>VDFB02281492.1:804720188-804902387 GCA_007258455.2 Sequoia sempervirens | reverse complement strand
TCACTTTTCTTTATGTCGGCCACAATTTGATTTTTTTAATTTTTCATGTTTGTCGAACATTCGATGAAAATAATAGTTGACATTTCGATGAACACCAGGTTCGTCGATATTTCGACGGACGTCGGGGATAAACTTTCGAAACAATTGGAAATTACACATCAAATTTTACAAGCACCCGATGAACATCGAATTTTACATATTTTGTCAGACAGTTTCGTCGTATTTTGCAGTCAAATGCATTAGTGATAGGGCAATCTTACCTAGAGAAAAGCAGAGGAAAATGCCTCAAACTATGAATTGAAGGAGGGAAACTAGGGCTTGATGCAAAGAAAATCGCCTTGATAGAACCACAAACCAGTTGTAAGTATTAGTTCCTTGTCTTCCATTGATTCAAATTCCATAATGAAGAACCCTTTTGCACAAAGGTAAATACTAATTTCATCCTGCATGCGTGCTTTCCAATTATTACTTATCCATGTGTGTAGGTTGCTTAATTTTGGCCAGATTTGCATGAATCTACAAATTAGGGCATGCTCCATCAAGTATGCCTCTCTATCATAGGAAATGTTTTCCAAAAAAAATTTAGGAATTCAATTCGAGTGACAAAAATAAAATGAGGAATGTTGAGAGGAATGAGGGAGAATGGACCCGACAAGCATCATTCAATGGTGAGCCAGAACCAGGTGGCATACTGCCAACCATCGTAGCATGGACGTCGAGACCTAGGGCCACCTTGAAATCAAGTTGAGAGTTCATAGCCACCAAGTCAGAGCAACTGTGAGCCACCAAAGTCAGAAGGTTCTTGTGCAAAGGCCAAGGTCCGCATGCCTCACCCAAGGGCTGGCACGAGCAAGTAGAACTTGATGCAACATCACCACCCAAATCACCATTCACTTTCATAGGTTGGGTGTTGGAAATTTTTGGAGCACAACGAGCCATTTTGGAGTTGGTGAAAATAAATAAATAAACGTGAATTAGATGTTACTGGACGTGTAATTTATGACATTTATTACAGCTCTTTCCTGGTGAATTCTCATGGTGTTTTTTTGGTGGGTATATTTTGTAAGGAAGTTTATTATTATTATGAAGAAGTGAAAATGAAAAAAAAAAGTGTGCTATTATCAGTTTACTATTATTTAGTGTTGAGTCTTTTGTAAGTATTTATTTTAGTTTTTGAGTTATTTGTATGTGTGATTATTAGTTTACTATTATTCAATGTTGAGTCAATTTTAGTTATATGTTATGCTCCTTTGCCTCTTGCCTTCACTTCAATTAGTTGAGACATAGCCAAAACATTTCTCAAGGCATCGGAAAAAGAGTTATACCAGTAGACAATGGAGTTCCATTTCTCAAGGCATCAAATAAGCCTCAAGTCCAGTTCCCACCTCAGGATCTTCTAATTACCAATCAAGGAGATCACCAGAAAGGCTTGTGTAAAGTTTGTGTTGATTTAAAAAGAAGGAACATTAACCCAACTCATTTTAATTGTTGTGTTGGAGATGAGATTACTTTGTGATTTAGAGGGCCATCTCCTACTGGCTCAATAGAAAATCCAATGAAGACTACTATGTCGCAAATGCACATACAGTTGACAATTGTGAGTTTTCATACTATAAATCATTTTTTGGCTTTTATATATTGTTTTTAGGACTTTATGTAATCCATTTGTAACTACAGTTTCTAGAGAAAAATAATGTATTGATATAAGCCTTTTGTAACTACAGCTTCTAGAGAAAAATCTCTCACTGCTTGCTAAAACATTTAAAATTTTGAGTGATCAAATCAAATGTTTCTACAGTTTATTATGTTACTATTTTTTATCATATCCAAATATTATATTCATGATTTTGGAAATTTTTTTATTAACTTTCCAGTCAACTTTTGATAAATACAAATACAACGGGTCTAAAAAACAAGATAGTAAAAAACATACAAACACTCAATAAATACCTTTTGGAAAGATAGAGCAATTACATAAGATATGAATTATATTAGCACTTGCACCTTTAGGAGTGTAAGGAGATGTCATAGAAAAGTTAAAGAGAGATTTCCCTTCTACCTTCCCTTATGGATCTACTTTTTTATTTGTTAGTGTGATAAAATATTTATTAATAATTAATTAAAAAATATTATTAAAATTTATTTTAATAATATTTAATTAAAAATATTATAAAACGAAAATCTATTTATAGAGATAACAATGCAACTCAATTTATTATTGATAGAAAGAAATACATAAGAACAATGAAAAATAAATCATGATGTAACAATTGTTTGTTAGAAGTTATGACTTTAAACCATTGTAAATTATAATATGAAGAGCAGTGAGAGTCAGTGATGCAAATACAATCCTTACAGGAATTTTAGTCCCATTTAAACAAACCCACCTCTCTTTCCCACCTTTTATCAAAAACTCTAGCGACTGATTTTCTTGTAATAATTCAAGGAATCTCAAGGAAATGCAGGATGAACTTCCCATTTTTGATGAATTTCAAAGATATAAACCTTCCATTTTGTATAAGATATATGAAATTATCTTCTAAAAAACTGAAGATTGTTTTCATGACTGTGTAGATAAAACTAATATCCTATGTAAAATAAATGTGTTAAATTAGTAAATTATTGAAAGATGATAATTATAGCATAGACATTATACTGAAAAATAAGCATATACCACTGGTTGAATGAAAAACAATTATATCTACTATGTAAAAGAAATGTGTTAAATCAGCAATATCATTGAAAGATAATAATTATAGCATAGACATTATACTAAAAGAATAATCATATACAATTGATTCAATGAAAAACAATTATATATGCTCAGAAATGGGTGAATAGCCAAGTTGTTGAGAAAGACTATATTATATTATGCATTTGAAATTAGCCATTAAAAACTATATTTAAAGATAACTGATATAATAAAAAACTAAAACGGTTTTACTGGGTAAATATGTATTTTTATCATGCATTTGAAAGAATTAAAAAAAATATATTATTATCAACACAACATGCAAACAACAGTTGATTATATTTGGAAGGATGCAAGGGCTATGTCTATAGGTTAAAAAAAAATCTTGATTAACAATCATAATTATAGAAAATATCAAATACAACAAAAAAGAAATAATCAATTTGTTCATTTTGCTAAATAGAAACTTCAATAGTATGAGAGCAGAAAAGAAATGCTACCATATTTGTGAAATTCCTTTCGAACTCTTACGATAAAAATGAAGCCAAAAGGAGGTCTTTATTGAGTTGTGATTTTTTGTACAACTCATTGTCTTGTAATGATGCTTGTAATGTTTCTCACTACAGTTTTTAAACTACACTGCATTCTTTGTAACTAGATTTCTTCAATTCAATAAGCCCTAGTTCTAGCTTGGAGCATGAAATGTGACAATTGATAATATTTCTTTGTTTCTGTTTGTTACTACTCTATTCTCAACAATCTTGTATTTTCCATTTGTCAAAACCTACAACAATCCTTATTTTGGTAAGCATTGACATTCTCAAAATATTCAACATAATGTGTGAAACACATGGCAAAAGGGTTAGCTAGGAAGATGATGTAGATCCATCTAGGCCCTCGTTTCATGGTTAGAACCCTCATTCTAGTAAGCAGTGACATTCTTAGAATGCATCTCATTTTGGGCAAGACCTTTTCTTTGGTAAAAGGAATACTCAATTTAACCCTAGGGACAAGGGATTTTTGGAAACCCCAAATTTTAGGTTTTTTGAAAATGGTAGATTCATCTTATCAAAGGAGTAATTATGGCCTGTTCAGAAATTTAGGTTCCAACAAGATTTTTCTCACCAAACCATGAACTTTCAACAACATAATAATCATAGAGGGTCAAATTCAATGTAGAATCATAAGCAATAGGACTATTATCTCCCTTCTCCAAGTGCTCATTCCTTTTCTGGACGTACTTTAACAGGAAATTTCCATCAAAATTATAAGGGTTTCCAACACCAAAGAAACAATGATAATTGGAAGCGACACTCTAATCAGTGAGGGAACTATAGTAGGTTTATGAGAGAACAAGGAAACAAACCCTTGGTTTTGGAGTAGAAAAATCCAGAAGCTTAGGGAACCATTAAAACTCCCATTCCCAACAAGGGAATTACTTTGGTTTACATGATACCGAGGAAACGACTGCTTGGGAATGAGAATGGAAGTCATTCCCAACAATAACTTTGCATTTAGAAAACTTGTATGAAGATTGTGCACAAAATGGTTTTTTGTGCAACTATGGGGTGAAGATAAGCCACTTTCTAAAATTTGGGCTTGGATTTAGGAACAATGGTAGGAATATTTTTATTTATTTATGGTTTATGCTTCATCTTTCTTTGTATTATTTAAGAATCCCACTATAAAAGGTAGAGTAATGGGAAAAGGTCCATATTGGCTTGGGAATACTTTCATTGGGACTCTTGACTAGAAAGAAAATATGTCTTTGGAAACCCTAAGTTTGTCCCCTCTTCCCATTTTTTTTTCATTACCATTTCTTCCAATTGAATTTTTTGAGATTTCCTCCATCAAGCAAATAGTTAAACACTTTGGGGATTTTCGTAAAAGTGAATTCATTATTTTAAATGAAAAACCCTCCATTAGGGTTTTGGCCCTGATCAATAAACCATCTTCCCTCCCTCTTAAAAACCATTTTTCCACTAATAAAGGGGAGTGGATTCAACATGTAAAATGGGAGAAATCAGTATGGAGGGAGGAAAACTTAATTATAGATATTGACATTTTTTTCAGAGCTGAAAATATGGATCTTTCTGCACTCTTGGGGGCTCTAGATTTGAACCAACCAATTTATAATTCTCATTTTCGTACCTCCCATCCTTCTTTAAATCATATTGAGTCTCTTCAGACTTCTGTTACAAGTAGTCAAGATCTTAACCATATTTCTGAAAGTGGTCATCCTATACACTCCCAACTTATTTTAAGCCCTGACTCGAAACCCTCTTCTTCAAATTTTCTTTTGAACAATGTTAACTCTGACACTCAAAATTGTTCTTCTCAAACCCTTAATAGGGACCATTCTCTCTTGAAGTGAAATATTAAATACTTTGAAAACATCCTTAATGGTTTTGAGGATGATTTAATAAATTTTTTTAGTGAGGCTATGACTAAGGAAACATAAGATTTAATTGAAGAAATTACATATGAGGTTATGGGAGAAAATGATTAAGAAATGAATTCTCCCATACCTCCCATTCCTCAATCAGCATAAAAAAGAAAACTAAAGTTTACGGAAACCATCTTATCTCCTCCTCCTTCTGCTTCTGTCACCTTGGATTCATTTTCTTCCCCTCCCATATCACAATTTGAAACTTACCTTAAGGCATCAAATTTTCCTAGAACTAAAAGGGGATAGAAATCCAATGAGAAGAAGACAAATATAGAAATTTTATTAGGGTTCCAACCTAGTATGGAAATGAACCTTCATTCAACCTCTAAGAAATTGGGTGGGTTTAGTAACCCCTACAATGTTGGCAGTGTGATTCTACTATGGAGACTAAATCCTTGGAAAGAATTGAAAGGAAGAGGAGAGAGCGACTCTCTCCTCGAGGGAAATGAGGGTTCTCTCTTAAAATGTTAGGGGCTTAAATGCCCCTAACAAAAAATGCTTAATAAAACATCATCTATTTGACACACTCTCATAAATCATTTTACTTTAAGGAAGTAAATATATGTTCAATTTGCTAAAGAAACTTTTAGTTCTTGGAATGATTGGGACTTGATTGTCTCACCTACACTTGGTGCTTCAGGGGGCTTATTTACCCTTTGGAACAAGTCCTTTGTTAAAGTTGATCAGTTTGAAATTAAAGCAAATTGGATAAAAGTTTTAGCTTGGTGCTTAAAATCAAACCCTCATTTTATGATTTACAAAATTTATGGCCCATGCACCCTATATGGCTTTGAGCTTGATTCTCCTTCCTTTAAAATTCTTGTGGGAGATTTTAATGCTATCAGAAACTCTTTTGAAAAAATTAGTGGAATTACGTCCCCAACTACTATGATGTATGATTTTAATAATTTTATCTTATCCAACAATATTCATGCCTTCCCTATCAAAAACAACATATACACTTGGAAAAATAGGTGAAAGGATTTCTATCAGATAGTTGAAAAACTTGATCGCTTCCTGCTTACTAAAAATTGATTTTTTGCTCCTTGGGATTTTGTTTTAATTATTCATGCTCTCCATGGAACTAATCACTTCCCAATTTCTCTATCTTTCTTTGAAGAAAAGAAAAAACATTAATTGTCTTTTCAAATTGGAGGGTATGTGGTTTAGAGACCACAATTTTGTTGATTTGATAAGACAATGGTGGACTAATAGTGTTTTTTTGAAGGAACAAGAATGCTTCAATTGAGCAAGAATTTTTTTTTTTTAGAAAAACTCTAAATTGAATCAAAATTGTCTGAAATATATGAAGAGGTTATGAAATAGGGAATGGATAAATCCATGTATAATAAAGAGAAAATACTTAAAGAAGATTTAGAAGAGATACTTGCTCATGAAGAATGCTACTGGAAACAAAAATCTAGGGGGGCTTGGCTAAATGAAAGGGACAAGAATAAAAAAAAATTCATGCCTCAACAAAATTATGAAGGAAATAAAATAAAATACTTTGAATTTTGTCTTCATCGGGTTCCATTCTCAGTTTAGAAAAGGACATTGGACTTGAGGCAATAAAGTGGTATTATATGCATGAATCACATCAACCGTCTGATCTTGTAAAATCAATGGTGCATGTTCAAACTTGAACTACGAGAAAAATACTTGGTAGAAGGTTGATATTAATGTTGACATGACTAATCTCAAAAGCCATTAAACCAAGAATTCAACATTTCTGCACTCGCTTGCAAAAAATATCATGTGAGGAGCTAGGATTTCTAGGAGGTTAAGCTCTGTAACAATCGTAACCCAGGTAAGTACACAAAAATCTTTTGAATTAAGTTTTATGAGTACAAGATTGTTTGGAATTCTACATTTCAAAAGTATATGAGAAGTAAGATAGTTAAATAGTGAATTAAATTTTACGAGTACAAGATTGTTTGGAATTTTACATTTCAGAAGTATAGGAGAAATAAGATAGTTAAACATCATGCCACCCAAGAAGAAAGAACCTGAAACTAAAAAGGACATCATGCCGTTCAAGAAGAAAGAACCTAAAACTAAAAAAGAAGAATTTAAGGGTAGAAAGAGGTCCTTACAATAGTCTATCCTGGATATAATCCTTGAAACAATTGAGAGAGGATTAAATAAGAAAGTTCTTAATGATGTGGCTCATGCTTATAGAGATTCCCTTATCCCTATCTTCGAGTGGGAAATGTTCTAGTACTTTTATGAAAAAATGAAGGGCAAGATTCTGGTGTCAAATCCATGGGCATTAGATTTGGCCAAGTTAATTATCCCAAATGTTTTTATAGATTTAGAGTTCATAGAGTATTGGCTCAGAGTTATCATCCCACTACTGGGTCTATGAGATTTCCTGATGGTTCACCATTAGTTGTGTTGACTAAAGCAACCATCATTGAAATTTTTGACATAAACAAACTAGCCCTAACTAAAATTGATTTGTAGAGAAGTTGTGAACCTTTGAGTTTTACCTATTCTACTGATGCAAATTAGATTTGGCCAAGTTAATTATACCAAATGTTTTTATAGATTTAGAGTTCATTATAGTATTGGTTTAGAGTTATCATCCCACTACTAGGTCTGTGAGATTGCCTAATAGTTCACCATTAGTTGTGTTGACTAAAGCAACCATCATTGAAATTTTTGACCTAAAAAAACGAGCCCTGAATAAAATTGATTTGCAAAGAAGCTATGAACCTTTGAGTTTTACCTATTCTAATGATGCAAAAACAATTATAATGCAATGCAAAAATATAAAGAACACCTCAACAATTAGCCTAAGGAATTGCTAATACAAAGAGATAAATGAAAGAGGATTGCAAATGATTATACCTTCTCTTTGCAGCTGAAATTCCTTGGTTGACCTTTGATTTTGAGTACTTGTGTACTCCTTTGATGGCTAGATGAAAGTGCAAATGGCTAAAATGGCTTGGCTAAGTAAGAGGAGATGCTTGTGAGTTGAGTGTTCAAAATAACAGCATTTAGGTGTAAAATTACTAAGTGTTGTAAATTCCATAGAGGAGGGGGTATTTATAAAGAAATTTGAATTCTCTAGAGAGTTCAATGGTTGAGATTTACCCAACAAGGCCAAGATGAAGGGATATAGTCTGTTGAGGATTCACAAGCCTTCACATCTTGACATGTGCAATGTGAAGTGGCTACGGGTAGGATGATGTGGAAGTGAGGTGGAAGGGAGGTACATGATGTGGAGGAAGGACAAGTACCTTGGGGGATGAGAAGATTTCCTCAAAAAGGAACTTCTTGTCCCCAAGTGAGGATGTAAGTGATATTTGAGAAAATTTGGAATTCCTCAAAAATCTCCATGGGAAAAGAGAAAGTGGTTGGAGAAATAAATGTGAATTAAAATTCACAAGCTTGGAAGAATCCAGTGGATAAGATAGGGTCTCCAAAAAGGTGGGAGTTGGTCATATGTTGATGAGGTGCAAGTCCCATGTTCTAGAAATCTTGGAAGGATAAAATGTGAATTAAAAATTCACATGGGGAGGAGAGAGACCTAGGATGAATAAATGTGAATTAAAAATTCACATGGGAAAGAGGGTCAATGCCAAGAAAGGCAAATGAAAAGGTTGACTAAAAAGGGGTGCTAAAAGTGGCTAATGACTTTGATTAAGGTTGTGCAAATCCCTGATTAGGGTAATTAATGAGAGATTAAAAGCAAGTGGCAAATGTAGGAGGATGTGACATTGATCCCTAATTAAGAGGATTCACATCTTAATCATGAATTAATTAAATTAATCCATATTAGAAAGGGATTATGGAGGATGTGACAAGGAGAGAGAAAAATGAAGAATTTTAAATTGATTTTATTCAAAAAGGTCAAATGAATAAATTAAATAAATTGATATATTTATTTAATTTAGAGAGGAAAAGGTGTAAGGTAAAGTATTTAATTGTTAAATTAAACACTTTAGGCAGACCATGAAATATTAATTAAATGAGTGATTTAATTAATACTGACCAAGAGGATGAGGTGTATGAGTTAAAAGGATGAAAAAGGAGACAAATTTGACCTTATGGAATTGTCAAATTTGGATATCTACATTTTTCCCTCTTCAAAACACTATTAGGATAATAGTGTTTCGAAGAAAATAAAATGCAGATGACTCTATAGAGGAAACAACCAAAAAAAGAGATGCCCCAACATAGGGGAGGTCACGTGAGCTATCCAAATAGAGGGAAGTGAAAGGGGATGCCCCATTCTCGTAGGAGAAGGCTCATGATGGAGGAATGGAGAGGAATGATATGGTATACCCCCTTGAGGAAGCGGATGGGGAAGGAAATGGGATCCTGATTGACTTCTCAAAAGTATAACATGGTATATGTCATTGGAAAGAGCACAAAAAACTGAGAAGATTGGCATTTGAACATAGTCAATTGGACGCAGGGTTTGCAAATGACAGCTCTGGGAAGTTAGGTGCCTGGGGTGCTTCTGCCCCAGATTTGGGCACTTTCGCCCTGGCATGGGGGCACTTCTACCTCGGTGTAGGGGTGCTTCTACCCTAGATTGGGGTGCTTCCACCATGGATTGGGGCTCATCTTCCTTGCCACGGGGGCGCTTCCACCCTAGGGTGGGAGCACTTCTGCCCCAAGTTGGGGTGCATCCACCCTAGCTAGGGTGCTTCCACCTTGCCGCGTGGGTTCTTCCACCCTGGCTTGGGGTGCATCCAGCCCGGCTTTGGGAACTTCCACCTCACCGTGGGGGTGCTTCCGCCCTAGCTTGGGGTGCATCCGCCTCGACGTGGGGACATATCTTCCCTAGCGTGAGGGTGCACCTACCCCTACTAGAAGACAAGTTCTCCCTAACTAGGGTGAAGTGGGAGAGGGGGGAAAAGAAACTAAGAGAGAAGAAAAGGAGATGTGAAGTATTTGCATAGCCAAAATCATAGGGTGAATGCAATGCAACAGTAATGACCATGAAACACAATTCTAATATGATTTTCCTTCTTTAGAGCACTGAGTTTTGATATAGCATAAGACACAATATACCAAGGTATGATGGACCAAGGCACATTGGTGTCTAATGCACAATAGACAAGAAGGCTATCCCAACACCCCAAAGTGACAAAGACTTTGGTCGGGCCAGCCATTGGGATAATTGCAAGCACAAAGGGATGTCCTAGCATAACACAAGATCACAGGGGTTTTGGTGGATACTACATGGGACAACCCAGTAGAAAACAACAATAAAAGACAAAGTACACCCCTATGTTAACCAATCAAAATGCACCATAATATGATGGATCATGGTGGCCTTGACAAGTGATGATAGGGAGATCAATTGATAAAGAAAAACCAAAAGCATCAAAAGAACGCAATCAAGTTTCAAATGTCCTTTGCCATAGGATCGTGGGGATGGATGGGATTGATGAGGTCTATTAGGAAGGATGCATCCTGTTGAGACCGATGATGGATACTAAATTGAAAAACTGATATGATGCAGGATATTCAAAACCAATTAGATCTAATTGTACAAGTGGATCTTGTTTGTTAAAAACTAGCTACATAAGGGTATAGCTTGACAACACAATACAAGAGACATGACACAAGACTGAAACACCCTAAAGACCTAGGGGCTTGTGGGTTGATCATAGATTAGCCTTGCCTACATGAGAGCACAAAGCCCTCATAGTTCTTGAAAAAACTATGGATAAAGCAAAAGGAAGACAATGGTGACTGATGATGAATGACATATGACATGACACACAAATTCCCTAGGGGAGGATCAAATGATCAACCTTGCCTATGTGAAAATAAAGGGGAAACATAGTTTAGAAAAGACAAATGACAACCGACCATGGATAAAAGAAAAAAGGGCATGATGAAGATAGAAGATGGATGACCATCACGAAATGGTCAAAATGCCTCAGGGGCATATCAAATGATCATCCTTACCTATGCGAAAGTGTAGGGGCAATGTAGTTTTACTAAATATCAAAGATAAATGATGGATAAAGGATGGAAAGATGATCATTGATAAGGGGATAAAATGATGGGACTGATACGATGTAACAGGATAGACCTATTGGATTGGATTGGATGATGGTTACCACACAAAGCTCAGGAATGGGATAGTGATTCAAATCATCAAAATGAATTGGGAGGATGATATGATAGAGAGATGAATGATGAGAAAGGATAGGAGATTGAAAAGATGTGTAAAAGAAGTAAAAGTGAGGGTGATGAGATAAATGGAATTGGGTTGCATGGAGGGAGGCCTATAGCTAGATATCAATGACAAGAGATTGTCAGATGGGATGAGGATAAAGATGAAAGAATGGATAGAGAGATAGGGATGGGGGATGGAAGGGATTGTTTGGATGGATAGGAAGATAAGGAGTGGGAGATGAAAGGGATGCTAGGATAGATGGATAGGAAGATAAGGATGGGGAGATGGAAGGGATGTTGTGATAGATGGATAGGGAGATGAAGGGATGTTATGATAGATGATGTCTCCAAGGACTATGTTACAAAGGAAGTAGATTCCCCCACTCTAGATATGTCATAAATGATGAGGCATGAGGGATGGAAGACGAATGGATGGGAATATGAAGAAGATAACTAGAGGAGGATAGGATGGGTGACTAAGGAATACGATAGAGCACAGATGAAGGGAATGTATACCAAGAGGTGTCCAAAGCATGCACAGATAGGTGCCCCTATTTTGATCAAGATCAAAAGAAGGATAGAGGGATGGGAGATAAATGGGCTATGATGGTAGGATGTGGAAGATAGGTGGGATGAGGGGATGAATGAAGAGGACATATAGCAAGAAGATGGGTGCATAGTTGGAAGCATAGCAGGAAGCATAGTAGATGGAGGGAATGCATATTAGGAAGCTGCCCCCAAGTGTGGAAAAGGATGGATGGGGATTTATGCATGATGCCTGTTTGCCAAGTTTTCATCACGGTACTTATCCAAGGCACTTGTTTGAAAAAATTTCACAGTTGGACAAATTATTTCTCTTTACTTTTTTATTTTGTTTTTGGATTCTTTTTAAAAAAATTTTTTTGGATTTTTGTGGATTTTTTGACTTTTTTGAAATTTTGAAATTTTGGAGATCATGCAAAAGGAGATGGATAAGGATAGGGAGGTGGATAAGTGGATTTAGAAGACATGTGATAAGGAGGTGGATGAAGGACTTAACCATCAAGTTCCATACAAGGTGTTAAGAGCCCATGTTTGAAGTGATCGTTGGATGTTGGTACAATCTTATTAGGATAAATGGATTATGCAAGAAGATGAATTAGAGATATTTGATGGGGGAGGTATGTGGGATAATGGATGATGGGTTGGAAAGGGTATGGATAGAATGATGGGGTAGGTGTCTGATGGGGTGGTGAGTTCAAGACCAACATTGGCACATACGGTAATGGATGTGAAATGATAAGAGGATTAATGGATGGAGATTGCAGGGATAATGGAGGAGATGTGATAGTGAATTTCAGGACATAGGGACCCAAAACCAATTTAGGAGAGGGTGGATGAAAATGATTAGCTTTTGGATTAGCAACTTTGGATGTTGTTATAGATTTTTCATTTGAACATGTTGCATCTTTTTTCTTTGGGATCCACATGGTTTTGATCTTTGCTTTGGTGGACCTTTGCGAGCTATGGATTTGATTTTGATTTTGGATTTTATTTTTTATTTTCTTCAACATGTTGTTTAGAGGGGACATGAGAAGCTTTCGATTCATGTGGATGTTTAGATTGATGCATTTTTATTTTGGCATCCAAAGTGCTTTTAATAGAAATGGGATTGGTGTAAGGAGAAGGATGGTGTGGAATGATGGTCGTAGGATCTTGAGGATTATATGTGGATGGAGGATGTGTAGATATGTGCCTTTTTTGATCTTGAATATGGGATATGATAGTGGGATGTTTATGATGGGTGATATGGATAGGTGATGGATGGATAAAATGATGAATAGGACAAGATGGAGGAGGTGATTTTGAGATATAAGGGCCCAAAATGGATTTAGGACTTGGAGAAGACATGGATGGGGTAAATGGAGGATGGGAGATGGTGGATGGAGGGATGTAAGGACACAAGATGGATGGAGTAGATGAAGGATGGGAGATTGTGGATGGAGGGATGTAAGAACCCAAAATGGATGGATCAGATGAAGGAGGAATATAGATGGTTGGTTTGAGGTGATACGATGGAGGATGAGCGATGGTAGAAAATGATCTGGTGGAGTTATTGGAATAGCCTATATTTCTTATGGAAGAGGCTCGTTTAGGACATCTAGAAATTTTACCAACATCTTTAGATTGTGAGTTTTGAGAAATAGGTCCAAGACCTTGCATGCAAAGTTTTTCTTTGACCTAGACGGGCTCTAAAATACCTTGCTCATGAAGGCCTAAACCTTTTCCTTGATAGTTCATGTTCTTGAACATTCAATCGATGAAAGGATTTTTGTTGTTCTAGAAGAATGATGTGAGTCCATTATTAGGTGGGGGAGGGTGGGTGGTATATATTTTGTGTTTTTCTTCTGCAAGGACACAACCATGGAAGAATGTGAGAGTACCAAGGGGATATACAAGTGGTGAGGGGATAGTAGGTTTAGGCGATGATGGAGGATCATGAGATGGAGATGAGATGATAACAACATCTTGATAAGGACAAGGGAGTGGTAAGGGATCAAGAGAGGGATTAGGTGACATGATAGGATTTGGATTTGTGGTAGTGGGCAATGGAGATGGAGATAAGGGCTCATGAGAGAGAAGGGGATCATGGGATGAAACAAATGGGAGATTATGATCTTGAGATGGGCTAGATGGGTTAATAGGATCTTGATGTGAAAAAGGGGATATGCTAGCATGATTTGGATCAGGCTCTTGGAATGAATCATCTTGTGTGGGTGGTATGATAATAGGGTCTTGAAGGGACTCTTCAAGTGGGGGAGATGGAAGGATGGAGGATTCATGAAGTTCAAGGGAAGGGATATCAGTGATACTAGGAATGAAAGGAATGGATGGGACTTGTGTGTCATCACTAGGAATGGGAAGAGTGGATTGGATTTGTGGATTTGGGATGGGTTTTGAGGATCTAGGTGTATGATCTTGAGTGGATCGAATTTGGTTATCTTTGATGGGCTTCATAGATCTTAGATTAGGAGATGGGGGATCAGTGGATTTCAAGGATGTGATGGCTATGATAGTTTGAGTGGTGCTAGGGGTGGTATTGTCAATGATAGGTGTGGGCTAGATAGGGGTCTCATCACTAGTGACCATAGATGATGGATTGAGATAGCATGGTTCCATGACTACAATGTGTGGAGTGGGGGATGTCTTCTTTGTTATAAGTAATTAGAGAACTTCCAAAGTGAGAAACTTGCATACTCTAGGTTGAGATGGCATGATAGGAATAGATGGAGGATTAGGGATTGGTGGATAACTAGGATTATGGATTGCTGGCATAGGGTGAGATGGAGGAATGGGATTGGATGTAAGACTAGGAGTAGATGGGGGATTAGGATTAGATGGAGGGTTAAAGTAGGGATATTGGTATGGTGAATTAAGATTTGTGGATGGTGATTTAAGACAAGAGTATGTGGCTGGTAGATTGTAGTAAGGGTATTGGGATGGAAAATTAAGATGTGAAGACATGGATGTTGGATCAAGATAGATAGATGTGAATGTTGGATTAGGGTAAGTTGATGGGGTTGATTGGTATGGGGAATCGGGATAGTGTAACATGGGTGCAGGATTATGATAAGAATATTGGGATGGTAGATTAGGATAAGAGGATATGGGTGTTGGATAAGAGGAAGGTGTAGATGAAGGATATGATGGATATGCAGATGAGGAAGATACTAGACATCCCTTGTCAAAGGTAGCATAAGGAGCATGATTAGGCATTGGTGAAGACATAACAAGATAGTTTGAAGGGGTGACTAGATTGTGGAAAGTGGGTGGAGAAAGCTATTAGTGACGATAGCATCAAGGGGATCTATGTCGTATACTTCATGATCGACAAGACTTTCACTATCATTGTTAACATAATTAGGGTTTCCCTTGACTACTATTCATGGAGGATAAGGATTCATGATGATGAAAGGATAAATAGGATGGATCAAATATTTTGGATGGAAATGGACTAAAGCTCAAATCAGGATTGGATTAAAGGTCAAATTTGGATGATTGGATGATGCAATGGGATTGATTCTGATTATAGGATTGATTATCAAAGGATGATTACAACACCAATTCTACCTCAAGATGGAAGTAGATTGGATAAGGATGTGATTGGATTTGATTCGATAAGATCGATCGATGATCTTGATAAGATTGAATGATGGATCAGATAGGATGATTAGAGGGATTGGAAAAAACCATTTAGAGATTACCCTAGGTGACTTAGGACACTAATTGATTTGATTAAAGGATGAATGGATGATTGTGGTACCGAATCCACCTTGAGGTTGAAAGCAGATTAGTTGGGACGAAGATGATTGACTTAGGATGGATGAAAATCCTAAGAAGATGTTGATGATGATGATCAGATTCAAACACCTAGGTCAATTTGGATAATAACTTCAAATGAAGTTCAAAAGATTTGGATTGAGAAAACAATAGGGGATGTGTAACCTTGAGATTCCTGAGGATGATGTATCGATATAATTCGAATGGACCAAAGCTCAGATTGGGATTATATTAAAGCTCAGATTAGGATTGGATTGAAGGATATGATGGGATTGGTTCCACTGGTCGGATTTGGGAACTGGATCTATTTATTGTCTGTTTGCAAAAAATTTGTTGCAGAGGGGAAAATTTTCCCTTTTGGGGCAGATTTTCCTTCACAAAGGGGTGAATTTTCCCTTCTATAGGGAAAATTCACCCCACTATAGGGTAGATTTGCCCCATTGTAGGGAAAAATCACCCTACTACATTTGGACTTTCTGAGTGGGTAAACAAGTTGTTAGAATGAAGAGATACATGATTGGAATAGGGAATTACATAATCAGATTGAGGAAATAGATGATCAGATTGGGAAAAAAAATTATAGGAGTGGATGAATAAGCACTCGAAATTGGTAAAAGATTGCTTAGAATGGATGAAGGACTCTTAAGTCATAGAAAAAAAAGCTCAAAATGAGTAAACAATTGATTAGAAAGGATGAACAACTCTTGGAATGAGGAGATGGATACTTGGAATGGATGAAAGATTACTCGAAATGAGTGAATGGAGGATCGAAAGGGATAAAAGACTACTTGGTCAAATAGATGTTTGGAATGGTTAAACAAAGGTTTGGAATGGCTAAAAAAAGGTTTGGAATGGTTAAACAGAGGTTTAGAATGACAAAACAGAGGTTTAGAATGATTAAATGGAAGTTTGGAATGATTAAATTGAGGTTTGGAGGCTTGAAAGAACTAAACGGCAGTGAATTTCACTATTTTGGAGGGAAAATTTGCCCCACTACAGCAAACAGAGACTTGGTTTTGATGAAAATGACTATGGCAAGGACTTAAAATGATAACAATAAGGACAATTTTTCAAAAAGTTTACTAGTTTCTCATAAGAAAGCACTTTCAAACAAGCACAATCCTACTATTAGTATTAAGGGTATGGCCAATAAAGGTCTCAATCTAGGATGCACAAGGTGTCTAGGGAGTCCTCGATATACATTCGGTATGTGAGACACAACCATGAACACATGCCTATCACAAGCATGAGTCGAGAACCCCAACAAGATACTGAAGGGCTCATACCAACTCTTCACATCTATCTACATATCACCCTAGCTTGGACACTTTGCCAATTATGACACGACTGGATTGGGGTACAACTTTTGCTCTCCCTGCTTTGTATACCCTGCTGGTATCCATGGTTGGAATCCTCCCTTGGGGTGATGAAATCCTCAAGCAGGTCCCACTAGAAAGAAAGAACTAATCATTTACAACTACTCCCCAGGCTCATATGAAGTGCAAGGGGATAGTGAAAACAAACTAATGCCTCCTTTTGGTAACCAAAAAAGATAGACACATTAGCCAATGGATATTACTTCCCCTAATTATACTATGTTCCTAGATTAATGAAAAAAAAGGATGGCTTTGGAAATCTATGGAAACAAAAGGTCCTGCAAGCAAACGTTAATTGTTTTATCCTTCTTTCTTCACCAATTATATACAAGAATATGCTACAAAATGTTGGAAAAAACACCAATATCCTTGCAACAAACAATGTTAGGGGGTTAGAATTAGAAAAAAAACAAAAAACTGGAGGAAAAACTAAGCTAAAATAGTTGTTTTACCTCTCAAAATGTGTTTTTTGGGGCGTAACCACCCCTTTGTAGTAACCAAGAGGGAAAATTCGCCTCATTGTAGTGAACAGGAGGGTGTAATCACATTTCTACAGTGAATGGGAGGGCGTAATTGCACTTCTACAGTGAACAAGGGGGTGTAGTTGCACTTCTACAGTGAACTAGATGGCGTAATTGCACTTTTGTAGTGAACAAGAGGGTGTAATCACATTTCTATAGTGAACAGGAGGGCGTAGTTACACTTCTACAGTGAAGAGGAGGGTGTAATTGCACTTCTATAGTGAAAAGGAGGGCATAATTGCACTTCTACAGTGAATAGGAGGGTGTAATTACACTTTTGTAGTGAACAGGAGGGCGTAATTCCACTTCTTCAGTGAATAGGAGGGCATAATTACACTTTTGCAGTAGCAGAAGGGTGTAGTTGAACTTCTGCAACAAACAGAAGGGCGTATTTGAACTTCTACAGCAGCAGGAGGGCCCAGTTGAACTTTTGCAGCAAACAAAAGGGTGTAGTTGAACTTCTACAACAACAGGAGGGTGCAATTGAACTTTTGCAACAAACAAAAGGGTGTAGCTGAACTTCTACAGTAGCATAAGGGCACAATTGAACTTCTACATCAATAGAATGGCGTAGTTGAACTTTTTCAGCAACAGGAGGGCACAGTTAAACTTCTACAGAAAAAAAAAGGGTGTTGTTGAGCTTCTTTAGTAGTAGAAGGGCACAGTTGAACTTATGCAGCAAACAGGAGGGCATAGTTGAATTTCTACTATAGCAGAAGGGCATAGTTGAACTTCTACAACAAATAGGAGGGTGCAGTTGAACTTTTGCAGCAAACAGAAGGGGGTAGTTGAACTTCTATAGTAGCAGAAGGCATAGTTAAACTTATGTAGTAGCAGGAGGGTGTTGTTGAACTTTTGCAGTAGTAGAAGGGCGTAGTTGAACTTTTGTAGCAACAGGAGGGCACAGTTGAACTTCTACAGCAAACAAAAGGGTGTAGTTGAACTTATGCAACAACAAAAGGGCTTAGTTGAACTTCTGCAACAAATAGAAGGGTGTAGTCACCCATTTGGAGTGAACCAAAGGGCGTAGTTGCCCCTCTACAGTGAACCAAAGGGTGTAGTTGCCCCTCTACAGTGAACTAGAGAGCATAGTCGCCCCTCTACACCATATTGGAGGGCCTAGTCGCCCCTCTACAGTGACCACGAGGGCATAGTCACCCCTTTGTGACCGGTTCCTGCAAACAATCTCAACAACAACAAACATAAAATAGAGAAACCTGCTTGTGGGTCCCACTAGGAAAGCTAGAAATGTGAACCTTTGAGTTTTACCTATTCTAATGATGCAAAAAAAACTATAATGCAATATAAAAACATAAGGAACACATCAATGATTAGCCTAAGGAATTGTCAATACAAAGAGATAAATGAAAGAGGTTTGCAAATGATTATACCTTCTCTTTGCTGCTGAAATTCCTTGGTTGGCCCTTTATTTTAAGTACTTGTGTGCTCCTTTCATGGCTAGATGCAAGTGCAAATGGCTAAAATGGCTTGGCTAAGTAAGAGGAGATGCTTGTGAGTTGACTTTTCAAAATAACAACATGTAGGTGCAAAAAGACTAAGTGTTGTAAATGCCTTAGAGGAGGGGGTATTTATAGAGAAATTTGAATTCTTTATAGAATTCAATGGTTGAGATTTACCCAACAAGGCCAAGATGAAGGGCTATTGTGAGTTCATGACTCACAAGCCTTCACATCATGACATGTGGAATGCGGAGTGGCTAAGGGTAAGATGATGTGGAAGTGAGGTGGAAGGGAGGTACATGATGTGGAGGAAGGATAAGTACCTTGGGGGTGAGAAGATTTCCTCTAAAAGGAATGTCTTGTCCCCAAGTGAGGATGAAAGTGACATTTGAGAAATTTTGGAATTCCTCAAAAATCTCCATGGGAAAAGAGAAAGTGGTCGGAGAAATAAATGTGAATTAAAAATTCACAAGCTTGGAAGAATCTAATGGATAAGAGAGGGTCTCCAAAAAGGTGGGAGTTGGTCACATGTAGATGAGGTGACACATCCCATGTTCTAGAAGTCTTGGAAGGATAAAATGTGAATTAAAAATTCACATGGGAAAGAGGGTCAATGCCAAGAAAGGAAAATGAAGAGGTTGACTAAAAAGGGGTGCTAAAAGTGGCTAATGACATTGATTAAGGTTGAAAAAATACCTAATTAGGGTAATTAATAAGAGACTAGAAGAAAGTGGAAAATGTAGGAGGATGTGACATTAATCCCTGATTAAGAGGATGCAATGTTAGTCATTAATTAATTAAATTAATCCATATTAGAAAGGGATTATGGAGGATGTGACAAGGAGAGAGAAAAATGAAGAATTTTAAATTGATTTTAGTCAAAAAGGTCAAATGACTAAATTAAATAAATTGATATATTTATTTAATTTAGAGAGGAAAAGGTGTAAGGTAAAGTATTTAATTATTAAATTAAACACTTTAGGGACCTTAGGCAGACCATGTAATATGAATTAAATGAGTGATTTAATTAATACTGACTAAGAGGATGAGGTGTATGAGTTAAAGGGATGAATAAGGACACAAATTTGACCATATGGAAGTGGTCAAATTTGGATGTCTATAGAAGTAAAGAAGAACATATACTAGATTGAGGAGAACCCATAGAAGTGATGAAGTCCCCATTTACATGAAAAGAGGTGTGAACAATAGGGTGATTCATATATTCCCTTCTACTACTAAACCATTTGATGTCTCAACTTTCCAATTATATTTCAAGAAAATATATTGCTCTTTGTCAAGTACTTGGGATAGATGTAGAAAATAAAATGCCAGTTAGTTTAATGATGATGGCTATCGAGATCCAAAACCTTGAGATGAAAATTGAATATGATTTTTCCTCATATCTTGGTAAAGAATTGCATGAAGGGATTTTGCAAGTTAGGGAAAATAAATCCCCCATAACATTCAAACAATATTCTTTTTTTCCACCTAATATTATACTAGAATAAGGATAGATGGACCAAAAGGATGTGTTTGGGTTAGATTTACAAGCAAGGGAATTTTCTTCTAGTGCAACTACGGTGTTATATATGGGATAATAGATGTAAGAATTGAAATTATGTGATATTCAATGATGATTTTGTGTACAAAATTGTGAGAGTTCTTAGCCACCAACCACAAGACTACACACACTTGTACTACAATTGTTAAGACCTTTGGCTTTGAAACTTGAGCAAGGCCATACTCATAACTTCAATGATTTTTTTTTCTACTAAATACCATAATGATCAAGATTTTTGGATGCCCAAAGGACCCACATATACCACCAAAGCTTGACCCCCTTTGATTAGCCATTTTAGAGTTCATGTGGAAGATTCTATGGATGGAAAAGGATTTCATGAATAAAAAAAGGAAGGGTACATTTCTACCCAATTTGACAACATGTTGGGAACTATTAGTGGGATCTGATACACTCAAAGAGTTGCATAATTATCTAAAAAGTAAGGCACTCTTTACAATTTGGAAAGGAAAGAAATTTTGACCTTGAGGATCACATGAATTTTGTAAGACACACCATCCTTAGTAGGGCTATGGTTACTCACCATATTTATTATGAAGAAGATGTAATCATAAATTATTTCACTCCTTAAGAGGTATATGAGAGGAGGAGAAAAAAGACAGTTATGAAAAGGCTTGAGGAAGAAAGAAAGATGAAGCATAGTGATTTATTGGGGTATTTTGTAGAGGAAGGAAATCCTGTTAAGAGGATTGATATGATAATTGGTAATTTTCATGAACTATTTAAGACTATAGCAAATACAAGGACTTACCAAATTGTTTCCCAAAAGGCCGAGTGGTATTATAATTACATAACCAACTCTAGATACTATTTCAGTATGTCACGCTTCTCTAGTATCACCTCTTATAAAACCAACTTCTAGAAAACAAAAGACACAAGAGATAGACCCACAAGTTGTTTCCTATAAAATAAGTGAGGAGGTTGGGGATACAAAAGAAGCAGTTAATGTGTTAAGACATTTCAGGGATGATGTTGAAGTGGACCGACCTATGCTTGAAATTGAAGACCATAGGCCTAAAAGTAGAATTGATATTGAGGTACAAGGAGAAAGAGAATTTCATGAGGATGGAAGGGTAGTTGTAATTCACAAGTTCTTGGAAGATGGTCAGTTTATCAAAATAAATGAATTTAAAGACTTTTGGATTAAGATGAAAATGAGAGATTTTGAAGCAAGGGTTGAAATAAATAAGATGAAAGTAGAGGAATCCCAACATGACCAAATAGTAGCCCAAACTTTCAATGAATTAAGGATTGATAATATTGATGTCAACCCACAAGAGGCTAAAGACATTATTTTCGAAAGTAATATATTTATTGTCCCTGATATCAAATTAAAGAAAATGTTTTTACTTGATCAAGTGAGAACATAGGAGGACCTAATGTTGATTGTTGAGTTTGACTTAGATGAAGGGGTAAGTGGCATAGGGTATAATCCTACTATTGAATCCTTGGAATTCTGGGCCAAACAAAAGAGTACACAAAAACCAAGGTTACTAGATGTAGTGTAGGAAATGAAAGGGATAGCTATGGAAAAAACATTAAAGGATGCATCTCCTCTAGAAGCTGCAAGATCCGAAGAGTATGAAAAGGAACAATTTTTTTTAAATCATTAAGTCAATAAATTGTTC
The DNA here is from genome assembly GCA_007258455.2 of Sequoia sempervirens. Lineage (NCBI taxonomy): Eukaryota > Viridiplantae > Streptophyta > Pinopsida > Cupressales > Cupressaceae > Sequoia > Sequoia sempervirens. Next base: position 804,880,218 of record VDFB02281492.1, on the reverse strand, counting down.
ATGGAAAATGTGAAGTTGAAGGAACAATTGAAAGGAGTAGGCCCCTCACAGAACAAGGAAATAATGTTATACTAATGTCCTCCTACTCCACTAGTTGATATAGAAAGTTTTTCTACTGAACAAGTGAGCATTCTTAGACAAGAGGTTAAAGAGTTAAAGAAAGCCAACAATGAAGGTAAGGAAGGTGTGAATAAGCAAATCTGCAATGTTTTAGAGAAGGTCCTTGAGCATAGGATAAAGCTAATTGTGGATAAGTTGGAAAGTGTGTATGATTGATATAGCTCACTAACACTGGCAATTGATCAAAGGAAAACACATGTACCCATACTAGATCCCCTTTTTAAGAATTGGTGGCCCATATGCCACCCATTGGTAACCTTGTGTAGAATCTTACTATGCCATAGAAAAAGGCCCCTTGTCATTTTGATGGCCTTTAAGGTCTTGTTTCATGGTACTTTATATAGATTTATTTGATTTTATGTTGCAACATGGCTTGAACATGCATATTTAGGTACTAAAATTAAAAGAATGATGTCTTGTGAAGGTGTTGTGAAGTGTTGTAAGACATTTCCATATTATTCTAGACTCTATTAATTACAATTCACCTAAAAATAACCCTTTTACACATCAACAATTCCTATTTTGAAGTGTTGTAAGGTCTTGTAATAGGATTTCACACTTTTCTAGGCACCACTTCACCATTTATCCATTTCTTATGATTTATTTGACCCCTTTATGCCCTCATATGCTTTTATTAAGTGTATTTTTGAATATTATCCTGACAAATAACATTAAATACAACTTATTTCTTAACACACATTTTTGAGGTCCTAGGTGGGACCCATTCACCATGGGTGGCAAATGAGTCCCCCCTTGGCCCCATATTCAAAATATTTTAAATTTTATTTTGGGATTTTATTAAAACTAATTTGAAGTCAACCTACGATGAGGTATGAATGGGTTACTAAGGAAAAATTGTGTATAAATAAATGATTTTCACCTCATTTCAACCCCCATTCATCAAGTTAATTTATTCACCTATTCACTCAAGCATTCAAGAATTTTATAACATCCTTTCAAGCACTATTCAAGCACTTTGAAGCAGCCATTGACATTACTTCAGATTTGCATCATCAAGGGTTTGGTAAGTTAAAAGCAATTGCATATTGTTATTTTATTATTCCTTTGCATTTCATTATTTTATTAAAGGTTTGATTACTAAAATGGGGTTTAACCAAGACAAACCCCTATTCACTAACCTTAAACCATTTTTCCCCTATTGCATGGGTTTTTGTAGAGCTAGGTATGGAGATTTGACAAGATTTTGGGTGTTGAAGATTGATTTACAAGTCAACTAGGTGCTTCAAGTCAACTTATGTCTATTTCTAGCTTGGAGAAGGTTTTATGTTTGTTTCCTATAGAATTGACTTCAACAACCTAATAAGTAGTGATTTCCAGATTTGGTGTTGCAAAGTTGTCTCTTGATTTTTCAAAAATTTGGGAGAGGACTAATTCACCATGTATGGAAATTGAGTCCCACCTTAGGAATAAAAATTTGAATCTTTTCAGATTCTAGATCCCGATAGACAAAAACTTGCTTATGACAGTTTTTCACCAGAAGGACGACCAATTGGCGACGCTGGATGAATGAGTCCCACTATGAAAAAATATTGATTTCAAAAAGCTTCCAAAACATTTTAGATTCTTCATCAAGTCTTGAAGTCCACTCAAACTCATCCCTTTTCTTTTTGTTTTGCATATTTTCATCATTTAATTCATTATTACATTACATAATGTGTTTTCAAACATAGCTTTAAATTGCACTTTGGAATTCATATTCATTCATTGAAATTAGTCAATTGTATTTAGTTAACTTCATTTAGGTTAGACAACATTACACATAACATTAATTGAATGAACCATTAGCATTTTTGCTCCTATCTCTCTCCTTTTAGGTGAAAAATGCTAGAAGAGCAAGAGTTGTCCATATGAGCCAAAAAATCAATAGTTCACTTACAAAGGAGTACCAATGATTGTACAACATACAAACCTATAGAGAAGATAGCAAAAATAGTTATAGATGAATTCCAATATATGCAAGGAGAGGACCAAAAGATCAGAACAAGAATATATTTATTTCATACTCTAAAACAATTGTTTATGCCAAAAATATTGAAATATGATGACTGCTTGAAGGACCTCAATGAATGGAAGAGGGAATTTGGCTAGATTTTTCAATAGTACATCACTTGCACATAAAAGGATGGTGAGTTGAGTCTTGATTGGTTTGACTTAATCATGGATGGAGTAATAGCACTGGATGTTGGATATTCTAAGTTTATAATGGATGGTAGGGCATTACTGGACAACCAAAGGAAAATTCACCTTGAAAATATATTGAAAATTCAAGAATACAAATGGCCACATGATTATACAGTGTACGGGTGGGAGCAGAAGTATTTGGGTCCTCCCTAGAATAGTAGGCCTTGGGGCTATCATAGTGGAAAAACCACACATTAAGATAAGCTAATATGGAGAAAGGACCTTGAACAGTTCTTTAGTGACCATGGGTGCCTTATAGAGATTAAAGGATGATGGTGTCATGATTGTTGCAGACTTTATTAGTTATCTACTTTCTCTATTTTATGTTTTAAGAAAAACTAATGATTAGTTTAGTTTATACAAAGAGGCATGAATTTTGAAAAGATGCCATATTTTGTAATGGTCTGAAGCTTGTTGCTTCTCTTATAAAAGAGAAACCAAGACCAAATTTTGATATCATCATCATAGGAATTTATAGAAACATATATGAGGAGACTTATGTTATATTGTAATATCTATATGAAGAAATATATGGACAAGAATATTTAATCTGGTGCTCAAATTTTTGTCTCAATTATTTGTTGCTAATGTTTTATATGATTGTATTTTTAATGTATTTTAGGTTGGAATATAGGGGTATATTATGAATTGGTATCAATTATTTGTTCATAATCATCTGCATTATTGATTACATTGCATTGCACATATTTCAAAGTCACAACATTACTTCACATTGCATAACTAATAACTAGATGCTAATAGATGAGAAAATTTCAATTACAATATAGTTTTTACAAAGTCAACCTAAGCAGTTATGAAATTACTTCACATTGCATAATTAATAAATAGGAGCAACTGCCAATTGCATTTTCTTTTCATGGTATTCCATGACACCACATTTCTTTGAGGTATTTTTTTAAATAGTTCTTTTCATTGCCTATGCTACCACATTTTTCATACATATTGTCTACCAAAGCCTTTTATCAAATATTTCACTACCTTGTTGCTATGGATAAAATCCTAAAACAAGTGCTTTCGAACAAGCTATATGAATGCTTAGAAAAAATCTATCAAAGCATAATAGTAAGCAATAGCATAGAAGAGATAGTGAACTAATTGGAAAAATGCCTCAAAGAAATGTGGTCTCATGGTGATGCAATGCCATCACAATCCATAACAATTAAATTGTGATGACATTCATCATGGAATTCCATCACCATGAGACCACATTTCTTTGAGGCATTTTTTCCAAAGTTCATTTCCTTGTCTATGCTATCACATTTTTCATACATGTCCACCAAAGCATTTTATTAAACAGTTCATTTCCTTGCTGTAATGGCTAAAATCCTAAAATAGGTGATTTCAAACAAGCTATGGAAGCTTGGAAGAAATATATCAAAACATAATAGTAAGATAAAAACTACAGTCACATGATTCTTTTTGGCACAAAAATCAATTTGATTTTATTTATATATTTTTGCCAGTTTTAAATGCATTTTTTTTGGCAATTTTGCTGTTTGAAATGGGGAAAAATATATGTGGTCAGTTTCATATATTGTTTAATTATAGGATTCTAATAGTTAGTGAAAAAGATAGTGTTCATGAAGGAATGAAAAATATGTGTAGAGCCTTTGAATTATACCTATACTTCACAATGGCATTGAATCATTGATCAAACCATTTTTGTTCATAGGGAAACATTTTCTTGTAGAATAGTTGACTGAGATAGCTCTTGTTTCAATTGACCACCCTCTCATGAAATCTCATTCATTTTATAATCTTGCACAATATTATCATATTAAAGGTGATTATGACACCATTGGATGCTACTACATGGCATTGAAGTCAAGGAAAGAAAGAGGCCACATGATTATGTGGATAGGTTCAATTGAAGCTAGGAGATATTAAGAGTTCTCTCTCAATTTTTGAAAAGGTTCTGGATGTCCACCTTGAGAACTGTGAGAGCTTAAAAGATGTAGGCTATATATATGCTTAGCAAGGGTGGGAAGAGAAGCCTTTGGAAATTTTAATAAAGGAAACTCGCATAGATCCATGTGATGCCCTTGAATTTATCAAGATGGGTGAGTTATTAATATCGACAAACCCTGGTGCAACCTTAGATTCTCTTGAGATAGCAAATTCTCCTCTGAACAAGAGCAGAGAAGAAGTACCCATTGAATTGTTAAACAACATTGGGGTTCTTCATTTTGAGTGTGATAAACTAGAGTTGGCTCAACAAACTTTTATGGAAGCATTAATAAATGGAATTTGGGTTGAATTCATAAATAAAATCCCTAGTGCCAATTCTATATTTTTTTGTGTGCTTTAAGGATATGGAATTCTTCCATTGACTTGAAGATGGTGGTGTTTCAATTGAATTACCATGGGATAAAGTAACAACACTATTTAATATTGCTATGTTGTTTGGACAACTACATGATAGTGAAAAAGGAAATATTTTATATATGCTAAAATTGTTCAAGTTTTATGATTATGTGGATGCATATCTATGTTTTGTAGCCATGGATCAAGCTCATAAAGAGATCCAACGAAGCCTAGAATTTATTTGGGATGCACTTAAGGTGGATAAGAACTCATCAAATGTTTTATGTATGCTTGGAAACATGGAACTAAAAATGCATGACCATCTTAAAGTAAAAGAAATAGTTAGAGTAGCATGCCAACTTGTCTTTGCTGATGAAGCAAACCAAAAATGTTGATGAAGAAAAGAGGATTTAGATGAAAAGGAGAAAGAAAGAGGAAGAAATTTAGTGGGTGATGCAACATGAGGTGCAATTTGAACGTGTGAATGAATTATGGAAGAGTAAGAATAAGGATAGGGATGATGATGATGATGAGGTTGGTCATTCTGAGAACAAAGAGAAGGAAAAGAAGAAAAATAAGAAGGATAAGGACCACAAGGATTATGATTATTATATGGAGGAACTTGATGTTTCCATGGAATATGAGGCAAATTATATGAGTGTCACTGAGGCACAAGATGATGTAGAAAATACCAAAGATATTCTTGTAGCTGTAGTTCTAGAAGAATTTGATGATGGCGAGACAAATTATCCAGTTTCAAAAAAATCATGAATGAGACATGCATATTCTAATTATGAAGATGGTGAACCATTGCCGAAATAGAGTCTGAGAGAAGATGATCCATATGATGATGATGCCTAGGCTTCCTAAGCTTTAACCAAACCTAGCTCCTATTTTCCAAAAGAAAAATCCCCATGGCCCAGGGAAATGACTAATGAGAATTTGAGTTTCAATGCACTAAAATAAGTTTCCCATAAAAAATAAGAAAGAGGAAAAAATGAAAATATACCATACATATGAAATTCATTTGAGGTTTTTCATAAGATATCATTTAAATATGTGAAATCGATTTGGTAGGGACAAAAAAATATTTGATTGACTAAAATTTTGAGGTAGCCTATCCATCATCACTGTATGCATCATATTCTCTTGGAATCTGTTGAAACTCAAATGCTCATCATTAATTTCCCATGGGAATTGGGGATTTTTCTAGATTGGAAAAGAGGTGATAGGTTTGGTTAAAGCTTAGGAAGCACAAAAATCATCATGATATGGATCATCTTCTCTCATAATCTATTTCTGTAATGGTTCATTTCATCTTTAGAATCAAAGTATGCATGTCTCCTTCATGATTTTGTTGAAACTAGAGAATTTGTCTTGCCATCATCAGAGTCTTCTAGACTTGCAACTAAAAGAAGATCTTAGGAATTTTCTACATCATCTTGTGCCTTATCACTCATATAATTTTCCTCATCTTCCATGGAAACATCAAGTTCCTCCATATAAGAATCATATGCCTTGTAGTCCTTATCCTTCTTCTTTTTCTTCTTTTCCTTATTATGTTTCCTCTCAGACTGACCAACCTCATCCTCATCATCATCCCTTTCCTTATGCTTACTCTTCCATAATTCCTTCACATGTTCAAATTGCTCCTCTTGTTGCATCATCCACCGAAGTTCTTCCTCTTGCTTTCTCCTTTCCATCTGAATCCTTTGTTCTAAATTGGCTTTTTGTTTTACTTCATTAGCCAAGAAAATTTGGTGTGCTACTTTAATTGTTTCTTTTTCTTTAAGCCATTAATTTTTTTTAGTTCCATGTCACTCAGTATACATAATGCATTTGATGAGTTTTTATCCACCTTAATTACATCCCTAATCAATTCTAGGCTTGGTGCATTTTAGAAACAAATTCAAAGAGAAGATGATGCATACAATGATGATGGATAAGCTACCTCAAAATTTTAGTCAATCAAATATGCTTTGTCCCTTTGAAACTCATTTGAAATAGTTAAATGAGATCTTATCAAAAATTTCAAATGAATCATCTGTATGTTATCTTTTCATTTTTTCATCTTTCTTGTTTTCTATGGGCAACCTATTATAGTCTTTATTTTAGAACTTTTTATGTGTCCTTCAATGTATTATGATTTATCATTCTATTAGATTCTAGATTAAATGAACCTATAATTGAAAATAGATTAATTCATCTATTTTTATTTTATAGTATTAAATAGGTGGATTAAATTATTCTCCTCCTAAACAAATCTTGTACAATGGAATGTCCCCTTTTCGAAATGAAAGCAAGTTGAAACTCAAATGATCATCATTCATTTCCCATGGGCCTTGGGTGTTTTTCTCTTGGAAAATAGGAGTATAATAAGAACTCAAGAGGATCTTAATTTCATAAAAGGGGCCACTTAAGAGTTGACACAGTGACTAGGAAATGTTTGTGCTACAAATGGGGCAGCCATTGTGCTAGCTGAAAGGGGTCAATTCGATATTGGGAAGGAAATTTTTACATAGCTACAAGAATTTGTTGCAGGAAGCATATGTTTTTAGTTTCTTGATGTGTGGGTAAATCTAGCACACGTTTACTTTGCACAAGGATAGTTTTCACTTATAGTGAAAATGTTTATGTTGCAAATGGAGCAGCCGTTGCAAAGTGTTGGCACAAACACCAGGAAATGTTTATGATGCAAATGGATCAGCCATTGTGCTAGCTAAAAGGGGTCAATTTGATATTGCAAAGGAAATATTTACATAGGTACAAGAAGCTTCTATAGGAAACATCTTTGTTCAGATGTTTGATGTGTGGGTAAATCTAGGACATGTTTACTTTGCACAAGGATAGTTTGCACTTGCAGTGAAAATGTATCAAAATTGATGTAAGAGGACTCCCCTTACAAATCAAAAGACTCATAACACAACTCAAATTTTCACAACATATGCAAGAAGGTTTTTTTTATTGCAACAAACATGAAATGAAATTATAATATGTTGAAGTTCACAAGCTTCCCTTAAAACATAAGATTTTGATTACAAAAATCTACATCAATGGAGTCTTCAATATTATGCTCAATCTAGTAGCATTTGGTTATGAAAACTTGCAACTCCTCCAAAACCAACTTCTCCAAATGAGTAGCATCAATATATATAAATTGTGTGAGAAGAAACCATTATTGGTTTCTCAAAACAACCTCCACTAAACCACCAAAAAAACCTGTCACTTTCTGCCTATCAATGTTTTTTCATTGTTTAGAATTTCCTTAAGCAATTTCTTTATTTGGTATGCCTCATTTCCATATTTTTAGATCATTTTGAAATTCTTAATTTTGCTACTATATGAGAAAGTTATGGTTGTTTTATTGAAATTGATTCTCACAATTACAACCCTGACATGTAACAACATGCAAAGCTCATGTCCAACATGCAAATACATGCAGGAAACATGCAAGAATCTTTTGGAACCCATTTTATGAAATTTTATGACATATGTACATGAAAACAATAATTTTGACCTTCTCCAAAAGTGGACACCCAAAAGGCATATTCCCCTCCAAGATGCTTTCATTGTTTTACCAAGACTTATTTCCCATACGATTTACATTAACAATTTCACACCAAGGGAATTTACATTGTTACAAATTAAAATATTATTCTCCTAACCCCTAAGCCCTTATTAAAAATAAACCAAATTAAAATAATAAATTTTTTTGGTGATGCAAGATTTCCTTACTCCCTAGATGCTCCTACATCAAAAATTGTTTGAGGAAATTATATTTTTGCACTGAAACCGAAATTTTATTATATTTAGCTTGAACACATTATGAAGCAGAACAGTGGAAGTATTGTAAAAGAATATTATTAAGAGCAATAATATTGTAACAAGTATTTCAAATTTGTGTTTAATGTAATGAGGGTTTCAAATTACCTCTGAATTTGGTATAGAGGGCATCTCCAAATTTATTTCACTATAAAGAGAGTCAATGAATTCAAATCCTTTGCAACAAACTCAAAATTCCTTTCCCTTGCTCACCTTTTCAGAAGTTTCTAGGTCCTCTTTGAATCCTTTTTGCCCATTCAAGTAGCTGCTATAATTCATCAAAATTCCCCATCCTAGGCTAATGAATGAAGCGAGGTCAAGCGAGATGAATGAGTCTACAATGAACATGAATAACCATGCCAGTACTTTGCACACATGAATACATCACACCAATAATTGGCCAAATTATTTTTAAAAAATATTTTCTAATTTGGATTTGATGATTAAGTATTTAGTCAATTTTATTTTTATGACTAAATAATTTTTTAGTCAATTACCTAATTAGTCATTTGTTTACTCATTTATAGTTGAGTTGCAAAAACTGAGTAGAATTTAGTCATTTTTTGTTGTTGTGACTAAAATTTTAGGTCATCTAATCATTTATTCTTGAAATTCTACTAGTGATACATACATACATACATGCCATACAAGCGTACATACATACATATATAAAAATATATATACATACATTTAATAGACTAGAATTTAACATAAAGCAAGACATAACACGAGTGCATTATAGTATGCTCATGTTATGTATTTCTTAGGAAACTCAAGAACAAATGAAAAAAAATGTGTCAAAAATATGAAATAACATGAGTGTGTTCTAATGTGCTCACATTATTTCTTGTGTTGGGAATCCCTAAGACTTAGGCTTGGTATTTGCTTCAAATGGATTACCAACCTAATGCCTTGGAGTTCCTTCCCAATGTCCAAAGACATATTTTTGCATATTCTACAAGATTTCACATAATCACATTCATGCTAACCATCAGGTTTGCACATGTTTCAAGGTCGAACAAGTCGAACACTTGGGTAATATTAGGCTCTCTCTTAGCTATTTAAGGATGTAGATTTTTTCACATTTTGGCAATGTTAAGCCTTTCATCTTTAATTTATTTTGTTTATGTGTCTATTTTTTTTTAGAAAAATTAAGTTTTTGGTATTTTTTCTTCATAAATTAACCATTCATTGAAATTTCAAATAAATTAAATTTTTAAAAACTAGACTCCATTGTACACATATAAAAAGAAAATTAATTACTTTTCAAAATTTATAGGGGTAGCACAGCCAAAATTCTTTTTTTTTCAGGATGTGTCCACTTTGAAAATTAGTAAAAATTTAAATATTCATTAAAAAATTATAGAAAAATTGAGCATAAAATTCCTACTATTAGCTAATTTCTCACCGAAGCAATTGTAAAAATACCAAAAAAAAGGTTAACCTTTTGAGGAAACAACAAAATTTGCTATCTTATTTTTTTGACAAAAAAAACACCAATTTATGTCGCTCTCTCTTTTGAACCCTTAATCTATACCATTTTAAAAAAAAATTAGTTTAGAAAGAAGACTTGGAGCACTTGCTACATTTTTTTTGTTGCATCTTAAAATTGAGTGTAACTATCCTCAATTTCTCATCCAAGGTTAGAATTTCCTGATTTTAGAAAAAAGTGACCACAAAATACTGCTTCTTGGCCCCCCATATTTTTGTACTTACCTTAAACCTTGTAGATCATGTTAATTGATGAGCCCAAAATGTGCTCATATTTTGGATATTATGATGAACTTTTAATATCTTTACTTTTGTTATTCGTGGCTGTTTAAACTCTTTTGAAACCCTTTATGGGGATATCTTGTAACAAAACATTTGCATATTCCTGCAGCTTATTGTGTTGACTTGACTACATTTATTACCCCATTGACTTCCTAAATGACTGGTATATCGCATACGATTTTTGAATGATGAAATAGATTTAAATGTGTGATTAATGAATGGATATTGTGTATGTGCCATATGCCTTTTCTTTTGCATATGTTACCTTTTGTTTCGCAAGTTGTTGAAGAATGATTGAGTCAAGTGCAGCCGATCTCAGCCTTGCAGTAAAGTCTATTTCCTGCACGACTTCGAGGAAGCTCCAGCGAAGACTCTCTGACCGAAACCATTGGGAAATATTTTTAATGACAGTCAATCTGGAAAGAGTGGAGCACTAGATTCTCTCCAGATCAGGTTGAACGCATAAATTCATTTATGAAGTTTGTTCCTTGATTCTAGGATACACTTTACTTCCACGTCTTTCTTTGATAGGGTTAGTTAGTTAGTTTTTCTCCTAATTTTTTAATAAAGTACTCCTCCTGCGCAAGTGAGGAAGGAGATGATAGTTAGAGTAAGATAGAAGCATAGTGATAGCAGATATCATGTAAGAGTCAGTATGATAATGAAAAGAAGAATCTGTTTGACAAGAGACAGAGTTTGTTGTTAGTTTCTATATCAACAAAGCAATGTATACCATTTTGTTTTCATGAATAAAGTTCGATGAAGTTCTGAGTTCAGCACCTGCGTAATCAATAGATGCTTGCTAAGGGGGCCCACTTAGTAAGTATATGTAGCTAGTTAGTTAGCTGTTCTTTTTTGTTGATCTTCAGTTAGCTTTCATCTTTGAAGTTTTCATACAAACTCAGTCTTGTATTGCTCCTGCAACATCGGAAATCCATCCCTGTGCCTGTTTCTACAACATATGGCTAGTTCATAGTTTGTGTATCAGTCGTAGCTGTTATGGTTTCTATTTTAATCAAATCATAGTTGAGTAAAAGAACTTTGCATTACCTTCTTGTAGCGTAGATATAATTCCTTTCTAGTATTTATTTCTGCTAAGTTTTGACTGAAACTAGTTCTTAGTGCATATATTTTTCCATGCCATTTAAAGTATACGTCCCCTTGTTTGACAAGTAAATGAACATCCATAAAGAGATATTAGTCACCTGTTGGAATGTCCAATTCCTAGGAAAGGTTTTACTGTGATTTTCATATCCTTTTATGGGGGCAACCATTTTTGGCGTTGTTGCCGGGGATGGCGTCTAGCTAGGAATTTGTCAGAAGTCATTTTTAACATTAGTTTAGTTTGTCAGTCAAAATTTTCAAAATCTTTCAAACCACTATTCATCGTACTGCATGAATAGAAGAAGAAGAGATGCACTGGGAAGGTTCCTCCCTGAAAGCCTTTTTGTTGAACTACCATTTGACCCAACTGACAACGAACCTAAGGAAAACCCATTTGCTATGTTATTCCAGCAAGCAAACATGGCAAATAACCCACCTAATAATCCACCTCCTGCTTTTGAATTTCCCATTGTTCCCCAATGACATACTGACAATCTTAAGAATATCCTTCTTCACTACTTCCAAAATTCTATGGCCTAGTCATAGAGGACCCTGAAACTTTTCTGTTTGAGTTTGATGTTCTCTGTCGCAGTTATAACTACAACTCAGATGCTAATAAACTGAAGTTATTTCCTTCCACCTTGAAGGAGGGAGCTCTCAAATGGTTCATGAGTCTAGGAAGAGGCGTCGTTGATAGTTGGGCAGCCATGTAGGCTAAATTCCTTGAGAAGTACAAGGAATATTGTAAGAGTGTTAGCAAAGGTGATGACATATTATGAATTTAGCAGAAGGAGGATGAAAGTCTGGAAGATTATATTTCCAAATTTTTGTTTTCACTAAAGAGGAACTCAAACCATACTCTCAACGAGGACTCTAAGAAACTACTCTTTCTAAGGGGAATCAATGATGCCTATATAGATGCCCTGGACCTGATGGGAGGATGTGATATAACCCAACTACCTTGGGATGATATAAAGAAAATATTTCTTAACTACTCTCAAGCAATAGTTAAGAAAGGTTGAGGTCATCATGCTACAGTGGGGAAGTCTTCTTCCGGTGGAGTTTCTCAGATGGAGATAACAAATTTGCTGTCTGACTTCAAGGAAGACATCATTAATAATATGGCTACACAACTGGACACCATGCAAACTCAGAAGAAACATGAGGAAGCTGAGGCAGTTTTGGCCGAGTTCTGTCCATACTGCAGACAGAAGAAGTGTGACTGCAGATGCAAGATGGTGGCTAATTTGGAAGCTAAGTAAGTACCTACTGACTTCAAACTAGTAGAAGGTGATGATGATCAAGTGTTTTTTATTGCACAAAGGAGACCATGGGCCTAAAGACAAGGTATGCCTCAAGATCCTTTAACTTTTGGTAATCCTTATTCTAGCTATAATAACCAATGGCAACATGCATATGGACCACCACCACCCTAGAATCCACCTCAACCAAGTTGGCCTAATTATTAGACCCCATAATGACAATCTCCTCAAGGAGGTTGGCAGTAGCCACAAGGACAATGGACCCCACCTTCAGGTAATTGGCAGCAAAATCCTCAATGGAGAGGTCCTCGGCAATGGAAAAACCAGTCCCTTGGATTCTTGTAGCTTCCACGGTCACAACCACAGGCCCTCATGCCACCTCCTGCAGCAACTGCCACAAATCCTGGCCCTTCAAAGCAAACGTCTATGCCTGCCCAGCCGTTGCCAAATCCCAATAATAAGCAACAGCAGTAGCCACCGCAGCCTATGTATCTTGCCAAAGCCAACCAATATCAAGCTTATGCCTTAAACATAAATGATATTCATTTGAAGTCTAGAACCACTTTACCTGCTCTAAAACTGCCTCTAATTACTGAAATACCAGATTCCCCCTTTGAAGAATCTACCGCACCTGCTGATCCTACTGAGCATATGCTTATACCTAATACTGTTTCTAAGGAGCCTATTTTGCAAAGCCAAGAGAAACCACATTTTTCTCAGAGGTTGCAAACTACTACATTTAAATCCATGGAAGAACCCACTTTTGACATTCTGGATCAGCTCAAATATGTACAAATTCAAATCCCCTTATTTCAAGCTATTAGAAATGTTACCATTTTTGGAAAAGCTATTAAGAGGCATGTTTACAGAAGCCTAGATGAAAGAAAAAGGATCCTCAAACAATTCATGTCTTAGGGAAATTGGCTGATATAATGTTGGGAAATATAGTCATTCCAAAGTATATTGACCCTAGAAGTCCTGTAGTGAAGATACATATAAATGGCCAAATTGAACAAAATGTTTTGATTGATTTAAGTGCTGCCATTAATGTCATGACAAAGCATACTATGGACTCCTTGAATATTTCAAAAATTAGGTCTACACCCACAGTTCTGCAGCTTGCAGATAGCTCCACAGTTAAACCTAATGGGATGGTGGAAGATGTAATTGTCACTCTTGAATTTTGGGAGTATCCAGCTGATTTCACAATATTATCAGTTAAGACAACATTATGAGGGTATCCAGTTATCCTTGGTAGACCATGGTTAGCAACTGTTGATGCTTTTATAGGATGTCCTTTTGGAGATATGACCATTTCTGATGGACAGTCCATAAAAAAATTAGCTCTATATCCGCTTGCTAGACATGAACTAGATTTGTCCCAACCTGTTTGGCCAGATGTGGGGGAAGAAACTGAAGAAGCCAATTCGTTGGCTCAATTAATGATGCTTCAAAATGTTCCATTCTCACAACTTCAGAGTGAGGATGGTTTGCTTTTTCAAATTCTACAGTTCAACTCTGATATGGGTAGTTCATCTGATCCAAGTGGCAGTCATCTACAATGTTTCCTACAGCAACCAAATTCTGAAAGTGCACTTCCTAAACTTCCAACAATTTTTCATAACTTGCTTCCACAAGAGGTACAAACATCACATGTAGATTCTATGAGTAATCTCACTAAGCAAATAGAATTTTCTCTAGGTCACTATTTGAATATCAATAGCAAGTTGTCACAGTCTCAATAGGTTAACTTATTAAAATGCTACAAGATCAGCATAAAGCTTTTGCATGGGAATATGGGGACATGCAAGGAATAGATCTATGAGTTTGTACTCGTAGGATATATATCAAAGAAGATTGTTTACTAGTTAGGTAGCCTCAAAGAAGAGTAAATCCAACACTTAAAGAAATAGTTAAAAGTGAGCTTCAAAGTTGTTTGATACTGGTTTTATTTATCCAATCTCTGACAGTCAATGGGTTTCTCCATTTGTCATTGTCCCTAAGAAAGGTGAAAAATGGAGAGTGTGTGTAGATTATAGAGAGTTGAACAATGCTACTAAAAAAGATCACTTTCCACTACCTTTTGTAGACCAAGTACTGGACTCACTTTCTAGCAAAAGATATTTTTCCTTTTTGGATGGTTACAATAGGTACAATCTGATAAAAATTTCCCTTGAAGATCAAGATAAGACCACTTTTACCTGTCTATGGGGAAAATTTTCTTATTCGGTCTTGTCTTTTGGTCTATGCAATGCACCAACAACATTTTAGAGAGCAGTAATTAGTATCTTTGTTGATATATCTCATGACTGTATGGAGATTTATATGGATGATTTCACTACCTATGCAGTCACATTTGAAGAAGCACTGGTGAATTTAGAAAAGGTATTGAAAAGGTGTAGAGAGAAAAATTTGTCTCTAAATAGTGAAAAGTGTTTTCTAATAATGGACAAAGGTATTGTTCTAGGTCATCATATTTCAAAGAATGGAATTTAGGTTGACCCTACTAAAATTGAAGTAATTCAGAATTTACAAACCCCTACAAAACAAAGAGATGTTAGAAGTTTCCTTGGCCATGTAGGGTATTATAGAAGGTTCATAAAAGATTTCAGTAAAATTGCCAGTCCACTTTATGCCTTGTTAACTAAGGATTCTCAATTCGAGTGGACAGAGGCCTATGAAAAATCCTTCCTGCAACTAAAAAAATTGTTTACTCAAGCCCCTGTTCTTCAAGGTCCAAAATGGAATTTTCCTTTTCACATACATGCTGATACCTCTAATTTTGGTAAGGAGCAGTTTTAAGTCAAAAAGAAAATTCAATTGAGTATGCTATTTACTTTATCAGCAAGAACCTTCAAGGTCCTGAGCTCAACTATACTATTACAGAAAAGGAATTGTTCACAGTAGTGTATGCTTTGAATAAATTTAGGCATTATGTAACAGGTTATCAGATATTTGTCCATACTGACCATGCAGCAATCAAGTATTTGATGAACAAACCTGCTATATCTGGTAGATTGGCAAGATGACTCCTGTTATAAGAATTTGACATTACAACAATTGACAAACCAAGAAGAGTTAATGTTGTAGCTGAATTTTTATCAAGACTTCAATTAGCTGCACTTGTTGAACACGAGATCATTGATGATAGGTTCCCAGATGAACACTTATTTTCGATTGCTAATAAAGAAAAGTTTTAACTTTTCATGGATTGCAAATTGTCTATTTTATACTGGACCTGATCAAGTAATGCGAAGATGTGTAAGAGAAGATGAGACTTATGATATCTTGCATGTTTTCCATGATGAACCATGTGGAGGACATTTTGCAGCAAAAAGAACATCAATGAAGGTTCTTACAACAGTATACTACTGGCCAACATTACACAAGGATGTTGTGGCCTATACAAGGAAATGTGATAGATGCCAGTGTATGGAAAGACCAACCAAGTTAGATGAAATTCCATTATATCCACAAGTAATAGTCACCCCTTGTGATAAATGGGGAATGGATTTTGTGGGACCAATTGATCTACCATCAAATGGAAAGTCATACATTCTAGTCTGCATGGACTATGTATCAAAATGGGTTGAGGTAAAAGCTATGACTCATGCTCGGGATAACAAAGTTGCTGAATTTCTATATGAACAAATTTTCATGAGATTTGGAGTTCTCAGAGAGCTTGTAACTGATCAGGGAGCTTAGTTTACATCAAATCTGATCACTGCACTAATGAATGACTATAAAATCAAACATAGGAAGTCTAGCCCCTATCACCCTCAAGCCAATGGTCAGGCAGAGGTAACAAACATGGAAATTGAAGCAATTTTAACAAAGATAGTGCAGATCCATAGAAAAGACTGGAGCAATAGACTTCCTGAAGTAGTTTGGGCCTATAGAACTACATGGAAGACAACAACTAGGTTTACACCTTTTGAGCTGCTTTATGGAAAAACAACCATGTTGCCCATAGAATTTGAGCACAAAACTTTGAGGACAACTCTTGAACTCAATATGAAAATATCTGAAGCATAGGACCGTCTCCTACAGGTAAATGCTTTGTACGAAATGATAAAAGCTGCCCTGTAGCACATAGAAGCAATCCAACAGCAAAAGAAGAAATGGCAAGATCAACACATCAAAACCAGAAAATTTTCTGCTGGTGATTGGGCTCTATTATATGATTTTAGATATCAAGAAAACTAGGGTAAGCTCACAACACACTGGATTGGTCCCTATGAAGTTGAGAATGTGTTCGAAAATGGAGTTGTACAGCTGGTGACAATTGATCCAGTCCGTTTCAAATTGCTAGTTAATGGCCACCGACTCCAGTTGTACCATAAACCAGTATCAAAAGAAGAATTCATGCAACAATTCGTTCAGATTCCTTCTGCTACTCTTCCTGTAGCTGAAGGCTTTAGCCTTTCTTCTACAGCTTCACCGTAATTTTGAAAAGCATGCTCATAATAAAGGTTTTCTTTTTAAAAGGAAACCCCTTTTTCTCCATTCTCATTTATCACCCCCATCTCACTTCTTTATCTTCCATCCATCCATCCCATCCATCCATTCCATCAATTCATCTCACCCATCCATGTCACGTATCCACTTCATCCATCTGCATCATCCCTTAATTATGATATCATTCCCAACTGTCAACTCATGCAGACGCCATCATCTTTCTTCACACGTACGTGCAAAGGTACGCCATATCTTTTGTTATCGCATATTTGATTTATTTTATTCTATTCATTTACTGCTATGACAGTACTAGTCATTATTACTTGATCTCTGCCTATTCTTTAGTACATGTGAGGACACATGTCATACTCTTAGTAGGGGGCGGGGTAATCCACCTTTTAAAAACTATCTTTTTGCCACTGCCATAACTACGCAAATAACCTTTCTTTATTATTTTTCTAGTACTTTCTAAATATGATCACATGTCCTTCTTTATTGCATGTTTTTCTTGTAAATTATGATTAAAACTGCTTGTTCAAAAAGTTTATTTTTGGAAAAGAAAGAAATGTGATGGCATGACAGAAGAAAAACTAGAATAGAAAAGGAAATAGAGAATTTGAATTTTCAGTAGGGAATTGAGTTCAGCTAGGAGAAAACTATGAACATGGGTGGTCAGCTGGTGTGACATGAGCTTGTAGCTCATGAGTTATTATTGCAAAATCCTCAAACTGTCCATGCATTCAGCCTCTGTGGATGGTTAAATTACTTCTTGAGTTTAAATGCTTTTGATGAGGAGGCTGCTGGAGAATTTTTTAGAACCCTTTTTGAAGGGGAAGCTACTGTGTGGGGTCTAACGGTTGTTGCAACTGAAGACAAAATTGCTGAAGTAACCGGGCTTCCAACCGTTGGAGAAAATTTTCTTTCAGGTGTTTCCGCTGTAAGGGTTGAGTTTTCAATGCCCACTGATGGACCTTTGGAAGTCTCTAAGCAGGGATGCAAGTAGGTATCGTTGCCTCCTCCTTATTCAGAGTACACTACTTACATAATTAGGTATTTAACCTGTGAAGGTTGTTTCTCCTACCTGCATTCTTATCATTTCAAATTATTAAGCCATATGAGGCATGGGTTAGTTGTAAATGTTTTAAATTTCCTATTAAAATTTCTAAAACAAAGTACCCATGGAACCCAACAGGGGAAAGATAATTCTATTGCTCACCATAGCCTTATTAAATTACTGATTGAACGCTCTTTGAGAGATGTCTCACCTCTTTCCTGGCAACAATTCGTTGCCCAAAATAGCTTGCAAATTCCACAACCCCCTAAGGTACTTACCCCATGGCCTCAGAAAAAGAAGAAATAAATTGTGTCTACTAGTAGAATAAGGCAAGGATCATCTACTCCTGTAGCACCTGGTCCTATAGCTCTTACACCTAAATCCTCTGCTAGGATATAAACTAGATCTGCCACTAGGAGAGAGAAAGGAAAAACAAAGGTAAAAGGGTCCCCAGAATCTGACCCTCGTTCTTAGAAAAGGCAATGCTCTTCTCCTGCAGCACCTTCCCCTGCAGCCGTCTCTCCTATAGCAACACCTATTGCTAACACCAGTTCACCATCATCCTCTTGTAGGGCAGAACCCTCTAAGCAGACCAGAAAGAGGAAGGCTACCAAAACACCTCCTATAGCTGCATCAGTGCCGAGAATAGTTTCCACAAGGAAACAATGTAATACCTCCCCTGTTTCACCTCCACCAGAGGTTATTGTAATTTTAGAAGGGTCTGAAGAGTCTAAATTTGATGTTTGTCAGAATATGTCTGAAAATGTTGCACAGAGTTCATTCATTCCTGAAGAGGAACAAGTTGAGACAAAAGAAATAGGGCATAATGAGCAAGGGTTACTAAATCTTGATGACTTGGCTACCGCTGCTATGCAGTTTTTGGAGGAAGCATAGTCTTCTTCACCACAGCAACCAGAATTCATTTTGTAGCAAGAGCAAGAACATAATGAACAATTAAATGTGCCTAGTGAAGCTATATTTCACCCTGCAACTTGTAAAGCCATTGTTGTTTATAAGAAGACATTTTTAATTGAGTTTCTAGAATATGTTAAAGCTAACTGGGAAACAGTTACATTGCAAACCCTGACTTTCTGGCACATAGCCCAGACTGACATGCAACAAAGTCTATGGGAGGTAGAAAGGAAGAAACTAAAAAAGGAAATTGAAAGTCAAAAATAGGAAATTGTTGAGTTGAAAGCAAAAATGGATGAAATGTTAAAAATAACTGGTTAGATTATGGAATGTAGACCACCACCCAGAGTTTATGCTCTGTGCCTTAAGGAACAATTCTTATGGTTCCAACTAACGATAATTTCCAGAAATCAAGATCCTATACTTCACACTGCTAAAGAGTTTTACGAGGCATACTAGGCAGCCCCTAATTGGTTAAGAAATTCTCTGTGTGAATTCTATTTACATGGATTTTTAATTCCATTTGAAATAGAATGGAATCCTCTTCTGTATATTGGTGATGTCCATTTGAGATCATCTATGTCATGGGAAGCAAATGAAGCAAATTATGGCAGGCAATGGGAAATATATGAGGAAGCTGAGAGAAATGAGCCTGTTCCATTACGCTCTCAAAGTTCAAATCCCCATGCAATTTTGAAAGACTGGTTCACTCTGACATATGGCATTAATAATATTGCAGCCAGAGAGAAAATATTTGATCTCAGGAAATAGGTATATGATGAATTTTAGGCATAGCCATATTCGTTTTGGAGACTGTCATACACCAGAAGTGGGAAAAGGTGGGAAAGATTAACTGTTGGGCTAAGAAAATCAGAACCACACAGTCCCCTAAATTTCATAGTAGCTCTTAAACAATCAAGCAAATATATACAGTTGGGACTTCAAAAGAGATTTGAACTGTGGTTGCCATTGACATTCAGACCTCCTATGCTAATGTGGCCCTTTATCCTCACTAGGCTACAAATCTTAATGATGATTTAGAAGACCGAAGGTATGAAATGTGTCAGGAGTTCAAAGTATTTTATTACAGGTTTGGAACTCCATTTTTGAGTCATGCAACAACCACTAATTTCAGAGAAACCACCAAAAAATTTAATGCTAGAGGACCAACATTAGGCTAAGTAGGGGGCAGTGATGAGCCCAAAATGTGCTCATAGTTTGGATATTATGATGAACTTTTAATATCTTTACTTTTGTTATTCATGGCTGTTTAAACTCTTTTGAAACCTTTTATGGGGATATCCTATAGCAAAACATTTGCATATTCCTGCAGCTTATTGTGTTGACTTGACTACATTTATTACCCCGTTGACTCCCTAAATGACTGGTATATCACATACAATTTTTGAATGATGAAATAGATTTAAATGTGTGATTAATGAAAAGATATTGTGTATGTACCATATGCCTTTTCTTTTGCATCTGTTACCTTTTGTTTCGCAGGTTGTTGAATAATGATCGAGTCAAGCGCAGCCGATCTTGGCCTTGCAGTAAAGTCTATTTCCTGCTCGACTTCAAGGAAGCTCTAGCGAAGACTCTCTGACCGAAACCGCTAGGAAAGATTTTTAATGACAATCAATCTAGAAAGAGTGGAGCGCTAGATTCTCTCCAGATCGGGTTGAATGCATAAATTCATTTATGAAGTTTGTTCCTTGATTCTGGGATACACTTTATTTCAACGTCTTTCTTTGATAGGGTTAGTAGTTAGTTGCTCTCCTAATTTTTTAATAAAGTACAACTCTTGCGCAAGTGAGGAAGGAGATGATAGTTAGAGTAAGATAGAAGCATAGTGATATCAGATATCATGTAAGAGTCAGTATGATAATAAAAAGCAGAATCTGTTTGACAAGAGACAGAGTTTGTTGTCAGTTTCTATACAAACAAAGCAATGTATGCCATTTTATTTTCATGAATAAAGTTTGATGAAGTTCTGAGTTCAGCACTTGCGTAATCAGTAGATGCTTGCTAAGGGGACCCACTTAGTAAGTATCTGTAGCTAGTTAGTTAGCTATTATTTTCTGTTGATCTTCAGTTAGCTTTCATCTTTGAAGTTTTCATACAAACTCAGTCTTGTATTGCTCCTGCAGCATCGGGAATCCATCCCTGTGCCTATTCCTGCAGCATAAGGCCAGTTCATAGTTTTTGTTTCAGTCGTAGCTGTTATGGTTTCTATTTTAATCAAATCATAGTTGAGTAAAAGAACTTTGCATTACCTTCCTGTAGCATAGATATAATTCCTTTCCAGTATTTATTTCTGCTAAGTTTTGACTAAAACTAGTTCTTAGTGCATATATTTTTCCGCACCATTTAAAGTATACGTCCCCTGGTTTGACAAGTAAATGAACGTCCATAAAGAGATATTAGTCACCTGTTGGAATGTCCAATTCCTAGGAAAGGTTTTACTGTGATTTTCATATCCTTTTGTGGGCGCGACCATTAATAATAAATTTTCATATTATTATCAATAGATGGATTATTAAGATAACATCTCAGTATTAATGTGATTAACTCCCTTATTATTAAATGAGTTAACATTTTTTCATGCCATATCAATATAATATCATTCAAGTGGGTGATAGCTTAAAGATTTATTTTCACCCAACATAGAAATTCATTACACATAAGTGAAGGAATTATATACACCCAAATTTAATTAGATTGGGATCCATTTTGAATTAGACTCAGGTGGATAGAGAAAAGAGAAGGAATAACCCTAATTTCATCTTATGCCCTATTTTATTATGCATCTTCTCCTCACTAATCAGATGGGAAGCTAGGGTTTTCTAGTGCCACACTTGAATAGGGAAGATTTTGTGTTTTAAGAACCGGCATAAAGGTTTCATTGTAGGGATAGATCATACTCACAACATATTTTCTTACATCTACCACTCTATTAGCTCTGGCAAGAGAAGGTATATGTTTATTTTTTATTTTTTATTTTATTTATATGGTTTCTCTCTCTTTCTGGGTGTCGTATAAACTTCCAAAGGGTATGGTATAGGTCTATAATAGATTGGTGTTTGGGAGAAGATTCCTTTTGAGTTTTTAACCACTTGCTTGCATGGTCTATTTTGAATCCCTCTCCACAATATGCAAGGAGATGATAGAAGGGGGAAAATATGGGGTCAACAATTCTATGGGATGTCATGTCCCTCATAGGGGTTGCGACTCCACATGGGGCCACTCCTTCCTTAAATGGAGGGATAGGCAGTGCCCCTCCCCATTCCCTCAACTATGCTATCATATTTTATTTCTTTTATTTCTTAAAAATTTTACAATTCCCTACTACATTTATTCTAGTCATTGCTTTCATTTATTATTTACTAATGGATTGTGGAATTGCTTCTAAAACACAGTAAAGAGAATACCTCTGAGTGCATTCCCATATGCATAGGGTTAGAAAATGTGCAGAGAGGCATACTCTAAGGGTTTCAGATAGAAAAATGTGAAATTTTGTCTATTCCCTTAATTTTAACCAAGATTCTATTCCAACATTATCATGTAATAGAAACCATTTCAATCTTCAGTGAGTTGTAATAAATTTTTTTATTTTCCCATAAGCATCATTTAATCTTGAATCTAGCACCTTATCATATTTGTGTAAAATATTTACCATAAATAGCCTAGGATATTTTCTAGCTATATGGTCTCAAGAAGAAAAGATATCATTTTATTCACAAGTTCCTTTAGAAGCATGGTTAAAATACATTGCTACTATTTTTTTTCTTTTTTTCTTTTTTCACAATATTAATAATGTAGAGGGACCATTACTAATTATTACACACAACAAAATTTTTAATCAGAGGAGAGGGTTCTCTTTTTTTGCAACCTATTAAACGTGTATGTTTTCCCTTACATAAAAAAATACATTTCCCATTTTCTTCTTTTCTAATGATTGTATCCTTGTAAAAAAATTGTCTATTGCTATAATAACAATGAAAAATGTCATCAGTTTAGAAAACCATATTTATTCTATTAACTTATGCCATTTATTCTATAGCATAAACAAGGATATACCCTAATAGATGCATGTTATATTTTCTTTGATAGGAGAATAAAAATAAAGGTTAGAGAGAAAATTTATTACATCTATTTGTAATTTTTTTTTAAATATATGATCAAGGATATTTTGTTCAAAAACATTCTCTTGTAAAAAGTAGACTAAGCATTTAACTATTACCATCCATATTAAGTATTATCCATTTCCAACCATTCAACTATACATGTATCTCCCTTTTTATAAATATTAATAGAGAAATAATCCTTTGTTTTAATTTAGACAAGTACTTCAACTATTTTTTTAGTGAGTACATAGAAAATAACATAAAATTTTCATGCCATAATTATTGATGCACCATTTTAGTTTCATATATTAACATGTAACCAAATTTAAACCTAAGCTTATGATACATGGAATGGCATATGCCTACTTTTCTTACATTTACTCATCTACATAAATTATCACATACATTTACAACAAAATATTGAGACTTATTGGTGAGAAAATTAAATCTATTCTTCTTACTTTCATATCTAAGGTCTATAACTCATAACATTTTAGAGCTATGTCACATTCAAGTAAACACAATTTCCAACCAAGCATGGAATGACAAAAAAACTAAGTCTAGGAATAAATACAAGAATCCATAGTATTATCCACATACTGATGTAGATCTAGGAGGATTCAACAACACATCTCAAAAAAATTCAATAAAAATCCAAAACAATCTTTGTATAACACGTGCTATTAGGAATTGTATATCACATTGGAAACATAGCCATGGCAGCCCACAATTTAATGCAATGCACATTCATTAATAACATTCACAAAACAAATAATGAAGAAAATCACTCTAGTGAGATTGAAGAAAACATAGTTATAGAATTTTCCTCCAATTTTTATGAAGATCCAACAGTGGAAATAAAATTTATTGCATTTTTTCCAAAACTATAAACCCTAGGTAGGGTTCAGACCTTCCCTCACAAAAATGGTCATAACTTATTCAAATCTTAATTAAATTTGATGATACTTTATGAAAATTAAATTATATTCACATGGAAATGAAATAAAATTGGTTTCAAATCCAAAATATAGACTTTTAAATCTATACCATCACATTTTTGAGACTGTAAATTTTGCACAATATTGTTAGAATAGGCAGTCTCACCAAAATAGTCATATCTTCCACAAAAATAAATAAAATTTAATGAGACAAAATTAATTGGAAACTATAAATAGATATATTCCCATCCATATATGATAATCCGTTATTTTAGTCCATACTAGGCCATACAAAGCACAACTTAAGCTTGGAAACAATGTAAAAATCGGAAAATGCACACAAAATTTGAGGTTTCCATGCATCAAACTTCAAAAAAAATGTCTCCAATCCCAAATTAGAGTTTTTTGAGGGTGTATCTATACTTTTCCAACTAAAGACAACTATTTTCAACAAATTTTTGATTAGTTTATTGACAAAACACATTAATGAAACTTTTTGACAAGTTACTTGAGCAACTTTCTTGAGCAACTTTTACAATTTTTACAATATGGAACAACTTTAAAAATTATTTGAAAAATGAATTAAAATATGAATTCCTAAGACTCAAAAACCTCTAAAATGGTTTGATAAACCTTATTATAATACCCAACACACAAAATAGAGCAACTATTTACAAATGGCCTCATGGAGACAAGAAATCAAATAGGTGCTCCTGCACCAAACTCCTGTGGGAAAAAGAATTCAAGACCCTTTGAATTGTCTTCTTCCTGATCTTCCAATTCCTTTGCACTTTTTCCTTCATCTTGGAAATTATCCCTGGGTCCTTTTTCCTCTTCTTCTTATACCATCTCTTCTCCATCATCTTCTCAACTTCTAGGCTCCAAAACTCCATTTCTTGTGTATAAACCTTAGTAGCATCATCTATATCTTCATTCTCATCATTTGAGTACCATATAGCAACATGTTCACCATAACCATAACCTACGTCATACTCTTGAAAACCTTTGTATACCTCATTAGCAAATAAATCTACAAGATCTTTATTAACAACCTTATTATCAACAACAACTTGATCATGAATATCAACATCAATGTTATCAAAAACTTTATGATCATCAACTTGAGTATCAATACCAAGGTTATCAGTAACATCAACCTTCTCAACTTGTTCATCGACAAAAATTTCATCAACTACTTGAGTACCAACAACAACCATATCATTAATCTCAACATCAATATGTTCATTAATCAACAAAGAAGTTTGTTCATCTTCAAACAAAATTGAAATATCACACATCTCAACTTGTAACTTACTCAACTTGAACAGTAGATTCAAACTTTACCTCTATCTCATTTGCTGCCTTCTTCTATTTTATTTGCTTCTTTATAATCTTATTTAGAGGCCATCTTAACCTCTTTGACATTGGTATATGCAAACTCCTTAGTGCTTTCTTAAGAAGTTGGTGTTCTTTGGCTAATCTTTCCATCATTTTTCTCATTTCTTCAAAGGATTCCTCAAACTCTATTTGTCTTGCTTTCTTTCTCTCCATCTTTCTCAACTATTTTTCCTCTCTTTCCTTCTTCCTTCGTGAATCCTATTCCTACCAACATCTTCTCAAAAAATCCATCTTCACAAGCAAGCCTCTCCTTGCTTCAAGTAAACACAATTTCACAACCAAGTCTCTCCTCTCTTTAACTTTTTAGAGTTATGTCACATTCAAGTAAACAAAATTTCCAACCAAGAATGGAATCACAAAACCACTAAGTCTAGGAATAATTGCAAGTGTTCATAGTTTTATCCACATACACACAAAACAAAAAATCCCTCCAAGTTTGCAAGTCACTCTAGCTTTCAACCTATACATAAACAAAAACTCTTCCAATCCAATGTGGTGCTCACCATCCAGCCTTAGGATAGAAAATTCAACCACCCCCAAGCTAGGAGGATTCCAAAAGACTAGGCAAAAATGAATATCCCCTCAAAAACATAAAAAAAAAGTAGCTTCAAAAAACTTGACATGTTACAATCACTAATTTAGGCAAGGGTAAAATACACCACAAAAATAATCTGATGGATTTATGGGGAGAGTGGGGAGGATCACATCCATGGGGTGGTTTAATATCAACTATTTCATTTGAGCTTCTCAAACAAAAACTTCCTCCATACATTCTTTCACCCAAAAATTCCCATTTTACACCAAAAAGGGTACTCACAACCATCACTCCTACAATTGAACACATTAATTTTCACAATTGAAACACCAATCCATCATGGGTATCTCTCCCCCTCCATACACCATATAGGTTGCTCATAGCAAAAATTGGGGAGCCAACCCAACAAGATAACCATACATCTAATGCACTAACACAAAATTTTAGCAAGACAACAAGGTATAACATAAGACAATCTTAAATTTATACATACATTTAAGA
Source organism: Sequoia sempervirens (assembly GCA_007258455.2). Classification (NCBI taxonomy): domain Eukaryota; kingdom Viridiplantae; phylum Streptophyta; class Pinopsida; order Cupressales; family Cupressaceae; genus Sequoia; species Sequoia sempervirens. The sequence goes on along the minus strand of VDFB02281492.1, from coordinate 804,853,690 downwards.
AAATAGGAGAATGAAGATCCTACCTCAAAACTTTAAATGCAATTGGCTACTTGCTTTCTCAATCCCTTCCAACCTCTTCCAGCCCTTCCCACAATTTCCCCCACACTTAGGTCGACCAAAAAATGAAAAGCATGGACAAATAATTTTTCAAATCCTTCTCAAGAAGATTCCAAACCACCATGTCCTCTTTTTCATTTAAAAGAGGCATGGTTTCCACATGGACTCCCCATTCCTTCTCATAATGAAGTTGGGAGACTAAATGTGCTTAGGGATGGGTCAAGTGCATCTCCTCACTCCATTTTTTCCACCCTTCTTACCAACAATTTATGAGGGGTCATAAATGAAGCATGGCCAAGAGTGTGGTCTAAAAATGACCCCCAACCCTTAGGTCATATACCTAGCATTTTTAAAAATAAAAAATTAGCCAAAAGTAAGACATAATTGACCTTTCAAAATTACGTTAAACATGAAATCCAAATTTTACATTGAGGGTCATGTTTATCTTCAAACAATTTAAAACATTTAAACCCTTAAGCCCCAACATACATGTCACAATACACATAACACTTTACAAAAGATAAGACTCTAGACATTTTATATGAGTTGATTCGACTTTACATGGTAAACACAAGGGTCTTTTGGTTTCCTCTAATTTCCATGGCTATGGAAGGTTAACCTACACACTTTGCATAACCATTAGTATGACCACCAAGACAATTAAATCGAACACATAAGTATGATGATGCACAATACATAAAAATGTTCATCACACTCAATATACATATAAGCATCATCTATATTTGTATTTTATTTCCAAAATTCAAAAGTGTGTTGTTACAATTTAAAACCATTTCAATTTAACTTTTACAACATTAACCCACGATGTTTGTAATCACTTGCATAGTAATTCAATAATTTTCTTTAATCACACTATCATATGCATCACTTTGCATGGTCATTCAAGAATTCACTTGATTAACATGATATCACACATTCTTCTCTAAGAATAATGTTTCAAATCCCATAACCTTCAAGATATCAATATAATTGGGTGATTCCACAATAGTGGTTTACGCTTTTTGGCCAAACTTGACATTGAACTAAATTTTTTAACTAGATATTCACTTTTGAGCACGTATAGCTACTAAACCATGAGGAATTTGAAGATGATGCAAACTAGTAATTTTTGACACTTTGTCTATAGATTCTATATATATATATATAATTTTTTTTTGAATCAAATTGCATTTCCTTTTTTCATCTCCTTCGAAAACTAGTTTTTAATAGTAAACACCATTTTTAAAGAGTGATGCTCACCATAAAAAATATAACTTTTTTTCTATGAAGGATAAAATTCTATATTTTTTGAATTTATATTTGTAACTACAATCATATTCATTTTCTTTCATAGTGTTTTATTGAAAACTTTTTTCTAAATTAAGCTTTGAAGTCAAACCAATTACAATTTAGATATAGGTGGACTGCATATAAGATAAGTTTTTCTATATGTATCTAAATTCTTTTTTTGCTAGATAGAGGATATAAATTACTAGCATGAACATATTTTTCAGATTTCTCTTTGGTAATCTACTATTTTTCCACTTGTGCAGAACAAAGAGCTTGATTTTTGGTGAAAAAACTACATTCACAAGAAATAAAAAATAAATATAATATCAAAATAATTATACTTAAAATTATAATTTTTGGGAAGCTTATAATAAGTACTACATACTTACAATTTTTTTTTTTTAATAAATTCATTTGATCCCTCAAAAGGTAAATTAAAAGTGGTTTTTTATCAACATTTTCATAGGTGTAAAGGAGACTCCATTATAGGTATTGTTTAAAACTAAACGGGTTCTATCCAAGGGGGTTTGATCTAGGGTGGTTTGATCAAACCATGTTCAATTGGAATGCTTTAAATGTAAATTTTCACTGTTTAAATCATTATATTTTCTAAAAATATGTGATTTCACCAAAACTCAGGATGTCCCAAAAAGTGTAAACCACTATTTGGGATCACTCAATTAATTAGCATACTCATAAAATTATGATTCATAAAATAACTAATCTAATATGCACATATTAACCATTAAGACCAAAGTTCATAATTATCCATTGTAAAATATAAAATAAAAGTAAAATGCATCCAAGCATAGTCATGTGATTAAAAATGAAATATGAGGTCTATATGCCCAACTAATGATGGGCCTCACACTATATCAACCTCAATGAAAAAGTAACAAACTATAAATGCAAGCACAACAAATAGTATAGGAAACAAGATGTGAAAAATGAATTAAAATGCATTCACCTATGATTTAGTGTAATCACTAGATATAAAATTAGGATCTCTTAATGAGCTAACAAACAATTTTTTTCTAAATTTTGACGTCATGACCTCTATGTTGGTGTTGCATTTGAGATGATAGCCTAGTATTATAACTTAGAAATATATACAACTCATATGTGTGCTTGGAAATAGCCTTTTGAGAAAATGTATATATGACAACCTGTTGAGAAGATGATAAAAAGTTGGAGTAAAATAGAAAAGCATGTGAATGTCAAGAAAAAATACATTGAAAATGAAATAAAAGAATTCAAATTAGGGAAGTACACCTAGTATTGTGATACATGTACACTAGATTTAGAATGTGTACATCATGAGAATCTAGAAACTCCATTTTGGCTAAATTAAAGCTTATGATGTATATGTAAGAGGCTTCAATTAAGGTAACTATTAGTTCCCATAACCTAGAATCAACCAAAAATTTACCTAGAGCTTGTTTTTATCATTTCTAGTAATATTTCATCTTGTAAAGATTTATAATAACTTGTATTTCACCTACAAGTAAAAAATTGTATAAAGGAGACCTTGTAAAACATAATAGTTAAACAAGACTCTACCTCAAATATTTCTTTTATGGGAATTCAAGGAAGGTCCATATGGCATGAAATACAAATAAAACTACTCACATAAATCTTACACTCAAAATCACACTATTTCTCAGCATAAATGCATGATTTTATAGTATAAATCTTAAATTAGAATTTGTAGAGGACTAAAACAAGAAGTGGAAAACAAAAATTTAGGGAAAAATAGTGTGCATTTGCAAGGAAATTTAGAGACAAAATAGAAACTATGTGGTGCTTCCACAATAGTGGTTTACACTTTCTGGGATATCCTGATTTTTCCTAAAATCACATATTTTTAGAAAATATAATTATTTAATCCTTGAAAAGTTCCATTTAAAGGATTGTAATTGAAGAGGATTTGATCAAACCACCTTAGACGAAGGCCCCTTGGATAGAACCCTGCTAGTTTTAAACCATAACTATAGTAAAGTCTCCTTTATACCTATCAAAATGCTGATAAAAAACAACTTTTGCTTCACCTTTTGGGGGATCAAATGAATTAATTTAATTTTTTTTTTTAAGTGTGTATTCCTTATTATAAGATTCCAAAAATATAATTTTAATTAAATTTAATTTGATTATTATATTTATTTATTATTTCTTGTGAATGTAGGTTTTTCACCAAAAATCAAGCTCTTTGTTCTGCACCTGCAAAAAAATAGAATATTATAAAAAAAAATAAAAAAATATGAGTACACCATATATTGAAGTCCTTGATAAAAAAAAAGAAGATAAAATTGAATTTCGATACATACAAAAAATGTTGTGTTATATGGTTTGCCTATGTCTGAATTGTAATTGGTTTGACTTCGAAACTTGATTAAGGAAAAAATATTCAATAAAACACTATGAAACTAATTGGAAGCACTATATATGATAGTTACAAATTTAAATTAAAAAAAAAAAAAATTATCCTTCATGGAAAAAAAGTTGTGTTATATGGTGAGTGTCACTCCTTAAAAATTGTGTTTATTGAAAAAAACTAGTTTTCAAAGGAGATGGAAAAAGAAGTGCAATCTAATTCCAAAAATTTTGAAAAAAATATATTTAAAATCTACAAAAAAAATGTCACAAATCACTAGTTTGCATCATCTTCAAATTTGTCATGGTTTAGCTACTATAGGTGTCTAAAAGTGAAGATTTAGTTAGAAAAAATCAGTTCAATGTCCATTTTGGCCAAAAATTGTAAACCAATATTGTGGGATCACCCTATGCATTATAAGCTTTCTAAAAGAAAGAGATGAATAGGAAGGAAAAAGAAAAGAATCTTTTTTTTTTTTTTTTATAGGACTATTTTAAAATGAGAAATGATCTAGGGATTTCACTCATGGGTTAGGAAATCTAAAAAAAGAAATGAGTACTAAAACCTATGTTGAGACTCGCTATAGCTAAAAAATTGAGAGATAGTGGATGAAAGGACAAATTGAATTTACAAATGATATGAAATGAATGGGGATTGATAAGAGAAGGTATATGAGTGTTGTGCATATATTAAAATGAAAATTGAGGTGATTTGTTAATAAAATGAAAAGGAAATTGCTTTAAGCTAGTATAAAAACCATAAAATTGAATACCAAAATATCTTTTAAAATTGTTGTGAAGATCCAAATATTTATTCTAGAAATTAATGTGAAGGATAATTCACTACAAAAATATAGTGAAGACTTATATAGGCTCACAATTTTAGAAAATATTTCTTAACCAATACTCATAACAAAAATATAGTTTGTGGATATAAACTAGAAGCAAGGGGCTTTCCACATGGATCATGCATGAAGCACTATTAGAATCCAATTGAAAAGTAATGATAAGGTAATTTACAATAACATTTTATATTTAATAGAAAATTTTAAAAAGTAAACCATGCTATTTATTTTCTTTTCCACATATACGCATTAAAAAAATACTTAATACATTAATATTTTATTTTGAGAAAAATATTTTGATACATTTTCTTTTTCTCTTTCAGGAAAACATTCAAAGATATATTAAATTAATTCAAGGAGAACATTGATGTAGTGACTTGTATAAGAAGGAAGAATATCTCTATTTATGCAAGTTCCAATGATTAGAAAATGGTAAATCATAAAATCACACAAAGATATAGTATATTAAAGAGCATCTAAGGTTACGTCTCTATAGGATACTAGTTCATTGACACATTAAAGTTTGCTGATCTACATTGCATGCTTGGTGTGTCTTCACCAATTTGTATCAAGTTATATAATGTTTTATCAAGATTCAAATGTGGTCTCAAATCTATTTTCATTGACCAATATATACAATTAGTATTCATAAGAACCCATCTCTCATGGCCATGAATGGTCCATATAGTAATTCAGTGCATCTATGTGATCTCATAGGGGTTGAGAACCAAAACTTTCTAGATCCTAGTAATAAATTCTCTCAAAAGTGTTTAATCATTTTTTTTTCCCACAATTAAGCCCCACTCATCTTGTTACCACATTTTCATTGATTGTAGAAAAATGTCCATGGTTAAGTTATCTTGAAATAGTGCCATATTAGAATGGGAAAAATCTTGAGATGTTTCAAGGGAACTTGTTCCTATGAACATCACCTAGATTAAATGTGTTAAATGCACCCTTCATCTTCATGCAAGAGGTATTCATGTGAACCATTACTCATAGAATTCTATTTAGTAAAGACTGAATTAAAACCACATAATTGAATCTTGAAATTTAATTATAACATAAATTTTATTCTCTAAGAACTTGAATCTTAAAATTCAAGGGTTCCTCATATCATCTTAAAGTATACCCCAATATTCTTCTAAGCACACCTTAATTAAAAAAAAAAAGACCAAATGCAAAGGAAAACATATTGAGAAAGCCATATAAATAGAAAAACTTAGCTAGATCACATTGACTAATCTCCACAACAAGGGAGAGACTAAGCCATACAACATAACCTTCATAGATAGTAGGGTAAATCCCAACATAATTTTATTATGTCTTCTTAATCATTAATTTATTTAAGTATGATATTTTACTACAATGTACCATTCATCTAATAACTAGCACCTGCACTCCAAGGAAGTGCAAGGGTTACGCCGATAGAAAATTATATATAGTAGATGATTGAGTCTGAGACAAGATTTTTATAGCTTTTAAAATGAAAACATTGGTTGTGAGTTAGAGTTTGTTTTTCCACATGGGGTAGGAATATTTCAACTGCTTGGTAGCTTTTTTTCTCTACAAAATTGGTTTAGAATGAAAAAAAGGAGGAAAAAACAATGGATTAAAACCACATACCCACACCACCATCAAACAAAGAACATTATAATTATTTTATTTAAAGAAATAAAATATTATCTATAATACTAATTGTAGATAAAACCACAATATTAATTGAACTCAAATAGAAGATCCGACAAATAGGTAAAAAAAATTATATAATTAAAAGTCTTAGCCATATCATACAAAACTTCATATAAGCACATAAAGGAAATTTGTTGATATTTTGCAACCTCTACAATGATCTCACATTCTTTTCTCTCTAAATAAACCTCCTTATGATTGTTTTGTATTTTTAAATTTTCATTTGGTGAAAATCACCGTGAGTGAAAATAGCATCTGGGTAAAGAAAAGCAAGCCATGTTAAAAAAAGTTATAGGTGTTAAAATATAGATTATTATTGTCACTATAATAATAGTTAGATGCTTAGATTTATATACAAGTAATAATTGTTTATAATTAAAATATTTATATAAGAGTAATTAAAGTTAAATATTTATAAGAATAATTAACTAGACAAAAATATTTATTAGAAAATAATATAATAATTAAATAATATATAAATGAAATTACAAAGATAAAAATTATGATAAACTATTATTTATTATTGTAATTTGCAATAATTAATATTAATAATTAAATTAAATAATAACAGAAATAACAAATATTAAATAATAATTATTTTATTAACAATATTAATGATTAACAATTTTAATAATAACATATTAAAATAATAATAATAAAAAACTCACCGAGACCATGCAAATGACTTAACCTCAATGGACAGACTAATAAATAAAAGACTTACATGCACCAAACATTGACTTAACCTCAATGAACAGACTAATAAAAGACTTACATGCACTAAACATGAAAACTTAAAAAAAAGCAAACTCCCACTAAAAATACTAAAAATAGATCGATTATCTAAAACCGTTAAAAAAAAAAACTAATAAAAGCTGTGGGAACGAAATCAAGAAGGGAGGTCACTGGCAGGGATTCAGTTTATAAAAGGAATTCACTAGGCAGAGAGATACAAGTTTACAGGTTTGTAAGGGAATTTCGTCCTGAGATATTGGTGATTGATAATACCTGATTGAAATATAATGGAGAACTTTCCAACGCCTTACCTCAATCAGAGACATGGCAAAAACATCTACCATGTCCCTAATCTTGCACCCAATATAATTTTGATCAGAACAAGAGTTGTACCAACAGGCAATACAGTTCCATTTATCAGGGCAGCTAATCTTTATGAAGGCAGAGTATTAAGCCAACCGATGATCTTCCCTTTGATAGTACCATTGCCCAGTGCTGTTAAACCTCTTCCATTCCCTGTAATGGTCATTACTCGACAAGGAATGCAGCTTCAGAGTGTGCACGTTCAAAAGTGTAAGCTTCAAGGCCAGTTACCACCTCAGGATCTTCCAGTTACCAGTCAAGGAGATCACCGGAAAAGCTTATGTAAAGTTTGTGCTGATTTTAAAAGAAGGAACATCAACCCAAATCCTTTTCATTGCTGTGTTGAAGATAAGGTTACTTTGGGTTTTAGAGGGCCATCTCCTGCAGGACCAATAGAAAGGCCAGGGAAGACTAGTGTTCAAGTTGCAAGTTAATGTCATGAATGCACAGAAAGTTGTGGGTTTTCAAACTGTAAATTGTTTTCTGGCTTTTATATAGTTTTCTAAAAGGTATTGTTGTAAGCCATTTGTAATTACAGATTGTAGAGAAAAATCTTTTATTACTTGTTGAAACATATAAAATTTTCAGTTAGCTAGTGTTGGCTTTTTGTCTGGTTTTTTTGTTCTGTGGCCTTCGCTAGTCTTTTTGATGGCTCTGGTCTTTTACTGTTGTTATTTTGACAGCCTTTCCGACTTTGGTGTCTTTAATGATGCTTTCTTTATTTTGTAAACTTTGTAGTTTCGGGTCCTGTAAAATCGGTTTTTTCCTCTTTCAAAAACATATAAAACTTTCAGAAATTATGTTGATCAAATCAAATGTTTTACAGTTTATTATATTACAATTTTTATATCTGCAAATATTATATCCATGATTTTGGAATTTGTTTTACTAACTTGTCAATCAACAAGATATTTGATGTAGACTTAAACTCATTAAAAAACCAAAAATCTATTTATAGAGATGACAATGCAACTCAATTTACTATTGGTAGAAATAAATGCGGAAGAAAGGTGAAAAATAAATCATTACAATTAAAACAGCAATTGTACAGCAATTGTTTGTTGGTAGTTATGATTTTAGACCACTATTTTTCTCGATTGTGATATGAAGAGCACTAAGAGTGAGTGATGCAGATGCAATCCTTTGTTAAAATCAAAGGAATTTCACTCCCATCTAAACACATCCACTTCTCTTTCCCACCTTCATCAAAAAATTTAGTGTCCACTGTAGCTGTGCAAAGGAGAGTGTACTGCATAGAGTGTTGTTGAAAGCAGAGCTATTTTCTGTCATAATTGCAGGCATCTCATTTCCTTGAGTGGAAATGCAGAATGGAGTTCCCATTAGCCCAATGGGCCCTTCCACACTTCATTGTAGTTCCACCCGCTTCTCACTGTGAAAATTCTATTGCAGTTACTGATTATTAATCTCCTATCTAATACATAGATTATTTGACTCTGAAAAATTAATTCTCAGCAAATATCAAAGAATAACACAACTGCAACTTCACCAATAAAAATTCACAAGAATAGAGAAGAAAACATTCACAATAATGAACACAATATTTTTGGACAAATTGTCCGTGGAAAAACCCCGAAGGGAAAACCACTACTGCAGATGAGGAATTATATTAAACTTCAGCAAATTAAGGAATACAAAACCGCTTGCCTCTTATCGCAGCTCCTGCAATATTCTTCTCTCGAAATTCTTCCCTCAATTTCTCCTGCTGAAATTCCACAGCTGCTATCCCCAACGCTATCACTGCGCCCTTGCTAACACTGCAAGACTATTTGCTCTCACTGCAAATTTACTACTTGCTAACACTGCAAGTCTTTCTCAAGTATCTCTACTTGCTATCACTGCAAGTCTACTTGTTGTTGTTGTTCTCCAATTGCCCATTGATCCCCTTTTATACTTTTCTCATTGGAAAACCAATGGCCATGATTTAATCTCAATCAATGGCTAAGATTAAATAGACTCTAAAAACCCTAACTAACTGGATTCTAGAAGTCTCTAGGAGAATCAATTTATTTAATTACATAATTATCTAGACAACTCAGCCCTTTTCTGGAGGTTTCTAGAAAATAATTAAATAATTAAATGACACTTCTAGACAATGGAGACACCTGTCTGCTACATAAATTAACACTCCCTCTTGCGAGGAAGGTGTTCTCGTGATGACACCCAGCTTATCTCTGAAGAAGATGAATTTCTTCCCCAATGCCTTGGTCAAAATGTCTGCTACCTGCTGATCTGTAGGTATATACTGTAGCTGAACAATCCCGCCCTGTACACAATCTCTGATGAAATGATATCTGATGTCTATATGCTTAGACCTATCATGAAACACCGGATTCTCAGTCAACTTGATGCAACTCTGATTGTCGCAATGTATCACCGTAGTCTCAACCCTCTGACCAAACAAGGCCACCAGCAACTTCCGAAGCCATATCGCCTCACACGTCGCCATGCTAGCTGCTATGTATTCTGCCTCTGCAGAACTCAAAGCCACAGACTTCTGCTTCCTGCTGTACCAAGAGACAACTCCTGATCCCAAGCTAAAGCAACACCCTGGCAGTTTTTTCCTGTCTGTTGTACAGCCTAATCAAGGCCAAGAGTATAGCCTATCAACCTGATACCATCACCTCGAGCATATTTAATTCCATACTCGATTGTACCACGCAAATACCGCAACACATGCTTTGATGTGTATTTCTGATGCTACCATCTGCACCGTGCTTGATCTTATAGATCCAGCAAGGATCCAACCACTGCCCTATCTGTTGGTCTAGGCACAACCTCCCACACATCGTTCTGCACTATTGAGGTATACTCCTCAACCATTGCATCTTGCCACACTTGTTGCTGTGCAGCCTCCTGATAGCTAGAAGGTTCACTATCTACCAACTGACTAACTAATGCCATATAGTCATCATACCTGGCTGGTTGTCTCCGCTGTCTACTACTCATCCTAGGAGCTCCCACAAACTCCTGAGTATTACTTTGTGACTGCTGGTTCTTGCTACCAACTGTAGAGGATGAAGTATCAACCTCCATATCACCCTGATGCATCTCTTGGATCTGCTGCATCTGCTGCTCCATACTCTGCGAATTCTCAGCACCTGAGCTTGTGCATGTACTAGTAACTGTACTCGAGCTTCGCTGTCCTTGATCTGGTTGAACGATCCTTGGAGCTTCCACTAACTGCTCACTCTGATCATCTGCTGGCAAATCTCTGGACCTCCTAAATGCCTTGTCCTCCATGAACTTGACATCACGCCTAACTATAGTCCTCTTGGTCCCTGGAATAAATATCCGATATGCCTTTGAGGTTTCACTGTACCCCACAAAGTACCCCTTCTCTGCAGTTTGATCTAACTTGGAACGTGTCGCACCTGGAATGTGACAATACGCCAAACTCCCAAATATCCTGAAGTGGCTGACATCTGGCTTCTTCCCTGAGAACGCCTCCTCTGGTGTCATCTTGCCCAATACTTTATGTGGAACCCTGTTTTGTATGTACACTGCTGTATTGCATGCCTCTGCCCATAAGTAACGTGGCATATCCTGGTCATACAGCATAGCCCTTGCCGCCTCTGATATAGATCGATTCTTCCTCTCAGCAAACCCATTCTGTTGTGGGTTGTAAGGAACAGTCCACTCTCTCTTGATTCCTTCCCTGGTACAGAACTCCTGGAACTCTTTCCCTTTGTACTTCCATTGTCCGACCAAGAACCTTTATCTTCCTCCATGTCGAATTCTCCACAAGAGCTTTGAACTCTTGGAAGTGACTGAAAACTTCATCCTTGGTCTTCAAGAAGTATATCCGTGTCTTCCTGAGAAATCATCAATAAAAGTAACAAAGTACTCATATCCTCTGAGAGACTTCGTCGACATTGGTCCACATATAAACTGAATGTACTAGATCAAGAACACCCTTGGATCTAGTGTCACTCCTGGCGGCTTTCGCAAACTTCCCCAACACACATCCCTTACATACATCATCATGCTCTGTGCTCACCTCTGGAACACCTGTCACTATCTCACGAAGCAATTTAAGTACTCCATGATGTATATGGCCCATTCTCCTATGCCATAGCTCTCCTTGATCTCTAGAATTACTGCTACTCATCAGTGCCTTATGAGTATCAAACTGCAACCTATAAAGCCGGCTGCTCCTAACTCCAATAGCTATGGGTGATTTCCAATCCTTGTGCTTAATTAACACACTTGCCCCTCTAAAGAGTACATTGTAACCTTTATCCTGAAGGACAGATATGGAAATCAAATTCATACCTAAGCCTGGCACATGCAACACATCATGAATGAGAATCCGCTTACCATTCTCCCTCTGAAATAGAACAGTCCCTTTCCCAACTGGATTGAGCTTGGACATGTTCCCCATAGAAATCTGCATTCTGATGTCCTCCTCCTTATAGCTGGAGAAGTACTCTCTAACTCCTGTCATATGAAATGACACCCCACTATCTATATACCAAACACCTTGTGAGGTTGAGCTAGCCATACAAGCTATGAGAGCGAACTCATCCTCCATTCTACTAGAGAGCTCATCTGCACTTGCTGAAGCTGCTGTCTGCTTCTTGCCTTTCTTCCTTTGCGGGCAATCGCTGACATAGTGGCCAAACTCGTGACAGCCATAACACTTGACTTTAGATAGGTCCTTCTTCTTCTCACCTTGTGGATTTGATCCTTTACTAGACCCCTTCTTTGCTTTCCCTTTTCCTGCAAGGGCAACGTTCTCCTGTTCCGCCTCACTTTGCTGACTCTTGCTACTGGTCCTACTGACAAGACTTAGTCTAAGCTCCTCTTGAGTGAAGTCACTCCAAAGTCGATCCCAACTTGGCAAGGTGTCTCGTCCATTAATAACTTGAACAAAGACATCCCACTGCTTAGTAAACCCATTTAGGGCTATCCGCACTAGCTCGCCATCACCTAGATTATCTCCAACAGCAGCCAACTCATCCTTGACAAGTCTGAGTCTGGTGAGGTAACTTGTCACGTCCTCTCCCTTGTTCATCCGAGTAGTCCTCAACTTTTCTCTGAGAATCAGCTTCCGGTTAGTGGTAGCATTCTGGTACAGATTCGTAATGGCATCCCACATCTTCTCTCAGATCTAACTCATGACATGTGGAACAATATGATCCTTGACACCATCAAGAATCAGCCTCCTCCTTGGCATCTTCCTTCTTATATAAGAGCTGTGCCGGATCTGTAGGTACAGGTACAACACTGGTCACATATTCCTGATCCCATTCTCTTTCCAAAGAACAAAGAAATTCTGGCTTTCCAGACACCAAAATTTGAGGCTCCATCCAATCTGTCCTGATCTCTTAAACCTGCTGAGGCCATCTCAAAAGATAAAAGAAAACAAATAATAATAATTCTGAAGAGGCAGGATCTTTCCTTCCTTTGTTAAGCCTTATCTGCCCTCAGATCAGCTCTGATACCATGTGAAAATTCTATTGCAGTTACTGATTATTAATCTCCTATCTAATACATAGATTATTTGACTCTGAAAATTAATTCTCAGCAAATATCGAAAAATAACACAACTGCAACTTCACCAATAAAAATTCACAAGAATAGAGAAGAAAACATTCACAATAATGAACACAATATTTTTGGACAAATTGTCCGTGGAAAAACCCCGAAGGGAAAACCACTACTGCAGATGAGGAATTATATTAAACTTCAGCAACTTAAGGAATACAAAAACTGCTTGCCTCTTACTGGCAGAGCTCCGGCAATATTCTTCTCCGGAAATTCTTCCCTCAATTTCTCCTGCTGAAATTCCACAGCTGCTATCCCCAACGCTATCACTGCGCCCTTGCTAACACTGCAAGACTATTTGCTCTCACTGCAAATTTACTACTTGCTAACACTGCAAGTCTTTCTCAAGTATCTCTACTTGCTATCACTGCAAGTCTACTTGTTGTTGTTGTTCTCCAATTGCCCATTGATCCCCTTTTATACTTTTCTCATTGGAAAACCAATGGCCATGATTTAATCTCAATCAATGGCTAAGATTAAATAGACTCTAAAAACCCTAACTAACTGGATTCTAGAAGTCTCTAGGAGAATCAATTTATTTAATTACATAATTATCTAGACAACTCGGCCCTTTTCTGGAGGTTTCTAGAAAATAATTAAATAATTAAATGACACTTCTAGACAATGGAGACACCTGTCCAAGCTACATAAATTAACACTCACACTCTGGCATGATCTTTCCAATACTGGATTCCACACACAGACCTGATGCAGGGTGATAGATTATATTGGTAATATGGCCCCGGAGATAAGGATCTGCATTCTCCCCACAGTAATAAATCGTCAGTTTTCTATTGGAATTCAAAGATATAAACCTTCCATTGTAGATAAGATATATGAAATTATCTTCTCAAAAACTGAAGATTGTTTTCATGACTGTGTAGATAAAACTAATATACTATGTGAAAGAAACACGTTAAATCAGTTAATCATTGAAAGATGATAATTATAGCACACATTATACTGAAAAATAATCATATACAATTGATTGAATGAGAAACAATTATATCTGCTAAGAAATGAGTGAATAACCATGCTGATGAGAAAGACTATATATTATATTATGCATTTGAAATCAGCTATAACAAACTGTATTTAAATAAGGATAAGACCAAAAAAACTAAAACTGTTTTACTGCGTAAATATGCATTTTTATCATGCACTACAAAGAATTAAAAAAAAACAAAGATATGATTATCAACACAGCATGCAAACAGCAGTTGATTATCTTTGGGAGGATGCAAGGGATGTGTCCGCATAGGTTAATTTTTTTTTTTTTAAATATGGATTAACAATCATAATTATAGAAAATATCAAATAAAGCAAAAAAAATAAAAAATTAATAAATAAATATGTTCATTTTCGTTAAATAGAAACTTCAATAGTATGAGGAATAAAATAAATGCTATCACAGTTGTGAAATTCTTTTTGAACTCTTATGATAAAAATGAAGCCAAAAAAACACCCAAATCAAATCTTCCAAATAAAATTAGATTTTATCCAACTAAAATTAATTCTTCCAAATAAAATCAGATTTTATCTTAGATCATGTATTTTATTAAAATCATAAATTGTTTTCAAGCATGGTAAATAGTAAGATTCACGGTTATTTGTGAACTGACAAGTCCACAAGGAAATTCTATTGGCTAATTATGACAACATAGTCTTATAAAAAGTACATTGTAGAAAAATACACAAAGGCACCAATTTCCTCAATTCCTAGAAAAAACAAATGTATTTGAAAGATGTTCTCATCAGCTATCTTGGTGAGTGGAGGGAATTGCTTTTCATAAAGTAATCCATTTAAAACAATAGAAATTACTTATTTAGAGTCAGCCACTTGTGTATGTCACTTCTTTAATTCAAATAGAGGAGAGGATCCAATAGTTGAGAACCTTAATTAAAAATCCTACATGGCAATTTCAAATCACTTCCAATTTTTACAGCAGCTTACTTGGCAAGTCCCCTTTTTATAACTAATGTTTCAGGGTCACATCATCAAATATGATGCCATATCAACAAACATTTTGTTGAGGTGTCCAAACATGCCCCAAAAAATTTAAACCAATAGTTATTCATGGAGTCATATTTTATTGGTGTGTTCATATGGCATCACATGATTTCTCCCTTCAGCTCTCTTTCATCATCATAATGGATCACGTAGTGTGATTTGAAACATTGATGACAAAAAATAGCTACACAATTAAATCTAGAAATCATATTCAAATAATAAGAAACATATTTCATTCAACTATATACTAAGATCAACATTAACAATTTTAAAGTCATAACTATTTATGCTATATTATTAAAAATATTGCACATTAAATAAACAATTGCTATCACAATTATTGGAACAAGTTGAACTACTTAGTCCTTTCCCAGGTATCATTTCTATATTTAAGACTTTAAACATAATGACATCTACTAATGATGTGGCTAATTTCAATTTGTGTTTTTCTAAGTGAAAAAATATTTAGTAATACTATGGTTCAGTAATATCACCTCCTACACCATCACTTTTTCCTCCTCCCAGTTGTGTTTTCCTAAATGGGCCTTTAATACTATTTCAAAGGATAAGTCTTTAGTTGGTGATCCTATTATTTCTTTTCACATTTACTATCAATCTTGTGGTACAATTTTTTTGATTCATTCTATACCTACTATTCTACAAACTTTTTTAGTGGCTTTACGTGTTCTAGAGTGGGATCATGCTATGGATGAGGAGTATTTTTTATGGATAAAGAATCATCCATGTTATTTGGTTTCTCTTCCTTTTGAGGGAAATATGGTTCACTGCAAGTGGGTGTACTACCCTAAGTATAAGATAGATGGTTATAATAAGTGATATAAGGCACATCTTGTTACTAATAGTTTTTTGTGGGTTGAAGGTATTGATTACTCTAAAAACATTTCCCTTTAGCCAAGATAGGCTTTATTTTCCTTGTCATTTCTTTAGCTACATATCAAGGTTCACCTATATACTAGATGGATGTGAAGAGTGTATTCTTACATGATGATCTTCATGAAGAGATTTACATGGAGAAACCTCTAATATTTATGTAGGAATATTCTCTTATTCACAAGGTATGATGTTCTTTGTATGTTCTCAAATAAACCCCTAAACATACCATGAGAAAATAGATAGTTTCCAAACAGTATATGGTTTTACACATTACCACTCTAATAAAAAAGTGTATATTTAGAGACATGGAGTTGATAGTTTGATATGATTCATGCACATAGATGATTGATTCTCATCAGTAACTTGTTTATGCTTCATGATATATGACACTAATTGATGGAGAAATTTTACATGATAGGTCTCAGTCTTTTACATTTCTTTCTTGGTCTACAAGTTATTTAGTATTTTGAGGTTACCTTCATTCATCAACAAAAGTATATCATTGATATTCTTCATCATTTTAAAATTGCTTACTACACCATTTTAGTCAAGTGTCATATTGATTGCATCTTGCACTACACCTAGCATTGTGCTACTTTTATAGAAAATTAGTGGGTGGGTAATCTCTTGTATTTTACACTCAAACATGTTGATATCACTTTTTTTGTTGGGCTTGTTTCTTGTTTTTCAATTATCCTAATTAGAATAAGTAGAATGAAATCAAGAACATTTTGAGGCATATTTATGACACTTCACATTTTTGTATTTTGTACACACTAGGAGCTTCAAATATAATTCACCAACTTATATTAGGAAAGTGATGTTGATTCAAAGAAGTCACCTTCTAGTTTCATCTTTTGTCTTGGTTTTGGTCAAGTTGCTTGGTCTTACAAGAAATAATTCACTTACATTATCATCTATTGAGAATGAGCATTGAGGTGCAATTCATATCAACTAGGAAGTTTTTGTGGATTTGATAGATTTTTGTTGGGTGAATATTTTGTAATCAACTAATTGACTGAAAATGGTGATTTCAACCATAGTTACAATGAGATTAAATCTCTCCTCTCAGGAAGGGGAGGCTCCCTTCTTATTGCTTACTAAAAATAACTAACAACTAGCTATGATTATATACACTATAATTAACCATGTGTGTTTTCATCATCCCATTCTCTTATTTCAGAATAGATGTTTTCCTTTTTCACAAACTACAATTATATATCATGAAAATTACATGCAATTCACTTCAAAGTACTGTTTTAAGCAATAATAACTAATATCAAGCTCTATTAAATGAAAGAGTAATTAGCGTGATACCAGTGAATGTCAGTAGCTTGAAAACCCACAAAAGCACAAAGACTTTTGTTGTCTTCAATGATGATTCATAAAGACAAAGGATGGTGTATCTTGCAGCCCAAAGTCTCCAATATATGTCACCAAATGATCAACAAAATGTTGATAACAACCCGTAATCCAAAGTCTTCAAATGATTATCAAAGTATACAAACAAGAACATGAACTTCAAATATAAGAATGCAACCCAAAGTCTACAAAATCATATTTAAATCCCCTTCTAAACAATATCACATCATACCACTTATTCAACCCTTTACAAGAAAATGTAATGTGAAGGACATAAGAACAATCTCAACACATAACAAAGAAGATCCAAGTCAAAGATTGGATGCAATTCTACTTCCTTTATTGATTGAAATTTGATTTGCATATTAAACAAAAAGTCTCAATATGTTTTTCAAATGGGCAACGCTTCATTTCAAAAAATGAAAGATCTCTATTACACAAGAGCTCCCTCATATATATAGAGGAGAGCCAAGAGCTAAAATAGGAAAAAGCTAAAAAAAACTTAACTTATTCAACAAAAGAGTCTGATTTGATTTACGATATCTTTGTTTTTACATGTAATTGCATATTTAGAAAAGAAATGTAATATGTCATCAGCTAATTACATACTGCATAAAGGGAGAAATCTGAAAATAAAATAAGTATTTGAACATGCACGTTCCTTCATTCTTCACCATCTTTTTCCAAGAAGTCTTCATATTTCTTTAATGCCACTTGAACTTTTGAATTATTCGGTCCTATAGTATGATTGGAGAAATCGAGTACTCGTGTGATTGAGTCCTCGATGGTGATGCAAGTATTCTTGTACCTTTTGAGTACTACATTCAGGTTATCCAAAGTAAGTTGAATGTCCACCAATTTGTCAATAAAAGCTAATAAAAAAGCTTCATCTTCAAACTCTTTGTATTGATGATTTGAACTCTTGGATAACCATATCAGAGGGAAGAGCTTTCTGGTTGTCATCAAGCACTTGACAAGGTAGCTATTTTATTATGGCGATGAGATCTGAATATTTATCTTTGCCAACCTCCAAAGCTTTCTGTAGATCTCTGATCAAATCACTGATGACATTCAACTTATGTCTCATTGTCACTTGTATGCCTCAAAAAATTTCTCTATCGGAAATTATCCCAATTTCCTCTAATACATTGAGATTGAGACTTCATCTTTGTCCAATCTTCGAGACTTTTCTCTATCTATTGTTGATTCTGGGAAAGTGTGTCAATTGCTTGACTTAATTTTACCTTTACATTTCCCATATTGTTAATCTGTTCCTCAGAAGATTTCAGCAATTGTGCTCCTTGAGCCAATATTCTATCAATCCATTCTGTAACTGCGGAGCCAATATTCTATCAATCCATTCTGTAACTGCTTTTCCCCGTACATGTGTCCTTTCAGCTTTCTGAATAACAGGATCTTCAATGCTTGTAGCAATAGACTCAATACATTCAGAAGCATAGAGGTGAGTTGTTCAACCCTGGTATTATACCGATCTTTGATTTTCTTATCCTGATCGTACTTCTCAATGAGAGAAGCCAATGCTACTTGTGCATCCTCTTTCACACTCTCGTGCGTCCTTTTACCAACTTCTGCGGCTTTACTTTTGTAGCCTACTTTATCCACTAACACCCTTGAGAGTCTTTGGCTTTTTTGTGGATTCACCAAACCAAAATCATAGTCGTCAGAGGAGACAGCTTGCTTCATTCTCTTGCATGTCTCTGAGGCCAACCAAGAGGGAAGACGAGAAGAACCTTGTCTAGAACCTGTTACCATAGCTTGAGTGAATGTTGTTGCACCTACAATGGTGGTAGTCGCAAGTGGTGGACTGTCAGTTACATAAACTCGGCACTTCCATTTACATATTCTCAACAACTATCACAAGAAAAATATGGAAACTCTAAAGAAAATATCATCCTCAGAAAATATCAGATTAATTAAATTCCAAATTGTGCAGATTAGATTTCATTCTTTAAAGAACTTACTCTTAGGGTTCGAATGCTTTCTCTTAAGTCTCAGTTTAATGGTCACGGTTGATCTCTGATAAATTAGGGAACCGTAGGATAAAATTTAAATGACTGTTGAAGACTCACGGGTTTCCGGTGATTAAACGATTATGCATGTAAATTACAAATATGTAATGATCTATGTGAATGATTTAGCTGGAGTAATAAATGGTTATTTCTTAGTAGCCATGCATGATCTGATTAAACGATTATGCATGTAAATTACAATCCAAGAACTCAATGTTTTGTTTTTAATCGTTTAAATTTGCTAACTTAAGTTGTTTTCCCTTATCCAATTATAACTTCTTATAACCACTTAATATTATCGACTGTAGATGGCACCGACGTTAACACCAGTAAAAAAAAGTATCTGAAGCTTCTTGATTTTACGTATCGCCTGATATGGAGACTGTTAGTTAAATAAATAGTTAAGGTTTTTATGTTAATTTCATGATCTTCCCTCTCCTTGCTGTAATAGATTATTGTCTTTAGTTGTATTATTTTTCAAATAAATAATATTATTTAGATTTTGATTAGATTGTGATAACGTTATTATTGTAAATTGGACAGTAAGTATTGTTGTTATTTTGGATTAAATAAAGACAATGTTATTAATGTTAAATTTAGATTTGAAAATGATAATATCATGTTGTTTAAATAGAAGAAACAATATTAATATAACAATTGAAGATTTAACATTAATAATGTTATTAGGTTTAATGAAAATCTGGATTATAATGTAATTTTTTTTTTGATAATTGTGTTTTTGTCCTCGAATGAGTTTAGGGCATGTCATCATTATCCCAAAATCTAGAAAATGGTAAATCATAAAATTGCATAAAGACATAGTAAATTAAAGAGCATGTAAAGTTACATCTCTATAGAATATTAGTTCATTGACACATTAGAATTTGCATCTACATTGTATTCTTGATATTTTCTACAATATTCATTGACACATTAGAGTTCCCATGTAGAAGACTAAACCACACAATTTTTAATTAATATTTAATAAACTGCCATTAAGAAACAAAAATTAGTTTTGATATTTGTTTAGACATGCAGATTACATGTACAAACTTTGAAAAACCTAAAATTAGAGCATTCCCACAAAAAATGCTAACAATAGTTCGACTACTTAAAAAAGCTTAATAAAAAGACTAATAAAAGCTAAATTGAAGAAGGGAAGTCATGTAATAAATAGGGATTCAGTTTGTAAAAGGAATTCACTGCTTAGAGAGATCACTAACATTTACTAGCAGGAAATGGAGTTCCATTTATCATTAGGCAATGGAGTTCCATTTATCAGGGCCTCAAGTCTAGTTACCACCTCAGGATCTTCCAGTTACCAGTCAAGGAGATCACTGGAAAGGCTTGTGTGAAGTTTGTGCTGATTTTAAAAGGAAAATTAACCCAATTCCTTTTCATTGATGTGTTGAAGATGAGGTTACTTTTGGTTTTAGAGGTCCATCTCCTCTAGGACCAATAGAAAAGCCAAGGAAGACTACTATGTCGTGAATTTACATACAGTTGACAACTGTGAATTTTCAAACTATAAATCGTTTTCTAGCTTTTATATATTGTTTTCAGGATTTTATGTAAGCCATTTGTAACTACAGCTTCTAGAGAAAAATAAGGTATTGATGTAAGCCAATTGTAACTACAGCTTCTAGAGAAAAATATCTCACTACTTGTTGAAACATATAAAATTTTCAGAAATTATGGTGATCAAATCAAATGTTTCTATAGTTTATTATGTTACTATTTTTTATCATCTCCAAATATTATATTCATGATTTTGGATTTTTTTTTATTAACTTGCCAATCAACTTTTGATAAAACCAAATACAACAGGTCTAAAAAAACAAGATAGGAAAAAACATACTAACACTCAACAAAATATCTTTTGGAAAGATAGAACAATTGCATAAGATCTGAATTATACTAGCACTTGCACCTTTAGGAGTGTAAGGATATGTCATAGAAAAATTAAGAGAGTTTTTCCTTCTACCTTCCCGAAAGGTAATGAATTTTGTGGAGTGAATCATGTTCAAGGACAAAACCAGTCATCTACCTCCATTGCAGCCAATACAAGGTCAAGGAAATGGATTGTTGACCTAAGACAATAAGCTATTTCTAAGGAGCAACAAGCAAATAAAGATAAAAATCAAGCTTGTAAAGATAAAAATTAGACTTATGCATCCCAAAAGGGGCATGTTTAGCCTTCTACTTCTCTGAACATTCAGATTTTGTCAAGAGGACAAGCTGTAGTTGCTAAGGAATAGCCAAAACTCAATTTGAGCCTTTACAATCACAAACTGAATTTGTTGTTCCTAAAGTGCAACGAAAGGTTAGTAATCCAACATTTAATATTATAGAAGATATGAAGAAAGCTATAGTTAATTTATCAATGATTTATGCTTTACATCTTCCTGGCAAAAAGTATTTACTGCAAGAGGCTTTGGCTAGAATTTCTATTTCTAATGAGTCTACTAAAGAGCAGCCTAGAGTTCTTGCAAACAGTTCTGAAGGCAAGAGTGAGAAAACAACCAAAGAGGTAAATCCACCTCCATTTTATGCAAGTGATTATTGGTGATAATATAGTGCATAACAACATGATTGACTTAGGAGCAAGCAACTTTGTTATGCCTAAACAACTAGTGGATAAGTTAGGATTGATTTATGAACCATTGTCAAATGGGGTAGTTCAAGTAGATGGTACAACCATTAAATATTTTGGAGTGATTAAAAGTATACCTCTTACCTTACATGCTCTTTTGAATTTCTCAATCCCAAAAGATGTTTATGTCATTGATTCTCCACCTTTGTTTCCCATCTACATTTCTCAAGATTTTACTACAAGGTTGGGTGGGTATTTATCATCAGGTTGGTCATATATGTGTTTTAGAACTAGATATGGCACTAGGGTGACCATCAAATCATAACCACAAGCTAAAGATCATATTCAACCTTATGTCCCTAATTTGATAAATGTAAACCTAGGTATCCATGAGTGGGAGGAGCAATCCATGACCCTAGACCCTAGCATACCCATTAAGGGCATACCTGATATAAATTTTGATGAGTGGGAAATCGAGAATCATGAGGTTGATCCTTTTAGTTACATGGATGAAGTAGGTTTTAGAATTTACATGATTTAGGAGCCTGATGTAGTTGTTCCAAACCTGGTGAAAGATGAAAAATAGCCAAAACAACAAAATAATAATCTTTGAAAGCTATATTTTGATGGATCAAGAAGTAAAGTGGGTGTGGGTGGAGGAGCCATGCTGATTTTACCTGATGGAGAAAAGTATTTTTCAACACTTCACTTTGCCTTCAAATGTTCAAACAATACTATTGAATATGAGGCACTAATTCATGGCCTAGAGTGGGTCAGAAATAGAGGTATTAAGTGTTTGCAAATATTTGGTGATTTTGAGTTGATAACAAATCAAGTAAAAAATTTGAACGCAACAAAAAATGATTTTCTTAAGTTGTATAAGCATAAAACCTAGGATTTAATTAAAGAATTTGGTGCTTTCAATTTGTTGTCTATTCCTAGAAATCAGAATAAACAAGCTAATAGAATTGCTTCCATAGGATCACAATTTGATATTCCAACTGACATTCATGATACTAAGGTACAACGGTATGTAAAAGTGTTTGTGAGACCATCTGTAATAGATAATAATGTTAGTTGGTAGGTTTTTGAAAGCAATGTGTAGATTATCAATTTTTTGATGGAGGAAGCAAAGTTTTCTGCTAGAAACAAGCAAAAGTTTGAGCAACAATATGGCAATCATATCTTGCAACTAAAGCCTAATAAGTTTCCTAAAGGTTTGATAACCTTAGAGTCAATATTTAACACTGATGATCAAGTTAGAAAGGATAAAGCTAGCATGTAAGTGAAGCAGGACCACTATGATCCCATTGAAATATTCAAAGACAAGATTCTCAAGCTTGGTAAGGTTTGTACCTAAGAAGAAAAACAAGGTTTTATCTTACTTTTCCAAGAATTCAGTGATATTTTTTCTTGGGAGTATAGATATTTAAAGGGTTTTAACCCTGAGTTAGCTCAACACACCATTGAGTTGGAGCCCAATGTAAAACCAGTGAGGTAGAAGCAAAGGAATTTAAATCCCAAGATGGAGCATCTCATGAAAATAGAGTTAAACAAACTGAATGAAGGTAGGATTATATTTCCGATAAAGCATACATCTTGGGTTTCTAACTTAGTTCTTGTTAGGAAAAGGAATGGTGAGAATAGGTTGTGTGTTGATTTTCGTGATTTAAACAAAGCCTCTCTCAAAGATCATTATCCATTGCCATCAATGGAGCAGATCTTACAATTGTTTCAGGTTCAAAAAGGTTCTCATTTTTGGATGGCTATTCAGGGTATAATCATATTTTAGTAAAAGAGAAAGACCAGTTGAAAACAACCTTTACTACCAAGTGGGGTACCATGGCTTACAAAAAAATTCCCTTTGGTTTGTCCAATGCAGGGGAAACCTTTTAGAGAGCAATGGACATAGCTTTCCAAGGGCTCATAAATATTTTTTTACTTATCTATTTAGATGATATTACTATATTTTCAAAGAAATGTAACGAACATTTTCATCATCTAAGGAAAATATTTGAAGGATACAGAGAGTATGGGGTTTCACTTAACCCAAAGAAGATCATTTTTTTATGTCCATGAGGGGAAGCTTCTTGGATGTATTATTTGAAAGCACAATATCACAATTGATCCAGAAAGAATCACAACTATTCTAGCTTTACCTCTGTATACACATAAGAAAGGTTTACAAAGCTTTCTAGACAGGATTAGTTTTGTTAGGAGGTTCATACCTAACATTGCAGGATTATTGTAGCCTCTTACAGCTATGTTGAAAAAGAACATTCCTTTCAGCTGGAACAAAGAAGGTAAGATGAGTTTTGAAGAATTCAAAGAGGCCCTTGCAGCAGCCCCAACACTTATTAACCCAAATTTTGATAAATATTTTATATTATATGCATTTGGGAGTGTTGACACAATTTCAGCCATGTTTTTCTAGAAGAATGAAGAAGCATTAGAGCATCCTGTGGCTTTCTTTAACCAAGTTCTCCATGATTATGAAGTTGAATGCTCATTTTTAGATAAGCATGTGCTAGTTTTAATAAGAAATCTTAAGAAATTTAGGAATATTCTCTTGAATAACAAAATACAACTACTAGTTTCCCATCAAATAGTCAAGGATTTCTTGCTTAGTAAGGATATCAATGATAAAAAAACATGGTGGTTTACAAAAGTAATGGAATATGACATTGATATTAAATTCACCAAGCTTGTTAGAGGCAAAGGCATATGTGAACAACTTGCTAGAACTGAATAAAACAACAAAGCTACTAATGAGTAAGCTGCAATAGTGGTCAATAACAATGAACAAGTTGTTGTTCTAGTTTCAAAAGTAAATTAGATTTAGTAAATGATCCATTACTTACATACTAGTGATTGTCGTCAAGGTATGGACAAGTCAAAAAGAAGCTATTATAGGCTTCAAGCCATCCCTTATGCTATAATTGATGGAATTTTGTACAAAAGGGATTTTCATGGTGTTCTACTTAGATGTGTTGAACTAGAACAGATTGAGAAAATTCTGAAAGAATTTCTTGATGAGCCCTCTGGAGGTCATTTTGAATGAAGAACCACAACTTTGAAGATAATGAGAGCTAGGTATTATTGGCTTGATTTATTTAAAGATGCCCATGCTTGGGTTAGAAAATGCAATAAGTGTTCAATATTTGTAGGAAAGCAAAAGCTTGCAACCTTTCCTCTACATACAATTCAAGTGGAGAAACCTTTTGGAAAGTGGGTACTTGATTTCATTTTCCCCATAAACCCACCTTCAAGTGTAGGGAATGAATGGATACTTACAGCTATAGATTACTTTACGAAGTGGAATGAAGTAGTTGCACTGAAGGATGCAAATGAGACTTTTGCTTTGAATTTCTATTAGGAATTGATTCCAAGTTTGGTTCTCTAAATTCTATCATTTCTCATAATGCATTAGCATTCATAGGTTTAAAATTTTCAGATTGGTCAGTTAAGAACAACATTTATCTGAATTCTTCTTCAAACTATTACCCTCAGGGTAATGGACAGGCAGAGTCCACTAGCAAGAATTTGATCAAGATCATCAAGAAGACAATCCAAGAAAATTAGAGGACCTGGCATGATAAATTGAATTTATCCCTTTGGTGTGATAGGATAACACATGAGGGAGCAACATCAAATTAACCTTATGTTCTCACATATGGAAATGAGGCCAAGATTCCTATCTTAGTTGAATTGCCTATCTTAAACATGATCAAAGAATTGGAATTTCTTGAAGAGGAACCTATGGAAATTAGGCTTGCACAACTAATGGAGCTGGAAGAAATAATGAAAGAGGCATTAAGGAACTTGGAAATTCACCAAGCTTAGATGAAAATAACATTTGACAGAAAAGCAATCCCAAGAACTTTCAAAGAAGGATATCTGGTATTTAAATGGGATGAACTTAAGAGTGGAATAGGTAAAGACACAAAATTTAATGCCATATGGGAGATGGCCCATACATTATCATAGAATGCAAACAACATAATGCATTCCAGCTCTCAAAGCTGGATGGAGAGGTGTTGACAATCCCTATCAATAGGATTCACCTCAAATAGTGCTATTAAGGATCAAATTTTACAGATGTACATAGTAGAAAAGTGGTTTTTAGTTAATAAGTGCTCTAAGAACATTTCATTTCAGTTATGTTTTGTTTCTTCAATTAGTGCAGATGCACTGTTTGTTGGCCCTGTCCTAAATAGAGCCATGCTAGTTTGTTTTTTGTTTTGTTATGTTGTTATATAGTTCCAAAAAGCTAATTTACAATGCTTTAAAGAGTTTGAGGAGGGCATATTTTGACTCCATGCCCAATGGATTATTTAGGAATATGGTCTGGCATGCTTAGTAGGCAAGCATTCAACAAAAATTTCTAGAAATGTTACCAAAATTTCACCTAGAACTCAATTTGGTAAAGCTGAAATAGTTGCTACATCTACGATGAAAGGTACTCCAATTAATTTCTACAAATCCCAATCATTAACAGGGATACTTTAAAATGGAATTCAATTTCTATTATTCAATATTTTACAAAAAAAATGAATTAGACCAAATTGCATAATTTGTAGTCTTTTATTCATTTTGGAATAAAAGTATTTACAAGATTGCATAAACATTCATGTTTCATACATTGAGATCAAAAGAATGTTTGAATATCCCACACAAGCTATGGGTATAACTAATTTAATACAACAAAAGAAAGAAGCTATACATCTAAAGATATGAATTAAACAAAACACATGGAAAGAAGGTATATCCATCATTTCCTGTGGCTGATGGGTATGTGCAGGATCATGATGGGTATGTGGTTGATGATTTTTTTTTACCCAAAATTGATGAAACAAAAAGCATTTTTAAAGGAGATTCTCAAATTTTCACCAATATAAATTATGCTTTACTTTGAATTTAATAAGTAATTATTATTCATTTTCTATTTGAATTACGATTAAAGTCCTGATTGATAGGCTGATTGAAAAACATCTATAGCTTTCAAATAGTATCACATTTTTTGAATCCTAAACATGTGTCACATTCTATAGGATTAAATAAAGAAAAATTGAATTTCATGAATTTTTGACCAAGTTAAGGTGGTCAGACATACGAGTTTTTATATTTTTTAAAAGTTGTAATAAAAATTCATAATTAATTATTTACTTGGAAAAAAATACAAAAAAATATTATTATTTTATTGCGGTTAGGGTGGTCAAACAGACACCTACTTCTTATTTTTTCCCTGAAATTTAAGTACTCGCATTGAAATTTCAAATTTTCACCAAATAGATTTTTTTAAAAACAAACCTAGTAGTTTAGAAACTACATTCAATTTGCTATAGATTCTATTCTTACATATTTTTGAAATAATATAAATAAATTATTCAAATTTTTATGTCAAGTTTCCTAACACTGATTTTTTTGAATTTTTTGCCACTTAAGGGCCTATTTTTTCCATGATGATCCTACACATACCCTGATTTTGGTGTTGATCTTTTGGTCCTTAGCTCATACTTTCTCTCGATCTTCAGATGTACCTACATTATGTTGAAAATTTTGTTAGAGCTCTAGATATAAAATATGACCATATATCCTACCAACAAAAATATAACTTTCATTCAGGATGCATTAAATCAGTTATTAATTATCACATGTATCAAGAGAGCCTGAAGGTCAAAATCATGAAGAAGAGCATTGATCTTCATTGTTTTATGTAATTCATTTGTTCATTGTGCAGTTACAGGTTCATCATTCATTTAATGGTTCATCTCATTCAAACATTACAATATTTGGAGGAAAACGGGCTCCCACAAGGGTTGAGCCCAACATATTGCATTCTCTCAGTTACAAGAGAGGATTAATGGTATATTTTCATCATTCCATATCAGTAAGTCATAGCACCCATCTACTTACATTTCAATGAGCATTCATCATAATGGCTGTAAATAAGCATGTGTTGAGGCAGTGTAGTCTTAAATATGTGACAAAAGATCTGAAAGGATGCATGCAATGATAGTAAATAGTTACAAGAGCGAGAAAAAGGTTCATCAAGCTTGGAGACCAATACAACAGTGAACATTCATGATCAAAGGTAGTCTTGTATTAGATAAACATTTTTTCCTATTCTGGTAACTATTTGTTGCCAAAAGGACACTTTCTCAATTTGCTAATGACATGAGAAGAAATAATGGAATCATATATTTATTAAGGTTACAAACAACAATGCATGCAATAGTGCATCAAGGAAATAATATCATTAATCATAGATACAATGACAATAACAATGAAATGGTCATGTTGGCATGAAGACAATCAAATGCATAACAAGAAGGTTGAATAAATGGAAAAAGGTTATAAAAAAAATTCAGATTTAGAATATTGTATCTAAATATGTGTGACAAAAGATCTGAAGGTGGCAACTAATACTGAGGAGCATAGTCATAAGTACATTGGGACAATCCCGCATAAGAAATGATAACTACATTAAGACAATAGTCAAAGGCCAATAAACAATTGACAATGACCTCATAGAATAACCCATTTCTATTATCCAGTCAGAGTTGCAAGATACAATTACTAAAGTAAATGCAAGAGCTAATAAATTATGAAGAAACAGTGCAACTTAGTATCATTATCAAGGGACAATCCTTTAAGGACAACAATAGGTTTCCATCCATAAAAATAATGGTTATTCATTTTTAATCCTTTCCTAAGCTATCAAGTGCAAATAAATATTTAAAATGACAATTTATAGAATATGAACATCAACTTCTCCAATGGAGAACAATCAAATGATAGTGGTTGTTATGAGCATGAACGACACAGAGGGAAGTCCATTAAAGTCATGACAAAACAACATAGTTGGTGAGTTTCAAGTAATAGCAAGATCTCAAAGGACATCAATATCATAGTCTTCTTTCTTTTTTGGGTTTGTACACAAAAATAGTCTTCTCTCATACAATGGAAAATAAAAAGAAAAGTCTCGAATCGTAAGTAATAGGTTCTAATAAAAGGAGTTTGTTCTTGTCTTTGAAAAGTGCTTGGAACCAAACAAAAAGTTGAGGAATTTTATGCTTCTGAGTACAATAAAGAAATCTTTCATAGCCATTCAAATGATGCAAATGGAGTTAATTTTTGTTAGGAGAAGCCACAAGTATGACCTATTGTATTTCATGAAAACCCTTGAGAGTTTGCAAATTGAGAGCCCCATTACCCTATAGACAACCAACCCACATGCATTATAAGGAGACCTAGAAGAACAAAAGAAGACCAAGAAAAATTGAGATTAGAGCCATGGCCTAGGGTTCTATAAAAACCCTAAAATACAAAGAATGAATCTGTGACTTATAGAAAGGGTGAAACCCTTGACATAAAACCAAAATGGAAGGAACAAAGAATGAAGTCATGACCTATGCAGGATTATTGAACTAGATGCTCATTTCAAAACTGAGGAAATAGAAGAGCCTTTCTTTTGTTTACTTTATTGAATAAAGATATGGAGAGAATTTTTTTTTATAGTTCTTTCTCCAAAAAGCATCAAGCATGTAAACACATAGAAAAAGGATTGAAAGCTTCATTTCTTTCTATGTGTACCATCAAAAAATGGACCCTTCCCATTTTCATAGTCTTTTAGGCCTTGTTTCATAGTTTTGGAGCTATGCTGCTTTAATTTTATGATGTATCTTGGCTTGAACATGCTTATTTTGGTGCTAAAACTGAAAGAATGATGTCTTGTGAAAGTGTTGTGAAGTGTTGTAAGATAGTTAGACATTCTTCTAGAATCTATTTAATGCAATTCACCTAAAACCCACCTTTTCACTCATCAACAAGTCTTATTTTGAAGTGTTGTAAAGTCTTGTAACAAGGTTTCACACTTTTCTAGGCATATTTTCCCTATTTACACGCTTCTCATGCTTTATTTTGTTTTTTTATGCTCTCATATGCTTATATTTGGTGTATTTTTGGGTCCTATCCCAACAAAAAACATTAAACACAACTTTATTTCTGACACTTGGCTTTGGGTCCTAGGTGGGAGTCATTTGCCAAGGGTGGCGAATGAGTCCCCCTTGGCCCCAAATTCAAAATATTTCAAATTTCTTTCAAGATTTTACTAAAAATTCACTTCATGTCAGCCTATGATGAGGTATGAATGGATACTAAGGCACAAGATTTGTATAAATATGTGATTTTAACTTTATTTCAATCCCCCCCATTCATTTAAGCATTCAATCTTCCACATACAAGCAATCTCCTAATTCATTCAAGCACTGATTCGAGCATTTTGCATCTTCAATTCAAGCACTTTCAAGCACTTTGGAGCAGCCATTGACATCACTTCAAATTTGCATATTCAAGGATGTGGTAAGTTTGTAATACTTTCATTTTATTCATTTATCATCTCCCTTGCATGTCATTCATTTCAATTGGGTTTAATTACTAAAGCGGGGTTTGACCAAGGCAAACCCCTATTCACTAATCCCCCAACATTTTTCCCCTTTGCATGTGTCTTTGCAGCCTTTGTTTTGTAGATTTGATAGGTTTAAAGGCATTGAAAAGTGGATTTCAAGTCAACTAGGCTCTTCAAATCAATTCATCATCTATTCAAGGAATTTGAGTGACTTCCAGCCCATTTTTTGCAGAATTGACCCTGACAACCTGATATTCAGCCATTTTCAGATCTGGAGAAACAGTGTTAACCTTTGACTTTTTCAAAGATCTTGGGGAGGACTGATTCGCCACCCTTGGCGAATGAGTCCCACCTAGAACCTGAAAGTCTACATTTTGTTAGAAATCAACTCCTGGTTATCAGAAATTAGTTCCTGACACTTTTTCAATAGTAGGAGGACTGATTCACCACCCTTGGCGAATGATTCCCACTGTGAAAAATATTTTTTTTTATCAAAATTCTAGACATTCCAGAAAGCTCATACATTTTCTAGGTGCATTCAGATTTGACCCTGTACTTTCTATTATGCATATTTCTTTCTATTTCTCCATCTTTCATAGTTGTTGCAATTGACAATGTGTTTTTAAACAAGTCTTAATTCTTAGGTTTTACATGCATGTTTGATCGATTTCATAATTTAGAAACACTTAGATCACTCCATTTACATCATATCACATCACATATGTCCTAATTTGAATGAAAATTCTAGCATTTTAGGATCTAATATCTCTCCTTTTGGGTGAAAAACCCTATAAGAGTTAGAGAGTCCATTGTGTCCTAAAATCTATGTTTCATTTTGGTGAACCTGACTTTTCAAAAAAATTAAATTTTTGATTGCATCCTAGTCTTCATTTGCATTGCAATTCCATTAGTAGATTGATTTGTTATTGCATTCTAGGATCTTTCATTTTGCAGTTGTGAAAAGCTCATTTAGTTTTCATTCTTGCAGTCAATTTCATTGGAAAAACTAACACTTTGCATTATGTGCTTGTTTTTGCATTTTGAAAAGCATTTAAATCATCCTTAAAATTCTGAAAAATATAAAAAAAAATTGCATACTAGGACTCATTCACCACCCAGGGAAAATCAGTCCCTCTGCATATTTCAGACATTAATTTTGCAATATTTTTAGCATTTTTCTGCATTTCTATTTCTTGTATTCATATCTCTATTACAACTAGTAGATCTTCTATTATTTGCATTTTACATTCTTAGAATAGCCTACATTTCCATCTACCCCTCCTTTGTGGTACTTACATGAGTGTTTGGTGCCCTATTGATAATACTTTAGTGAGAAGAAGTTCTAGACTCATGACATCCCATGATAATACTTTCATTGTGGACCTTGGGATCTCAGGAGCTCCTACTCTAGGTATGGACAATGGTGCATTAGGCCTTGACAATACAACTTCTATGCCTTTCCCTTTCCATCTTATGCATGTTGACAATCAAAACAAGTCTCTCCCACAAGAAAAGGTTATTAGCATTCATGAGGACTTTGCACATTTACAACAAGACTTGTCACTTGAAAAAATCTCCACCACTGCTATACCTACTATTGAGAACCTTCATCGCTTAATTGAGAGTGATGATGGCTTGCATGTTTTAAATCAAATTGTCAAGATTTACAATAAACATGCCTCTTCCAATACCCAATCTACAAACATTGATGTCACCCAAGGAACATCTCAAGTTCCTCCTCCTTCACCCATAGCTTCCATACAAACTTACACTAATCCGCAAGTCCATACAACTTTACATCAATCCAATTTTGTTGGTACTTCTTTCCAGATTTCCACTAGCATTCCTACTCCTTTTGTGGCATCGCAACCTCCTTCCACCACTTTCACACCCCTTACTATTCCTTCTACTTCCCTTAATATCACATAAACTCCATCACCATTTTCCCTTCCACCTCAGCCCCATTATCCCGATCCCTTTATGACACAACTCCTTAACACTATTTCATCCATGCAACACCAACTTGCCACCATTAGTCAAGCTCAAACTACTCCAACCACATATCTTGTTTGTAGCAGCCCCTTATCATTAGAAATCTTACGTACCCTGATGCCACAAGGGATAGACATGTTGAGATTTGAGAAATATGGAGGAAAAGGAGATCCTATCAACCATGTCAATGCTTTTACTGCCTTGTGTTGTGATTTTGTCCTTGATGATAAACTTTTAGAAAAAAAATTCCAAGGAACTTGAAAGATATTGTATTAGAATGGTTTTCCAACTTGCCTAATCATTCGATCCATTCATTTAATGAATTGACAGAAGCTTTCATTAATCACTTTCAAGTGCAATTGACACCTAAAAAGACAATGGCTAACCTTATGTGATGTAGAAAAAAAATGATGAAAAATTAACTAATTTCATCTCTCATTACTAGTCCTTGTATGCTCAAGTTGATGTCCAAATTCTACATGCACATCTTCAGAAGATGTTTATTGAGAATTTGCACACCAACCTCCAAGATAAGCTTATGATGATGAAATTCCCTTCATTCATGCACTTGTGTACAACCTTATGTGAGTATCAAAATTCAGTTTCAAGTCATGAGTCAAAATCCACTTTTAACCGAATTGATAAAATTGAAAACAACAATCAAAACCAAAACAACACACAAAATTTCCAAAAACCTAACTGAGGCTTCTGACAAGGGTATGTGCAGGATCATCATGGAAAAAATAGGCCCTTAAGTGGCAAAAAATTCAGAAAAATTAGAGTTAGGCAACTTGACGTAAAAATTTGAATAAGTTATCTATATTATTTCAAAAATATGTAAGAATAGAATCTATAGAAAATTGAATGTAGTTTCTAAACTACTAGGTTTTTTTAAAAAAAAAAATTGTGAAAATTTGAAATTTCAATGAGTATTTAAATTTCATAAGTAGGTGTCTATTTGACCTAACTACAATAAATGATATTTTTATAATATTTTTGATAAGTAGAGGACTCATGCCTCGATGTGATGCATATTTTTGTAATATTTTTCCAAATAAATAATTAATTATGAATTTTTATTACAACTTTTTAAAAAATATAAAAACGTGATGTCCATTACCTTAACTTGGTCAAAACTTCATGAAATTCATTTTTCTTTTTTAATCCTATAGTATACAAAGCATAGAATGTGACACATGTTTTGATTCAAAAAATTTGATACCATTTGAAAGCTATAGATATTTTTCAATCAGCCTATCAATCAGACTTTAGTCATAATTTGAATAGAAAATGAATAATAATTACTTATTAAATTTAAAGTAAAACATAATTTATATCGGTGGAAAGATGAGAATCTCCTTTAAAATCCCTTTTTGTTTCATCAATTTTGGGTAAAAAAATAGTCGTCAGCTACATACCCATCATATTGCCACTTTTTGGCCCATCATGATCCTGCACATACCCACAATTTAGTTCATCTCCTCCACCCCAACAACAACCACCTTCACAAGTTCAAAATTCAATGGCCACCTCTAAAACAGTCGTACCTTGTCATTACAAAGATCCAAACAGACATTTCACCTCTTTACCTAAAACCCTCCATCAGACAATGAAGCAACTCATCCAAAAATGCATGCTTACCTTACCACGTATTTGATCGCTTGATCCTAATCAACCCTTACCTCCTAGCTTTAAATCTAACTCTTATCCAATTTTCATCATCAAAATGGCCACGATACTGAACATTGCAAGCATCTTAAATATCTAGTTCAAGACCTCATTGACTTGGGTGAATTGACCATTATGGGTGCTAATGATCAAGGCAATAAGTTTATCACGCCTCCAAACCAAAATCTCCAAATCTTCACCAATCCTATGCCTAAACCCACTACCTCATTCATTAAGGCTAGTGAACCTTCAAATCCTAATGTAATGACTATTGATATTGTATACCATCTTCTCCTATTCCCCAAGCTAGTCCTATGGATGAACTTGTCACCATGATAGACGTTATCCCTCGTAAGGGCCAAACCACTCAATCTCTTGATATTACTTTTTCTGCTCAAGACATACTACCAAAGCTTCCTAATGGTCCTCTCTACCTAGCCGATAGAATCTATGATAAACCTACTAATGGGATATTAATAGATCCCACTTGTGGTGAGAATGTGATCACAAAAGAGTTTCTGGTATTACATGATCTATATCAAGATAACTATAATCCACCAACTGCATCGATTAAAACACATCATGGTTTTTCTTTCCCTATGATTGGATCGATCATGCTACCTTTACACATAGGACCTAATACTTTGGATGTAACATTTTATATCATTCCACATTCTGACCAATTTTTTTTGTGGCTAGGCCTTCCTTGGCTTCACTCAATGAAAGAGGTCCCATCAGTCATTCACAAGTGCTTAAAGTTTCCGCATGGCAATGAGGTATTCATTGTACACCATAGTGGCTTTAATCCTTTATCTTCCAAAGGTAACTTTTCCTTAGAAGCCTTTTGGCCCGAACCCATGGAATCTATCACTCCTCATAAGGACTTCTTTTACATTGCTTATCAAAAGTTTAAAGCCAAGAAGATTGTTGAATTATCCCTTTGTAACACACCTTCGTCCACCTCTACTCATCCTATCCTTGATGATACCATGATTACACCTAAATTTGATATTGAACAAACCATCACACCCTCTGCGCAAATTCTTCCTGATACTTCCCAACCATCATCTAAATGACCAATAGACCAAGAAATACCTCTTGCCTCACTTCTTAGTAAAAAACAAGTATATAAAGCGAAATAGAAAGTGGTTGATCCTTCAGTTTCTCCTTCTCTTCCTCTTTAGGAAGTAGAAGAACCTATGACGACTCAATCCACTCCTACGTCTCAACAAAACCAAAATAGAATTAAATGAAAGTGTGCTGCTCGGGAACATTGACGTCATCATCATCTCCTTGCTCATACAGAAAGCAATTATGACAATCAATCTTTACATTTGACAGAAGATATAGATTCCCATCTTCGTTTTCTTGACCAACCACATGATATTTCAACCCAACCATTGCAAAAAAATGAATCCATCCAACCCACACTCTAGATACATCCATCCTTAGAAATAACCCTTCATCCTCCTATCATTATTAATCTTAATGATGACGATGAAGATGTGACAATTTCTAACATAGATGAAACAATAAACAATGACTTGAACTCTTTATTTTCATCTACAATGAGCTTAAATGATAAATTCTCTCCTCCAAGTGATGGACCTGGTACAACTCCTAGTTCGGAACTTATGATTCCTCCTTTAAATAGTCAATCACCTTCGCATTCCATTGAACATGATTGGGAGGCGGATGAATTAATGGATGACTTTCATTTTCCTACTTAGTCTTTTCTTCACATTCATTTTCCTTTTTCTTCTCATGTGTGCATCGTGTTCCCTCGTATTGTGCATTTGATGTTTCTTTCTCTTTGTACCCTTCTTCTATGTGTATCTCTACTCTTCCTTGTCCTTTTTGTCTTTTTCATTTTTTTTTTCTGTTTTCCTTTGGGGATGACGCAAAGTGTAGAGACACCCTATGTCTCTTCCATGTTGACCCAAATAGTCCTTGTCTTTTTCTTTTTTGTTTTGTGTTTTCCTTGTGGGGATGATGCAAAGCATAGAGACACCCTATGTCTCTTCCATGTTGACCCAAACCCCCTTTCTCTTCCTTTTCTCCTTTGTCTTTTCTTGTGTTTTTCCTTTTGGGGATGAATCAAGGAATTTAGACTGAAATGTCTTCGTCATCTTGACCCAAAAAAAATTATTTTCTTTTTTCTTGTGTTTTCCTTTTGGGGACAACACAAAGCGTCAAGACCACAATGTCTCTTCCATGTTCACTCAAAATAGACTTTCTTTTTCCTTTGTTTTTGCTCTCTTTGTGTCATTCTTTGAGTTCTATGTGTATTTGGGGAATGATGACAATTTTGAGCTCTTTCATACAAAAACACTGCAACAACAAACATACTGACCCAAAATCCATAGATCCCTTATGTGTTTAGTGTTTTTTATTTTTTGGGGGGAAAATACCTTTCTTTATTTTTGATTTTCCTTGACATGACTCAGCCTAACTTCGAAACATATGACCTAGCATAGAGCTTTCCAAGTTGTCTCTCATGTCTTTTTTTGCATTTTCTTCTCTACTTTCAAGTAATTGCTCACATAACGATGTGTAGCAATTCCTTTAAAGTGGGGGCATACATTACCATTATTTGATTTGCATTCTTAGCGAATCCTTGTCATTTAAATGATGGGTTTATTAATTTGTGGATGACATTAGGTGTAATGTACTTCATAAGTGTGATTTATTTCAACATATTTCATTCCTCTTGGTGGTTTGATGTGACACACTGCATCCCCTAAGTTGCGAACATAAAATTCTCTGATTGGTCCTCTCTTGGAGACATTAGACACAATGTTCTCTAAGTGACAGACCTTGCATAAACTGAACAAGACTCCTTTGAAAAATATTACACATAACACTTTTACACATAACATTCTTATTCAACCACCTTGCATAACACAACTTACATGCCTATGGAGTTGTCTTATTTGTTTGGCTACCTTGCATAACACAACTTGCATGGCTATGGTGCCATCCTATTTTTCTTATAAAACTTAAACAAAAATTTGCATTTCTTTGGCTTTTTGGCACCTTGTTAAAGTTATCAAACATGTATAGCTTTAGCATGGTTGAGTGGGAAGCCCAACTAGAGGATGACTTTTCCCCATAGCCACTTTTGTGTTTGTTTATGAGTGCATACCAACTAGCATATGTATCTTACTTTTTGGGCCTTCTCACCTTGCGAACAACTAGTTCTGTGGCCCCAAAGTGAGTACACATTTTTCTTTTTCAAACAGTTAGCCTAGATCTCTTTTCACAACTAGTTGGATCGATGAATGAAGCTTCACTCAATTCATTTCAAACACTTGTGTGTTCCTTTTTCTTTATGTTTAGTATACCATGGGATCTTCATCCTGGGGGCTTGATCATCCTCCTTGTTTGTTGTATTCCATCTTGCTAACATAAGTGCATTCAAATCATTCTCTTTGATGTTCATGGCTACTTTAGTGTGAGGAAGCAAGTTTCTCTCACTAAAGTGGGGGCTAAATGTACTATCAAAAAATAGACCCTTCCCATTTTCATAGTCTTTTAGGCCTTGTTTCATAGTGTTGGAGCTATGTTGTTTTAATTTAATGATGTATCTTGGCTTGAACATCCTTATTTTGGTGCTAAAACTCAAAGAATGATGTCTTTTGAAACTGTTGTGAGACATTTCTACATTCATCTAGAATCTATTTAATGCAATTCACCTAAAAACCACCGTTTCACTCATCAACAAGTCTTATTTTGAAGTGTTGTAAAGTCTTGTAACAAGGTTTCACACTTTTCTAGGAATATTTTCCCTATTTACACCCTTCTCACACTTTATTTTGTCTTTTTATGCTCTCATATGCTTATATTTAGTGTATTTTTGGATCCTATCCTGACAAACAACACCAAACACAACTTTATTTCTGACACTTGGTTGTGGGTCCTAGGTGGGACTCATTCGCCAAGGGTGGCAAATGAGTCCCCCTTGGCCCCAAATTCAAAATATTTCAAATTTCTTTCAAGATTTTACTAAAAATTCAGTTCATGTCATCCTGTGATGAGGTATGAATGGATACTAAGGCACAATATTTGTATAAATATGTGATTTTAACCTCATTTCAATCCCCCCAATTAATTCAAGCATTCAATCTCCCACATACAAGCAATCTCCTAATTTATTCAAGCACTTTCAAGCACTTTGGAGCAGCCATTGATATCACTTCAAATTTGCATATTCAAGGATGTGGTAAGTTTGTAATACTTTCATGTTATTCATTTATCATCTCCCTTTCATGTCATTCATTTCAATTGGGTTTAATTACTAAAGCGGGGTTTGACCAAGGCAAACCCCTATTCACTAATCCCCCAACATTTTTCCCCTTTGAATGTGTCTTTGCAGCCTTTGTTTTGCATATTTGATAGGTTTAAAGGTGTTGAAAAGTGGATTTCAAGTCAACTAGGCTCTTGAAATCAATTCATCATCTATTCAAACAATTTGAGTGACTTCTAGCCCATTTTCTATAGAATTGACCCTAACAACCTGATATTCAGCCATTTCTAGATCTAGAGAAGTAGTGTTGACCTTTGAATTTTCAGAGATATTGGGGAGGACTAATTCACCACCCTTGGAAAATGAGTCCCACCTAAAACTTGAAAGTCTAAATTTTGTCAGAAATCAACTCCCGGCTGTTAGAAACTAGTTCCCGACACTTTTTCAACAGTAGGAGGGCTAACTCGCCACCCTTGGCGAATGAGTCCCACTATGAAAAATCAAAAAATTTGATCATAATTCCAGGCATTCCATAAATCTCACACATCATCCAAGTGCACTCAGATTTGACCCTACACTTTTTGTTTTGCATATTTCTTTATATTTCCTCATCTTTCATAGTTGTTGCAATTCACAATGTGTTTTCAAACAAGTCATAATTCTTAGGTTTTACATGCATGTTTGATCAATTTCATAATTTAACAAGACTTATATCACTTCATTTACATCATATCACATCACATATGTCTTAATTTGAATGAACATTCTAGCATTTTAGGATCTAATCTCTCTCCTTTTGGGTGAAAAACCCTATAAGAGTTAGAGAGTCCATTGGGTTCTAAGATCTATGTTTCACTATGATTCACATATATGCAGATTATTTCTCTTTCAAAAGAAAAGGAAGATATAGAAAGCAAGCTACGACCTGAATAGTAAGGAACTTTTCATACACAGAAGCTTTTCATACATAGACAATGAGTATTTTCTTTTAGAAAAATAATAGACTCCCAATGCTTTTGGCCATCTATCACAATGTGGAAGATAAAGAAGGAAACTTACCACATAGTCCTAACATTTCTTGTAGAAGAGGCTCAATAAAATATCGAGTTAGTTCCAAATGAAACTCCATATCTCACAATCAAAATCCTGAAAGCTCCAGCAAAACCCTAGCATGGTGGTACCCTCTATGTGCAGAGCAAAAAATGCTAAGTGAATGAAATGAAAATAAATATGCTTTGGAGTTACAGGTTCTATCACATAGGGGCTTTTTTACCCTAAGTCACCAACCTCTACATAAGGAATTTTTTCCTTTGTTTTTAAAAAACCTTTAAATAAATTAAATTGCTATGTATTAGGTGTCTTACATACCTTTACATATATTTGCGAACATTGTAGAGTTGTAACTCAAACACCCACCTAATTTCCCTTAATTATTTGCATAATTCTAAAATGAAATGTGTAATGTAAAAAAATGATAAAGTAATAATTTGTAAATTACTTTATTATTTATCTTAGAAATGCAAAGATTGAGAAAATCGATAAACAACTAGTAAATTAAATCATAATCAATTACTTTATTATTTGTTTAAATTAGTTACCTTCATCCCAAACTCATGCAAAATCAGGAGGTAGTGACAATTGAAGTGCTTTTGAAGTCCTCAAATCATGCATAGAGTTAAATGTGGAGTTTAATAGGGGTTTTGAGTCTCATTTTCAGTTGGAGGAGTCTTTTTAGGAGCCTTTTGGGGTCAACTATCATGCCAACAGAGTTTGACCACTTGATCTTTCAGTTTACATCAGCTTTGACTCCCCTTTTTAATGGATTTTCACCTTTTCTCATTGGAGAGATATTTGGAGATATTTTCTCTTTTAGTTAGCTACTAGTGCCACCTCTTAGCACCTTGGTGTTACCTATTGTATATATTGAAAAGTCTTAGTCTTTTTTCTCAATTCTTACATATTTCCTTTGCATTCCGCAAAGAGAGGTTAGTCTTGTAACTCAATTCTTTCACAGTTATCAATATATAACTTTTACAGGTTATTTGATATTGTTACTTGTAGAGTTTCATTCATTTTTCTTATTGCAATCAAGTGTTAGCCTTCCCACTTTCAGGTTAAAGGATGAATATTAGGGGAAATAGGCATAGGAGTCCTTGGTGTAATTTTACCAGCCTGCATACGGTTGTTCTTAGCTCTAATAGCTATATCAAATGCTTGAGGTAATGTAACTCCACCCATAGATTGAATCATTACAGGAATATCACTATTTAATGCTCTAAGATAATATAGAAATGGATGATCGGGTGAAGATCTTACCATTGTTGGGATTTTGTTTTAATTTTTTTTTAACTAGAAGTTAAAATCTATCATCTGCTCCTATGGAGCACTTGTAATTATTTTTATCTACTCAACAAGGAAAAGATGATCTGATTTATCCAAAAATTGTCTATTCCATCTATCTCCCAAGTCATCCCATGTTGCAATAGAATTCACAAGTAAGCCTCTGAACCACTGGAGTGCTTTTCCTTTAAATGATGTTGCTAAAACTCTCAACGCCACATTCTCTTGTGTAACATGATGATTTCCACAAAGTGAAGCTACATCCCTTATGTGCTCTATTGGTGTAGTCCAATCTTCACCAATGAAAATAGGAAGACTTTTCAGTGCAACCATTGGTATGTCATCGTGTTGCTGCAAATTCAATGGGATGCCCCCATTGAATGGTACAAATGCATGAGCCCTGGCCATCAAAGTTGCTTGAACTCTTGGATTTGGAACTTGGAGTATTGGCACTGGATGTACTAGAAATACTAGTACTGAAATTGCAAACCTAAGACTAGGATGTGTGGATTAAGATATCGGTGTTGAACGTGAAGATGAATCTCTATATTCTCCTCCTTGTTGTTCTACCTCTTCTCTTAGGTGATGAAATCTATGTGTATTCAAAGGGATCAACACTTCCTCTTGTCTGAATTCTTCTCATGTGTTGCTTGCTACTAAATCTACACTAAAACTATAAAACAGAGTCACCAAGTATAAAATTTTAACCTCTAACAGGTAAAACACTATTGTGTATACAAGAACATAGCTTGAAACTTGAATTATTTCTCTGAACTGAGCTTCAGAGTCCCACCGAGCATACAAAAAAACTGTTGTCATGGAGATTGCACCTGGATTCCTAGTTTATATGCTCAACAATCTCATGAAACATGGAAACATCTTCGAGCCTATGGGTATGCTCATAGTGAAGATGAATCTCCATATTATAGGTTGGATCGCTTATGATTTTCTAATGAATAAATGGTTTCTTGAAGGAAAATGGAAGAAATAATTTAAAATAAATAGATAAACTAAATTTTAAAGTATGGTGATGGACCTAAATGGAAAAGATGAGCAGCTTGATTCACAACTCAAATTGGACAGTTTAATCACATAAATGTTTCACAAAAAGGACTAATAATCTATCCTTTATGAAGGAAAATAATGCTTTCACAACCTTAAGGGGAAGATAAATCTATAACACAATATATGACTTATGACTAAACTTGCTTCTGTGTACATGCATCCTATTGCCCCATTACGTATTGTTTCAGCATTAGGATATCAAGCAGTTGTTCCAAATAATGTTGTTCTAGCACATTCAAATTTACAAGAGCTTATAGGTACCCAGCAAGAAAGGGAAAAATTGTTGCAAACTGTAAGCAATGACTTAGTGAGCCTTTAGAAATAACAAGGTCATAATTTCAAACCTTACCAAGCACCATTCCAAGCAAATAGACTGCCTTATCAGGCTGATTACCAAGGACAATGAAGAAATTTCAATGCTAGGCCTAATCAGCCATACAATACAAATATTGCTAGCTCTTCAAAAGAGCTTGTACTTGTGCAAAATAATATGGCACAAGATTATGTGTTATGCTATCCATGTAATCAGCTTCATAACTAGGCTACATGCATGAATGGAGTGGTCAATCAGTCTCTTAAGGTATAGAGAAATTATGTTACTTTTGAAAATGCAACAAAGGAGAATAATGATCTTGATGTTGCGATGATGAATTGACAAGGTAATGAATTTTTTGGAGTGAATTATGTTCAAGGAAAGAATCAGTCATCTACCTCCATTTCATCCAATACATGGTCAAAGAAAAGGGCTTTTGACCTAAGACAACAAGCTATTTCTAAAGAGCATCAAGCAAATAAAGATCAACAACAAGTTGGTAAAGATATAAATCAGAATTTCATAGCCCAATAGGGGTAGGTTCATTCTTCTACTTCTCAAAACATTCATATTTTTCCAAGATGACAAGCTGTAGCTACTAAGGAACAACTGAAAAATTCAATTTCAGCCTTTACAATCACAAACTGAAGCTGTTGTTCCCAAAGTGTAGCAAAAGGTTATTACTCCAACATTTAATATTCTAGAACAAATGACGAAAGCTATAGTTAATTTATCAATGATTGATGATTTACATCTTCCTCGGTAAAAGGATTTACTGCAAGAGGCTTTAGCTAGAATTTTATTTTTTACATGAGTCTACTAAACAACAACCTAGAGTTCTCGCAAACAATTCCGAAGGAAAGAGTGATCAGCCAATCCAAGAGGTAAAGCCATCTCCATTTTATGTAAGTATGATTATTGGTGATAATATAGTGCATAACTGCATAAGTGACTCAGGAGCAAGCAACTCTGTTACACCTAAACAATTTGTGGATAAGTTAGGATTGATTTATGAATCATTGTCAAAGGGAGTAGTTCAATTAGATGGTAAAGCCATTAAAACTATTGGTGATTAAAAATAAACCACTTACCTTACATGCTTGTCTAAATTTCTCAATCCCATAGGATATTTATGTCATTTATTTTCCACTTTCTTTTCCATTTTCCTTTCTAGAGATTTTACTACAAACTTGGGTGGGTATTAATCATCAGATTGGGCACATGTGTTTTCTATAACTAGATATGGCACTAGAGTGATTGTAAAATAAAAAACACAAGCTAAAGATCAAATTGAACCTTATGTCCCTAATCTTATAAATTCAAACCTAGCTATCCATGACCCTAAACCCCAACATACCTATTGAGGGCATATCGGATATAAATTTTGATGATTGGGTAGCCGGGAATCATGAGGTTGATCCTTTCAATCACATGGATGAAGTAGGTTTGGGAATTTACATGATTCAGGATCCTGATATACTTGTTCCAAACCTTGTCAAAGATGAAAAACAACTAGAACAACAAGATAATCAACTTTGGAAGCTATATTTTGATGCATCAAGAAGTAAAGTGGGTGCTGGTAGAGGAGCCATGGTGATTTCACTTGATGGAGAAAAGTATTATTCAACACTTCACTTTTCCTTCAGTTGTTCAAACAATACTACTGAATACGAGACACTAATTCATGGCCTAGAGTGGGCTAGAAATAAAGGTATTAAGTGTTTGCAAGTATTTGGTGATTCTGAGTTGATAAAAAATCATGTAAAAAATCTAAATGTAACAAAAAATTATTTGTTCAGGCTGTATAAGCACAAATCTTTGAATTTAATTGAAGAATTTGATGCTTTTAATCTATTGTCTATTCCTAGAAATTAGAATAAGCAAGTTGATAGACTTGTTTCCATATGATCACAATTTGATATTCCAACTAACATTCATAATATTGAGGTACAACAGTATGTAAAATTAGTTGTCAGACCATCTTTACCAGATAA
This sequence comes from Sequoia sempervirens, assembly GCA_007258455.2. Lineage (NCBI taxonomy): Eukaryota > Viridiplantae > Streptophyta > Pinopsida > Cupressales > Cupressaceae > Sequoia > Sequoia sempervirens. Next base: position 804,809,852 of record VDFB02281492.1, on the reverse strand, counting down.
TAATGTTAGTTGGCAGGTTTGGAAAGTGATGAGTAGATTAGCAATTTTCTGATGGAGGAAGCAGAGTTTTCTACTGGAAACCAACACAAGTTTGAGAAAAAATATGACAATGAGATCTTGCAACTAAAGTCTAATATGCTACCTAAAGGTTTGGTAACCTTAGAGTCAATTTTTAACAATCATGATCAAGTTAGAAATAATAAATCCAGCATGTTAGTGAAGCACAAGCACTATGAGCCCATTGAAATATTCAGAGACAAGCTTCTTAAGCTTGGTAAGGTTTGTATCAATGAAAAACAACAAGCTCGTATCTTGCTTTTCCAAGAATTTAGTGATATTTTTTCTTGGGAGTATGTAAATTTAAAGTTTTTTAACCCTGAGTTAGCTCAACACACCATTGAGTTGGAGCTTAATGCAAAACCAGTGAGGCATAAGTGAAGGCCTCTAAATCCCAAGCTAGAGCATCTCATGAAAACATAGTTAAAAATTTACTGATTGATGGTAGCATTCTCTTTCTGATAAAGCATACATCTTGGGTTTTTAAGTTAGTACATATTAAGAAAAAGAATGGTGAGATTAGGCTATGTGTTGATTTTTCATGATTTAAAAATAGCCTCTCTCAAAGATCATTATCCACTGCAATGAATGGACAAGATCTTATAAGTTATTTCAGGTTTAGAAAGGTTATCATTGTTGGATGGTTATTTAGGGTATAATCAGATTTTAGTTAAAGAGGAAGACCAGTTCAAAATAAGCTTTACTACCAAGTGGGGTACCATGGTTTACAAAAAAAATCCCTTTGGTTTGTCCAATGTAGGGGCAACCTTTTAGAGAGCAATGGACATAGCTTTCCAAGGGCTCATAAACAAGTTTTTACTTGTGTATTTAGATGATATTACTGTATTTTCAAAGAAAGCTAATGAACATTTTGATCATCTAAGGCAGATCTTTGAAGGATGCAGAGAGTACGAGGTTTCACTTAACCCAAAGAAGAGGATTTTTTCAGTCCATGAAGGGAAGCTTCTTGGACATATTATTTTTAAGCACAATATCACAATTGATCTAGAAATAATCACAACTATTCTAGCTTTACCCCTGCCTACACATAAGAAAGGATTACAAAGCTTTCTAGGCACCTAGATTAATTTTGTTAGGAGGTTCATACCTAACATTGTAGCATTATTGCAACCTCTTACAACTATGCTAAAAAAGAAAATTCCTTTCAGCTATACCAAAGAAGGTAAGATGAGTTTTGAAGAAATCAAAGAGGCCCTTGCAACAGCCCCAACACTTATTAACCAGAATTTTGATAAATATTTTAAATTATATGCATTTGGGAGTGTTGACACAATTTTAGCCATGCTTTGTCAGCAGAATGAAGAAGGATTAGAGTAGCTCGTGGGTTTCCTTAGTCAAGTTCTCATTGATTATGAAGTCAAATACTCATTTGTAGAAAAATATGTGCTAGCTGTAATAAGAATCCTTAATAAATTTTGGCATATTCTCTCAAATAACAAAATACAGCTATTGGTTTCCCATCCAATAGTCAAGGATTTCTTGCTCACTAAAGATATCAATGATACAAGAGCAGGCCGGATTACAAATGTGATGGAATATGACATTGATATTAAAGTCACCAAGGTTGTTAGAGAAAAAGGCCTATGTGAACAGCTTGTTGGAAATGAAGAAAACAACAAACTGATGAGCAAGTTGTAATAGTGCTCATTAACAAATGAACAAATTGTTTTTCCAACTTCAAAAGAAAATTGGATTCAACAAATGATCCATTACTTACATACTAGTGACTGTCCTCAAGGTTCAAAAAAGTCAAAACAAAGACGTATTATAGCCTTCAAGCCATCCATTATGTTGTAATTGATGGAATTTTGTAAAAAATGGATTTTCATGGTGTTCTACTTAGATGTGTTGAACCAAAACATATTGAGAAAATTTTGAAATAATTTCATTATGGGCCCTCTAGAGGCCATTTTGCACCAAGAACCATAGATTTGAAGATAATGAGAGTTGGGTATTATTGGCTTGATTTATTTAAAGATGCCCATGCTTTGATCAAAAAATGCAATAAGTGTTCAGTATTTGTAGGAAAGCAGAAGCCTATAGCCCTACGTCTACATCCAATTCAAGTGGAGCAACCTTTTGGAAAGTGGGGACTTGATTTAATTGTCCCCATAAACCCACCTTCAAGTGTAGGACATAAATGGGTACTTACAATTACATATTTTTTTACGAAGTGGATTGAAGTTGTTGCACTAAAGGATGCAAATGAGACTTTTTTTTTGGTTTCCAAGTTTGGTTCTCTAGATTCTATCATTTCTCATAATGCATTAGCATCCATAGGTTTAAAAGTTTTAGATTGGTCAGTTGAGAACAACGTTTATCTAAAAATTTCTTCAAACTATTACCCTCAGGGTAATGGACAGGCAGAGTCCACTAACAAGAATTTGATCAAGATTATCAAGAAGAAAATCCAAGACAATCAAAGGACCTATCATGATAAACTGAAGTTAGCCCTTTGGGCTGATAGGATAACACCTAAGAGAGCAACATGAAATTCACCTTATGTTCTCACATATGGCAAGGAGGCCAAGATTCCTATCTCAATTGAATTGCCTACATTAACATGATCAAAGAATTGGACTTGCTTGAAGAGGAACCTATGGAAATTAGGCTTGCACAGCTAATGGAGCTAGAAGAAATAAGGAAAGATTCATGAAGGAACTTGGAAATTAAACAAGCTCAAATGAAAAGAATAATTGACATAAAAGAAATCTAAAGAACTTTCAAAGAAGGAGATCTAGTATTTAAATGGGATGAACTAAAGAGTAGACTAGGTAAACATACAAAATTTTATGCCATTTTAGATGGCCCATACATTACCACAAAACACAAACGGCATAATGTATTCCAACTCTCAAAGCTGGATAGAGAGGTGTTACCAATCCATGTCAGCGAAATTCACCTCAAACAGTGCTATTAAGAATCAAAGTTAGTAGATGTACATAGTAGAATAGTCATTTTCAGTTAATAAGTGTTCTAAGCACATTTCATTTCAGTTATATTTTGTTTCTTCAATAAGTGCAGATGCACTGTTTGTTGGCCCTGTCCTAAACAAAGCCATGTTAGTTTGTTTTCTATTTTTTTGTGTTGTTGTATAGTTCCAAAAAGTGAAGTTACAATTATTTCATGAGTTTGAGGAGGTAAGATTTTGACTCCATGCCTAGTGGATTATTTAGGAAACTTGTTTGGCATGCTTAATAGGAAAGCATTCGATAGAAATCACAAGAAATGTTACCACAATTTCACCTACAACTCAATTTGGTAGAGCTGAAATAGCTGTTACATCTAACATGAAAGGTACTTCAATGCATTTTTGCTAATCCCAATCATTAACAAGGATGCTTTCAAATGGAATTCAATTTCTATTATGCAATATTTTACAATAGAAAGGAATTAAATGAAATTGCAAATTTTTTAGTCTTTTATTCATTTTGTAACAAAAGTATTTACAAGATTGTATAAACATTGTTGTTTCATACATTGAGATCAAAAGAATGTTTGAATATCCCACACAAGCCATGGGTATAATTGATTTAATACAAAAAAAGAAATCTATACATCTAAAGATATGAATTAAAGAAAACACATGGAAAGAAGGTATATCCATCATTTTCTATGGCAGATTTTGGTGTTGGTCTTTGGTTCTTCAGCTCCTACTTGCTCCTGATCTTTGGATGTACCTGAATTATAATGAAAATTTTGTTATACCCCCGAATATAAAATTTGACCATATATCCTACCAATAGAAATATAACTTTCATTCAATATGCATTAAATTAGTTATTAATCATCACATGTATAAAGAGAGCTTGAAGGTCAAAATCATGAAGAGCATTGAGCTTCATTGTTTTATCTAATTCATTATTAATTTTGTAGGTACAGGTTCACCTTTCATTTTATCATTCATCTCGTTTAAATATTACCATATGTGGAGGAAAACAGGCTCCCACAAGGGTTAAGCCCAACATACTACATCCTCTCATTTACAAGAGAGGAGTAATGGTCTATTCTCATCATTGCATATTAGTAAGTCATAACAGCCATCTTCTTACATTTCAATGAGAATTCATTAGATTAGTTGTAAATAAGCATGTCTTGAGGTAGTGGAGTCTTCAATGTGTGACATAGATTTGAAAGGATCCGTGCAATGATAGTAAATAGATACCAAAGCAAGCAAAAGGTTCATCAAGCTTGGAGACCAATACAATAGTGAACATTCATGATCAAAAGCAGTCTTGTATCAAATAAACATTTTTTCCTAATCTGGTAATTGTTTGCTACCAAAAGGATGCTATCTCAATTTAATAATGACATGAGAAGAAATAATGGAATCATATATTTAGTGAGGTTACAAACAACAATGCATGCCATAGTGCATAAAGGAAAAAATCTCATTAATCATAGATATAATGATAATAACAGTGAAATGGCCATGTTAGCATGAAGACAATCAAATGCATAACATGAAGGTTGAATAAATGGAAAAAGATTATCAAAACAAAATCAGATTCAGAAGATAGTCATCAGCAATGTGTGACAAAAGATCTGAAGGGGGCAGCCAATATTGAGGAGCATAGTCAAAAGTACCTTTTGCAGTCCCTCATAAGAAATGATATCTACATTAAGACAATTATCTCATAGAATAACCCATTTCTATTATCTAGTCAAAGTTGCAAGATACAATTACTAAAGTAAATGCAATAGCTAATAAATTATGAAGGAACAGTGCAACCTAGCATCATTATCAAGGGACAGTCCTTTAAGCACAACAATAGGTCACCATCTATAAAAACAATGGTTATTCATTTTTAAGCCTTTAATGAGCTATCGAGTCAAAATAAACATTTAAAATGTTCATTTAAAAAATATGAACAAATTCTCCAATGAAGAACAATCAAATGATAGTGGTTGTTATGAGAAAGAACTAGACATAGGGAAGTCCATTAAAGTCATGACAGGATAGCATAAATTAAATTTCTATGTATTAGGTCTCTTACATACCTTTACATATATTTTCAAACATTGAAAAGTTGTAACTCAAACGTTAACCTAATTTCCCTTAATTCTTTGCATAATTCTAAAATGAAATGTGTAATGTAAACTACATTGTAGAAAATTGGATGCTCTTGAGAAAAGAGACAATTTCACGTGTAATTAGACCCACTTTTGAGTCCTCTTACATTATTTATCCTTCAAAATGACATTTATAGGCCCCTAAGACCCATTATTTTTGATCTAGAGGCCTGTTTCACCTAATAAATCACTTAAAACCTGACAAACAACACTTAACTCTTTCATATCCCGAAAACCCAACTTCAAAAATCAGTAGTGGGACTCATTCGCCACCCTTGCCGAATGGATCCCACCAGATGGGACCCATTCGCCAACGGTGGCGAATGAGTCCCTTTTAAGGGAAAATTCAATTTTGAGCAAAAATTTAATTAATTCAACTTAAATTTCTGGTGAATGTCGGCCTCTTAGGTCTAAATAATGGGAAAAATAGGTGTTTTTGCTTATAGATACTCATTTTTATTCATTTACACATCTTTTATTCATTTCATAAAAGCAATTTTAAAATTTAAGTCTTCTACAACAAGTTTTATGAGTAAAGTTGAAGTTTTAGGACAGCAAACTAGGGTTTTTGCGAGTCTTGAAGCTCACTTCTTGGATCAAACTTCAACATTGTAAAGAGTTTATGATGGATGCCTATGGTGAATCATGGAGAAATATAGGTTTAGGAGATGCAACTAGCCATCCAATCACACCTCAAGACTTGTTTTCAAAGTGATTCCATCTTCCATTGCTTCTCTATCTTCAAATTAAGGTTTATATTTCATTCATACTCTATTTACATGTCATTTTATCTCCATTTTTGATATGTTGTGAGATTTCTACGCTTGAGATCTTGCATCATTTAAATCACATTTGCATGTCTTATTCTTACACAATAGAATAGGGTTTTTGACATACTTTAGGTTTTCCTAGTCTTTAACACATCTAAGGCTAGGGTTTTATGCATATTTTTATTCATTTAAGGTTTGATTACCCAACTTGTGGTTTTACCAAGGAAAATCCCCCATTAGACAAACAATTTTAAGCTATTTTGCATGAATTTTTTGAGATCCTGACTCAAGTTTTCATCAGAAATTGCTATACAGGTGTCAAGTTGCAAAACATAAATTTGAAGTTGTAGAAATTTGAAATTGGACTGATTCACCATGCATGGAGAATGAGTCCCTCATGTGATGCCATTTTTAGTTATATGCAGATCCAGACACCTAGTTGATAGAAAACAACTTTTGTGTAGAAAAGTCCTAACTTGGGATTGATTTGCCCAAGGTGGTGAATGAGTCCCAGTCAGCCCAAAAATAGGTCTTGTCAGATTTCTAGATTTCTTTTTAGACTTCTTCAGCTTCCCATGTGCACTTGCTCAGATATTTAGCCTTCTATTCAATTTAATGCACATTTTTATTGATCATTTCAAGTCTCTTGTAAACAAAATTGTGTTTTCCAACATTGCATTAATCCTAGCTTTTGCATTCATAATCTCTCAATTTGATAGTTTAGTTTCATTCACATCATTTCATTTATTCTTAATCACATCATACATAATATAATTTGAGTGAAATAGCTAGATTCTTTGGCCCTTTCTTTCTCCTTTTAGGTGAAAAATCCTAGAAGTGCTAAAAAGTCCTAGAGAGCCAAAAATCTACAGCTCATTTTGGTGAACCTGCATTTTGAACATATTGTCTTTCTAATTCCAATTACATCTTGCATGGTAGACTTCATTTGCATGAACATTTAATTAGGGTATTGTTTTGTTTTTGCATTTTCTAAAGCATTGCATTAGTGAAAGCATCTTTTAGAGATCATTATTGCATCTTGTTCCATTGAATCATTCCAAAATTCTGCCTTTTCAATCTGTATTTGCATTGTTCAGACCTGACAACATTCATAAAACTATAAAAATCAGAAAAAACCTAAAAAAATACCTTCCCTGAGACTCATTCGCCACCTTGGGTGAATCAGTCCCTCTACAGTTTTTGCATCAGAATTTATAGATTTTAGTTTCCTTCATTGCACATTTATGTTTTATGTAGTTTCCTTCTGTTATAGTTTAGTTATTTTTTGTTTCCTTAGCATAATTTTACTTTCTCTCGTGGCATTTATGGATAGCTTTAGATTTTTGCAAATTTCCTTTTCAGTAATTGTTCCTAGTTCTTTTAGATCATATTCATCGAAACATAAAAACCCAAAGACTGAAACATCACAACAACCTTTCAAACAAATAATTCAATTTAGAAACAACATCTCATCCAAGCGTCTTAGTAGTGATGATGTTGATAAGTTAGATGAAGTTATTCAGGACTTCCTCTCACTCACTTCATCCTCTAATTCTTGCAATGAGAAACCTAAACCACGTGATGATAACATATCCCTCAAACCTTTTGATTGTGATTACTTTGACTTGTTAGATGAAGCCCTTATGGACTTCATCTAGAATAATTCATCCACTAAGGTTTGTTGTGCCAAACCTACTAAAAAAAATGTTAACACCTTTGATGTTGAAAAAATTAAACCGATTCACCATAACCTTCCCCTCAAACCATTTAGTCATGATGATTTGGACTTGTTAGACGAGTCCCTCCAAGATTTCATCTCACTCAAATCATCTGCTAAGGTTTGTTGCGAGAAGTCTAAAACTAAGAATTTTAATTTGATTCAACATCAACTCATCCTTTACCCACCCTCGCATAAACTCCACCCTTCAAATAAACCTAATTACATTCTTTACCCACCTAAAACCAATGTGTTTCAACAATCAAGTAATGTTATTGTTGCTCACACATATAATACCTGAAACAATCCGCAACCACTGTAACCAATCCAACACTCCTTACCTTTACCCAACCCGCCTAGTGCTCCTCGCTACTTCCCACAAACAAAGGAGTATGATCTTGTTGAACAATTAGAGAAAACTCCTGCAAATATTTCCCTTTCGAATCTACTTTAGAACTCCCCCAATTATCATACTATTCTTCAAACAACCTTGCAACAGATTGTCATTCCTCCTAGTACAACTCCAAATGATGTGGAAGCTCTAATCAATGGAATGAACCAAGTCAATTTAGATATTACTTTCCATCAACATGATCTCCCTCCTTTAGATTTGTGAAAACAAAATAAATCCTTTATGATAATTGCTCAATTCAATCGCATAGGTATGAAACAAACCCTTATCGATAATGGTTCTGCCCTCAATGTGTGTAGTGTGAATATCCCTGATCGATTGCACATTGATAAGTCACAAATAATACCTGATTATGTATCCATTTGAGGATTTGATAATACAAGAAAGCAACCACTCAGTATAATCACTTTACCTATTACAGTTGGAGTGGCTACTTTGCAATCTCCTATTCATGTCATTCCTTATGATCTCTCGTATAATCCTATTTTAGGTAGACCATGGATTCATGAGATGAATGCAGTGCCTTCAACCCTTCATTGTATCACGAAATATTTCTATAACAATCACACTTATCAAGTTGAAATAGATCCTAAGCCTGAAATTTCTTGCACCTTGAAAAATGAGCTACAAGTCCTCTGAAAACATTAATTCCAACATCTAACATAGATCCTCTTGAAATAGAATACAATGATGAATAATTGACCTCTAAATTATTTGGTGATGATTGGGGATCTTTCGAATTCACACCTTCATTCATGGATGAATACATAATAACACAAAAGGAAAATGAGAAACATGAACAACCAACAATCATGTCAACTCAAAATTTCAAACAATCCTCTCAAACATCTATCTCTTCTACTTTGGAAGAAAATGCAGCATACACTACAAATTTTGATGAGATAGATTATCAATCTCCACCTAATCTGAAAGAAATGGAATGATGTTATGGGAAAGGCTATGAACTTGTGAAACAACTAGGATATACTAGAAATGGATGTGGAAAACATGAACAAGGTATTCGTGTCCCTATTGAACCTAATACACAAGAAACTAAAACTGGATTGGGATATTCTTTTGCTAAAACAACCAAATATACTCAATGACCATCTTTAAACATCAATGTTATTACATGTCAACCAAAAAACCAACTTACAATCAAATATCCTGAATTGCTTGATATAAATGTTCCACCGTCATGGAAGTATGTGGATAGTGATGAAACTTTAAAACAATTGTTAGGAGTCTATGATAACAAATCCTCTACTACTTCCATGAAAATTATTCCTTGTTCCATGATTGTTACCAAGCAAGATGAAAGTGATATCACTAAAAAACACTATGAGTCTAACGTTCCTAATGCTAGTGCACTCCCTTTAGGAGATACAATTGACGTGCCAATGGACATTGATGATAAAGAAAAAGTTATTAAAATTGGGAATTTCCTTGATGATGAAGAACAAGAAGACACTACAACTTTACTTCATGTTTTTTCTAACATTTTTGCTTGGAAATATTTTGAAATGCCAGGAATTGACCCAAAAATTATGACACACAACATTGTTCTTTTTGGAAATGCTAAACCCATTCATCAAAAGATAAGAAAAATGCACCCTAACATAGCCTTGCATGCTAAAGAAGAGATAAAAAAACTCCTTGATGCAGGCTTCATTCGACCTATTTATTATTCTCGTTGGATCTCAAACATTGTCGCAGTTGCTAAACTCGATAATCGTATTAGGATATGTATAATTTTTCGTGACTTGAATAAAGCTTCCTTAAAAGACAACTTTTTGCTTCCTCATATAGACATGATTGTGAATTCAACTGTTGGGCATGCTTTGTTGTCATTCATGGATGGATTTTCTGGCTACAATCAAATCTTTATTAATCCTCAAGATCAATACAAAACTGCCTTTACAACTATTTGGGGAACTTTTGTTGGGTTATGATTCCTTTTGGTTTAAAGAACACCAGTGCAACTTATCAATGAGAAATGACATTGATCTTTCACGATTACATACACAAAATTTTGGAATATTACGTTGACGATATCCTAGCTAAATCCTTAACACAACAAGATAATGTAAATGCCCTTTGGAAAATATTTGAATGAATATGTCAATATAACATGCACTTAAATCTGAAAAAGTGTGTCTTTGGCATAGATAGTGGTAAAATTTTAAGGTTTTTCATATCTCACAGAGGCATTGAGGTGGATAGGAAGAAAATTGATGCAATCATTAACATGCCACCTGCCAAAAAATTTTCTCAATTAAGAACATTACAAGGTCTAATTCAAGCTATCTGTCATTTCGTTGCATCTTTAGCCGATCGTACATTACCTTTCACACATCTTCTTGAAAAGGGTGTACCTTTTGATTGGGATGAGGATTGTAAATAGGATTTTGAGAGTTTAAAGGAATACCTGGCAACTCCACCTGTTTTACAACCCGTCATGCCAAACAAACCGTTCTTCTTATACATAGCCACATCAGCCCATGCTCTTACAACATTATTGGCTCAACAAGATGATAATCACAAAGAGTGTCCTATTTATTAAATTAGCCGAACCTTAACTGATTATGAAATTTGATACTCACCAATTGAAAAGCAATGCTTAGATCTTGTATTCACTACTAGTAAATTGTGACATTATTTAATAAATGTTGAAATACAAGTCATGACAAAATTTGATCCTCTTAAACATCTTTTTAATAAAACTGATCTTTCTAGATGATTAGCTAAGTGTGTGATGTTAACTGAGTTTGACCTTAAATTTGTTTCAAAAAAAGCAATCGAAGGAAAATCCTTAACCGATCACTTAGTTGATCCCCCTTCTCCTCTTGCTTTACCTAATCACGACTCCTTGCCTAATGATAATGTCTTAATTGTTGATATTAAAAAATGAGAACTATATTTCGATGGATCTAAGTGTAGAACAGGTTTTGGTGCTAGAGTGGTATTGATTCCACCCGACGGACAACCTCTTCCCTTTTCTTATCGATTAAATCTCCTATGCATAAATAATACAGCTGAGTATGAGGAATTAATCACGGGTTTGCAAGCTACTTTAACAATGAACGCTAAAAATATTAAGATCTTTGGTGATTCAAAATTAGTTATCAAACAAATTAATGGTACATATCAAACTAAACATGGAAAATTATTAAAATAAAAGGATCTTACAATGAAACTGCTATAGAAGTTTGAATCATTCACCATTGATAACATCCCACGAAAACACAATAGACATGTAGATGCAATGTCGAGTGTGGCCTCTATTATATCCCCACATGATCCTTCCACAACCTTCACTTTTTTTATTCATCCCATCATGAAACCTTCAATTGACACTCAATTAGAAGACATTTTACCAATCACTCAAGATGACTTGTGTGAATGGTATGATATAATTTACAACTATTTAATAAATGGTACCATTCCAAAACCTATAACAAGAAACACTCGAAACCATTTACGCAAACTAGCAGCTAAATACATCATTGTTTCCAATGCATTGTATAGATGATCTTACAATGGTCTCTTATTACGATGTCTTAAGGATTCTGAGATCCCTATAGCACTTGAATTTTTAGGCTCATGTTGGTGCCTATGGAGGACATTTTGGAGGACAAATGTTAGTGCGAAAACTTATCTGTATAGGTTATTATTGGTGAAATATGGAAAAGGACTGCTTTACTTACGTTAAACGATGTCATAAATGTCAATAACATAGAAATTTGATGCATGCTCCTGCTTCTAAATTTTGTGCCCAAGTTCCCATTTGGCTATTTTTAGTATGCGGATTGGATCTTATTGGAAAAATTTCACCTCCCTCTTCTGACGAACATACATTTATCATAACAACAACAAATTATTTTACGAAATGGGTGGAAGCTATTCCTCCTCATTCTATAACTACTGAAGTAATTTTTCGTTTCATTTTGGAACACATTATTACTCGCTTTGGGCTTCCTTCTGCCACTGTGTCAGACAATGGAACTCTGTTTAAGAATAATGAAGTTAAGAAATTTCTTAAAACATTCAACATTCAGCAACTCTTTTCGACACTATATTATCCGCAATCCAATGGACAAGTTGAAAACACTAATTATAGGATTCTTGAACAAATCCTCAAGAAAATTGTCAATAAACATCACAAGGATTGGCATACATAATTACATTGTGCACTTTTGGCCGATCAAACAAGTGTTAGATCATCCACTGGAACCACACCCTATAATCTTGTTTATGGCACTGATGCAATCATGCCCATGGAGTTAGAAATTTGTATGTTGTGAATTTCTCTCCAAGATCTCATTGACAATTCCACTTATAAAGAACAACGATTGACACCAACTTTAGATGCTCAATGGAACACACATTAATTCTCTTCAACATCTCCAAGCTCACATCAAATAATTACAACGAAGACACAACATGTAGGTCATCCCTCAAATGTTTCATAAGGGTGATTTTCTTCATATTGAGAATCAACACAATAATAGTGCCAAAAATGAAGAAAAAGATAAATTCAGCCCTAATTGGTTAGGACCTTACATAGTTGATACCAGTTATGGGTTTGGTGCTTATGTATTAATAGAGCTTGACGGGACACCCATTAAGGAACCTATTAATTTCATGCATTTACGTCAGTATTATCTCTAGCCTCTTTGAATAGTATGATTATTAAATCGATGTTGTTTAATGTTATTTGATTCTAAGTAACTTTCACATTGCTTCGTTCTTGACAACTAATCTTGTATTTTTCCTGAGCACTAAGGTAATTATTTAAGTATATTTTATAATTAATTTAGGGGTCATACTATTCACCCTTGTGTTATGTTAAATTAGATCCTTATAAGTTTATTTAATTCAACATAATTCTTAAATCAGCAATGTTGTATCTATAGTAAAACTGAAATATGTTTTATATTAGATCCCATCAATCCTATTAAATCATGAAGAAATTAATTAAATACTTTTACCATAAGTCATTTAATTAATCACATTGAATTTAACATTCCAACACATTGATACAAATCATAACAATATCAAGTAAGCATATTTATATATATCAACGTTTTATATATATCATCATCATTTACAAAGTCACCAAGTTATGTGAGAACTGGACCCCTCGAGCTCTGGCGCTCAAGATCCCATCCTTGGATGTCATGAGATGGTCGTGTGTGATCATGATCGCGAACTGTTGAGCCTCAATGTATACTCCATACTCTTTACTTGACCAATAGCCACTACACGTTCCTCTACCATTTGATCCCTCTCTGCTCGTACTTGTGCTAGCTCTGCATACAGTCTCTCAACCTTTGTTGAGGTCTGCAATGACTGTGATGCACTCTTAGATCAATGGATTCATATCCTCACACTCTCATATGCTGCCCATAGCCTCACGAAAGGTCTGAGTGACTCTGGCTCCTCCTCTACAATCAGTGGGGGAATGTAGTTAGGATCTATCTCCTCCTCATCGATGGATGTAGGTAGTATCTTTGTGGTATTTTGACGATAGAACTCTCACCAGTATCTCATTGCTTCTCCAAAATAGATAAAGTACACAATCAGTAAACATCATCATGATATATATACATAAAAAAAGAACAAATTACTCAATTACATGCGCAAAATCAAAAATATCATCACCTATGTCTCCAAATGCATGAGGAATATAAACCTCATCCTCTCTAGGGGGCATGGAGGATGTGCTGGCCTATCTCTAGCTCTATGTGTTGATGTTTTTTTTACTACTGCACATGATCTGGTCCTATAAGTGTATGAAGACTCTCCATGCTCATACTGATCCTCAGTCGCTACCTCATCACCCTCACTCAGGGGTGGTTCCTCCTCGTAATACTCATCCTCCTCATAATCCTCCTCCTCCTCCTCTCCTCCATCCTGGTCCTCATAGTCAAGATCAACCTCTGACTCATACTCATCATCAATAACATCGATAAATATATCTAATGGCTTGTATCGTACATCCTCTGCTATGTCCTCTAGCTCATCTCCCTCATCTGGTGCTGGTCTTGCATCACCTATAGGGACATCCATGGGGAACAAGGAGTTGGTCGTGTCATTTACCACCACTCCTCATGCTCATTTATGCTAACAGCATCATCAATGTTGGCAACTGGGGGCTGATCGTGATCTAAATCCTCATAATCACTCTCACGATCATTATCTATAGTCAGCCGAACAGTATCACCTAGCCTCCAAGCACTCTACAGTAATCACCTAATGAAGGGGAATTCCTTCAGTGATGTATGAACCTACCCAAATTGTCGCCTGACTCACTCATAATAGAGCGAACGTATAATGTAGTCATGCCTCCCAACTAGAAACCTGTCCATCTGCATCTTGCTTAGCTATCCTGTGGGATTTGGCCACTCTAGAGTGAGTAGATAAGGTCTCCATAGGATCTTGTCCTCCTCCAGTCAGTCAAATCTCACCCTCCAAAAATGTAAATCTTTGTATTTCCACAAGCGTCGTAATGGATAGCCGAATGCTCATGGATATCCCGTAGCTATAGCACAAGGGAATCTGAGAGGCCTAGTGCATGTGATATGCTCGAGGAACCACACCTACAGAAGTGTGTAGTGCACCATACTGTTGATCTCTCAAAACACAAATCTACCAAGATCATAATATAAGTGTGCTAGGATGCAGCAACCCCATTCATAGAATGTTATGTGCTCATACATCCCTCGAATCAAATGTACTAATCCTCCATCTAAGTGAGTTGCGTGTCCATAAAGATTGAGAAAAAGAGCCACTGTGTGCATCATAATCCATCTAACAATAGGAGCTTGCAAATATAGAAGAATGGGAAGCTCGATCCGCACTCTAACTTGCTCATCATGAACTGTTCCACCAAGGAAATATTGCATGTCCACCCTCTTCTTGTGGAATGACCAATCCCCCTGGAAGTATACCTGCTCCCCTTGAATAGGCACTCGAAGAATGCAGTGTACATCCTCGAGAGTGATGGTCATCTCCTTGGTCAGAAGAAGAAATGTACAAGTGTTGGCATCCCAACACTTGCACAAAGCCATAAGCATGGCGTCATGGTATCTCATAGGTGGCATAAGATATGCCCAATAGATGTACCTATTGACTGTAAATGCTATGTCTCTACTACTGATAGTGTTAGAGTATGATCTCTCATAAAGGTAAGTTGTCTTCCCCCTAGCCGTTGTTGCAACCAGGAGGGGACCTATCAAAATCATCACAAAATGCTCTAAAATCCATCTAATCTCTTCAACTTTCACATCTTTCATTATGCAGGTGTGCTAAAGTCTATCTGGTGTACTTTCCTAATAACCCTAGACACTTTAGAACCCTTTTAGGACATTTTGCAAAGAAACGAGACACTTTGCAAAGAAATGGGACACTTTGTGAAGAAACAAGACACTTTGCAAACAAATGGGACACTTCGCAAAAAAAGTGGATGCTTTGCAAACTTTTTTTCCAAGACCCTAAATTACCTTATCCATGCATTAAAAATCATTAAATTATTACAAAATCACAATGTGACAGTTGCAGAATTGACTCACCTAATAATACAGATCATCGCGCTCCACCTGCTCTCGAAGCATATCCAGTCGTGATGGCCTATAATCTCATTTTCTCAACATTTTCTCCTCTCACTTGTCACTATAAAGCTACAAGAAGGTAAGTGAATAGTAAGTGCCAAATTACTCCTCTTTACCTCTTTTCATCCATTTTCATCTCCTTTTAATCTTATGTATTATAATAGGTTTATTTTATTTCAAGAATTAATAAGGTATCTCCTCTTCAAATCAACATAATGGGAGCTAGGGTATTCCATTTTTTACACCATTTAGTACATTTAAATCATGATTCCACACTCAACATCATCACTTGTCTATCGTTATGTAGCATGATACTCAGAAATGCCCTATGGTATGATTTTTCTTATTCAACGTGGCTAGATTGCTACCTTGATTCCACCTCCATAAAGCAAGTGGAATAAAGGGGGGGCATACATCTACCCTCAAATTAGATTCTTAGGGAATAGATAAAAGGATTTTTTTGGATAACTAACAAATGTGTGTTGTAGGATGTGGTTCCTAATGTTGTGGTTTTGCAGATAACTACATTGGGGGCTTCATTCTCTCATCTTCTTGAATGAGTATCCTTTTATAAAATGCATTGTTTAAAGTCCTTTAGCTTACATATGCATGTAGAATCATATGGGCACTAAAGTGGGGGTTTAATGCACCATAGAAAATTGGACGCTCTTGAGAAAAGAGATAATTTCACATGTAATTAGACCCACTTCTGAGTCCTCTTACATTATTTATCCTTCAAAACGACATTTATAGGCCCCTAAGACCCATTATTTTTTATCTAGAGGCCCATTTCACTTGAGAAATCACTTAAAACCTGACAAACAACACTTAACTCTATCATATCCCAAAAACCCACCTTCAAAAATCAGTAGTGGGACTCATTCGCTACCCTTGGCAAATGGGTCCCACCAGATGGGACCCATTCGCCAAGGGTGGTGAATGAGTCCCTTTTAAGGGAAAATTCAATTTTGAGCAGGAATTTAATTAATTCAACTTAAATTTTTGGTGAATTCAGCCTCTTAGGTCTAAATAATGGGAAAATTACGTGTTTTTGCTTATAGATACTCATTTTATTCATTTTACACATCTTTGAGTCATTTCAAAAAATAAATTTTAAAAGTTAAGTCTTCTAGAACAAGTTTTATGAGTAAAGTTGAAGTTTTAGGGAAACAAACTAGGGTTTTTGTAGACCCTAAAGCTCACTTCTTGGATCAAAGTTCAACATCACAAAGAGTTGTTGATGGATGCCTATGGTGAATCATGGATAAATCTAGGTTGAGGAGATGCAACTAGCAATCAAAATCGCACTTAAAGACTTGTTTTCAAAGTGATTCCATCTTCCATTGCTTCTTTATCTTCATATTAAGGTTTATATTTCATTCATACTCCATTTACTTGCCATTTTATCTCTATTTTTGATATGTTGTTAGATTTCTAGGGTTGAGAACTTGCATCATTCAAATCACATTTGCATGTCTTATTCTTACACAATAGAATAGGGTTTTTGACATACTTCAGATTTTCCTAGTCTTTAACACATCTAAGACTAGAATTTTATGCATATTTTTATTCATTTAAGGTTTGATTACCCAACTTGGGGTTTGACCAACACAAACCCCCCATTAAACAAACAATTTTAAGCAATTTTGCAAAAAAAATTTGAGGTCCTGACTCAAGTTTTCATCATAAATTGCTATATAGGTGTCAAGGTGTAGAACAAAAATTTTAAGCTACAAAAATTTGAAAGTGGATTGATTTGCCATGCATGGCGAATGAGTCCCTCCTGAGATGCCATTTTCAGTCAGATGCAGATCCAGACATCGAGTTGACAGAAAAAAAAACTTTTGTGTAGAAAAGTCCTTACCTAGGACTAATTCGCCCAAGATGGCGATTGAGTCCCAGTCAGCCCAGAAATAGGTCTTGTCAGATTTCAAGATTTCCTTTCAGACTTCTTCAGCTTCCTAGGTGTGCTTGCTTAGATATTTAGCCTTTTGTTCAATTTAATGCACATTTTTATTCATCATTTCAAGTCTCTTGCAAACATCATTGTGTTTTCCAACATTGCATTAATCCTAGGTTTTGCATTCTTAATCTCTCAATTTCATGGTTTAGTTGCATTCATATCATTCCATTTATTCTTAGTCACATCATACATAACATAATTTGAGTGAACTAGCTAGATTCTTTGGCCCTTTCTTTCTCCTTTTAGGTGAAAAACCCTAGAAGTGCTAGAAAGTCCTAGAGTGGAAAAAATATATGGTTCATAAATAAATGATAAAGTAATCATTTATAAATTACTTTATTATTTGTCTTAGAAATGAAAAGATTGAGAAAATGCATAAAAAACTAGTAAAGTAACTCATGATCGATTACTTTATTATTTGTTTAAATTAGTTTTTGATTAGTGGAAAAATAGGTTTTGAATGGACCCGAAACCATCAAGTTTTAAGGGGACCCCAAAACCACACCAAGAAGAACAAGTTGCCTGAAAGATAGAATCAAAAGCACCCAACAACGCAACAAGGGAACAACAAGCCAACATCCAGCCAAAAGCCTATAGCCTACCGAGAAAAGAACCAAGATTTACATAAATCTTGAATCCAATAGTTTTGACAAGACCAACAACCCACTAAAAAAAGCTCCAAGAACAGAATTTTCAGAGCCCAGCAAAACACCCTTTCCACCTCTATAGGAAAGGTCACCACAAGTGCTCAAGGCATCACCAATGATCTTCAAAAACCATCTACTCTCTCCACCTCTATAGGAGAGAAACCCAAGCTCAACCATACTATCGTGACTACAACACTTCTTGTCCTTGAGAGTGAACACCACAAAGATTAGCTTACTTTTCAATATCTCCACCTCTATAGAAGATAAAGAAAAGAAGACAACATGTAGGCTAGTAACAACCCCCTTGCAACCATAGAACAAGGCCTCAACAACCCCCCAGCAATACTTCCAGGCATAACCAGACACATCCTGCTCCACCTCTATAGGAGGAAGGTCATAGCCAACCACATCCATCTCCCCCTCAATAGAAGATAGGACCACCTCCATAGGAAAGGCCAGAGTAACCCAAAGTGAACCAAATGAAGCAGAAAAAGCAGGGCCATGGAACCACAAAGGAAAAGGATGACAAATCCCTCACCACAATGAAAACTACAGGTCAGAAGAAGTAAACATAGGATATCAAACCCCAAAGATTGGAAAATCACAAACCAATGAGATTCCAAAGGAATTCCAAACCAAAGATCCTCTCCCAGAAAATCAAAAAACATTTTAGGGTACAAGGAGAGAAGAAAAAAAGTGAGTCCATCATTTTCATGCCAATGAGATAGAGAAGAAGCTAAGACAATCAAAACCCTTAGATAAACAAATGAAGAGCTCACCCTGTCAGGGCAGAAACAACTTCTACACATCCCTACAAAAAAACTCACAGCAAAACCCCCTAACAGGAAAATGGAACGAGAGAGAAACAAGGGCCAAAGAGAGAGAACAGAACAAACCCTCATGGGTTCATAATCCTCCAATAGGCACCTGAACTCCACTGAAACCCATAAGCCAAGAGACGGTAGAGAGCTTGAACTTGCAAGCAAAGGAACTCCACTGAACCCCATGGGCCAGAGAGAGGCAGAACATAGGTACCACCATTCAACAAAAAATGGGGAATTAGAAGAAACAAAACTTTTGCAGCAGAGCTGACCCCGAAGCCACCCCCAACTAAAACATAGGAGCCCCATCCATCGACTCTAGACCTCAAGCATCTAGCCACCACCAACGGTGTCGAGCCATTCCTCGCAAGATCAGCCACAACCAAAGACTTGAGACCAACCCAAAGCCAAGCCCTCGAGCCGACGTTGAACTCCATATCATCGTCATCCTCATCCACTTCATCCTCGCCTTCAGTAGATTTCAAAAACCCCCTGGGCACGCGTTCTCCCACTCTCCCATCCATCCCAAACTCATACAAAATTAGGAGGTAGTGACAACTGAAGTGCTTTTGAAGTCCTCAAATCATGTAGAGTTAAATGTGGATTTCAACAGGGGTTTTAAGTCTCATTTTCAGTTGGAGGAGTCTTTTTAGGAGCCTTTTGGGGTCAACCATCATGTAGATTAAGTTTGACCACTTGATTTTTTAGTTTACATTAGTTCTGACTCCCCTTTTTTGTGGATTTTCACCTTTGCTCGTGGGAGAGATATTTGGAGATATTTTCACTTTCAGTTAGCTGCTAGTGCCACCTCTTGGCACCTTGGAGTTACCTATTGTATATATTGAAAAAGACAGTCTTTTTTCTTAGTTCTTGGATCTTTCCTTTACATTCTACAAAGAGAGATTGATCTTGTAACTCCATTGTTTACAATTATTAATATATATAGTAGCTTTTACAGGTTGTTTGATATTGTTACTTGTACAGTTTCCTTCAATTTTCTTATTGCAATCAAGTGTTAGCCTTCTCACTTTTAGGTTTTTTTTCTTTGTTAATGATTTGGATGTAAATTTTATGAGTTTTAAATCTCAAAACAATTAAATTTATTTCTCATTCATGGATGCATGTACACAGAAGCAAGTTAATTCATAGGTCGTAGATTGTGCTATAGATTTATCTTCCCCTTAAGGTTGTGAAAACATTATTTTCCTTCATAAAGGATAGATTATCATGCCTTTTTGTGAAACATTTATGTGATTACACTGTCCAATTTGAGTTGTGAATCAAGCTACTCATGTTTTCAATTTAGGTGCATCACCATACTTTAAAATTTGGTTTATTTGTTTATTTCAAAGCCTTTCTTCCCTTTTCCTTCAAGAAATAATTTATTCATTAGAAAATAATAAGGGATCCAACCCATAATCTAGAGATTCATCTTCAGTATGAGCATACCCACAAGTTCGAAGATGTTTCCATGTTTCACGAGATTGCTGAGCATATAAACTTGGAATCTAGGTGAAATCTTCATGACAACAGTTCCTTTATTGTAAACAAAGAGGATGGATTGAATGTGATTTAGTTAACCTAATTAACCTATAACCTATTTAATATGAAAATCTAACCAGAAAATGTAGATAATTTGCATAGAAAAAATAAAATATTGAAAAAATAGATGTAGATTAGGAAAGAGAAGATAGAGGAGTGCCTTTCATAGAAAGTTGAGTTTGAAATAGTTGTACTAGTTCATTGGGTGCCCTAGTATGAGGTAATTATGAAATTTGACTTATGATTTGAAAGTTATAGGTCTACATTGTCTAGTTACACTTAGAAATATTTTACCTTTACACTTGAACCTATAAAATAAAACAAAAATGAAAAGGGATATGTGGTTATATAGGATTTTTCCTTGGTTAAACCCCTATTTTTCTATTTCTACCTCCATGAATAGCCAATTTGATAATAGATAAGAGTGTGTTCTTTGAAGCTTAACTAGTTTGAAGGTTGTCGCAAGTGTTAACTTAAAAAGTAAGTGATAAAACCATACTCAAGTGTGTTAGGGTGGAGTCCTATACGAAAAAATCAAGGGGATGTAAGATCAAACCCATGAGAAAGTCAAATAATCAAGGGAAATTAACAAAAAAAAAGGTTCTACTATACTTAAGAGATGTGAAAGAAATCCAAAAACCCCTTATATTTCAACTTGTTCTTCAAATTTCTTGAAACTCAAATCATTATAATAAATTCATATAAATCTCAAAACTTGATTATAAATATGTAAAATAGGAACTACCAATTTTTATAAAGCTTCATTGTAATTGTAATTGTATATGTTTTACAATAAAGTTTCATGTTTAAATACATAGAAATAGGAATAAAATTAAGTGTAGGCTGAGTCATTTAAATTTAAAGTTTTGAAATGTTTTATTGGACCCAAATATTAAAATTAGAATTATGTCACACAAGGAAAAGGCTAACCCAAACATGTGAGCTATTTTTCCAAGAAAAATGTCAAGACAAGGGTGTCCAACACCCTTGCCCGCATGCTTTTTTTCATTGAAGCACCAATCATAAGTTTGGGGTCCCTTGACTTAGGACCTAGCCTAAATTTTAGCATTTATTAGAGTTTAAAGGCATAAGGTCATGAATAAGGTGCTTTTAGGGTAGTATTAGCACATTTTATTGAGTTTTAAGGTAAGGTTAGGGCGAGGA
The DNA here is from genome assembly GCA_007258455.2 of Sequoia sempervirens. Lineage (NCBI taxonomy): Eukaryota > Viridiplantae > Streptophyta > Pinopsida > Cupressales > Cupressaceae > Sequoia > Sequoia sempervirens. Next base: position 804,788,052 of record VDFB02281492.1, on the reverse strand, counting down.
AGTGGTCCCCAAAAGAACAAGGGGAATGTACACTAAAGTTAGCACCAAATGGAGCATGAAATTGTGTGTTTCACCCGCACAACACAATATATGATGCTAGATTAGGGTTCTTCAAATCATATGAAGAACCATGTTTTCCATAAAATAATAAAGAACATTGATGTCAAATATCATTAGGTTTTAGAAGAAATCTTGCACCACCATACCCAACACCAGTATTTCCCCATAGATTTTGAAATAGCTAATATACTCACCAAGTCTCTTGGAAAGGTAAAATTTGAGTTATTTCAAGGGTACATTTCCAAAAGTAATGTAATAAGGGGGGAATTTTAATATAGTGATTACACATTTTATGATTTCAACTTCTTTGATAGTGGTGATTATGCTCTAGTTCATTAATTACAAATAAGATAATTGCAATGCCTCTCCCACCTCCACATGTTTAAATTTTATCACGAGAATTCAATGAGACAATCAAGTTTTACTCTTATTTTAGGGAGAAAATTTTAGAAAAAAATTATTTAATAGAAAATTAAGTACTCATTTGTATTTTTTTATACCCACTATAGTGTTGGAATATGAATAAACTTTAAACTATGTTTTTAATAGAATGCATGGCACTCAAAGACTAATATTTTATAAACTTGTAAGAAAAATCAGTTATATACATTAGTCATTATAGAAACACATATAGATTTAAGTATAGCTAATTGAAAAATTACTCAACACTCTTCCATAAGATTTGAAGATAAGATCATCCCTAAGAACATATGTTCCCAAGATTATCATAATTCATGAAATATATTACAAATAGATATACATAATAAATATTCCTACACAAAAAAATCATGCTCATAACACTACCTTCACATCATATAAAATTTATCAAAATGTCACTCTCACCAAAAAAAATCCCCAAAAAAGAATTGTGATAATTTTTCCCAATATAAATTCTATAATTATGGAACTCTTGGAAAGAATTTTCTCTACAAAAAATTGTATTATTTTTTAAAAGTATGCTTGAGTCCTCACTCAAACTCTACATGTGAGTTCCTATCAATAATATTTTATAGATCTACACAAAAACTACTCCACCCCATAAAATATGTATAAAAGTATATAAAATTCTTATAAGAAAACACATTTATAATTTACATCAAATTGTAAAATATTTTTATTAGAAGATCCACTTAAAAAAAATTCTTAACTCTTCATTATTAAAACATGCCTAAATTTTTTACAAATAAGTTCCCCTCCTCAAGATTTTTTTGTCAAAACAAAACTTATAATTACTCCTCTTCCCCTAATTCTTTTCTTTTCAAAGAAGAAAACTATAAATAGAATACTTGAACGATCCTTCCTCTTGTCATGGGGAGCTGTCTCTTCAACTTCTTTTGCATGGCCAATTTTCATCACTTTTGTTCAAAGGAATTTAATTAGAATTAAAAACCACAAAATATATTTTTTTCACATAAACAAGTACCCATACCAATAGTAATAATATTAGGTACCAATTTTTCAAAAGATAATAATAAAGGGACTTTAATACCACTCCGCTCGAATCCATAATTAAAACATAACATTACACTTTTAGACAAATTAAAAATAAGGACTATAACCCTCCTATAAGTCTTTGTCAAGGTATAATAAGGATATTGACAATGATGGTTATCCTAGATAACCTTTAATATTTTCATTCTCATAAATTAAATACTCATACTAGACATATTGTCCAAATACAATCCATTTAATCTTGATAGTTACACTAACATTAATAATTTGCATAATCTAAAGCAAGTGCATACACATATTCTTACAAATTTTATAATATAATATTTTTTTAAATAATTCCTTTCTATTTTTAATATAATATAAATAGCATCCTACCATGATGACAAGTGAATAATATAATCAATAAATTATAAACTATAAGCATAAACTAAATAAATAATTGTATAGGAAAAATCCAAATCATGCTATAAATTATGCTTAATAATAGTGTCCCTAGGAATAAAATAAGTATTCCTTATACACCTATCTTCTAGTGAAGAAAAAAATATGTCTAAAGTCTGACCAAATCTAGACTCAAACATTGCTTCATCATTAATTGTATATTTTTACCTATGACACAATATTGATGAAATAATTGCATATTAAGGTTTGGCTTAAATTTTAAAACTCAAAGAACTAACTCTGAGTGGCTAATTTAGATCTTTTGAAAATATAAAAAATTATAAATGATTTTCAAAATTGTAGCATGCCATGTTGATTTATGAAAATGACCAAAATCACAATAATTCACTCAAAATGAATCACAAGAATCCAAAATTTGTAATATAGCTTTTCAAATGAAACACTCAAATTCCATAAAAAATTGTTGTAGAATTGACAATGGTTGGGAAGATATGAGAAGATAATGCACTTTTATCCAAATCAAAGCCTTAGTGCACCTTCTAATGGTTTTAGTATAGTATTTAACTAGAGTCCTAGGAATAAAACACTATATGATGGAACCTGGAGTAGACTATTGAGTATCTAAGAAAGCCACTTTGAGGAGGAAACCTCCACAGTCATATAATAAGCATAGAGATTCCAATTTGACGATATGAGAGAGTCAAGATCATTCTTATTTATGAAAATATTTAGGTGGAATTAGACCCTTTTCTTCTAATTAAGTCAAGATAAAGGGATAACTATGAATAGATGAAAATACAAATATTGTGTGCCATATGTTGGCCAAACATTTCCAAACATAGTATAGGCTAAGGGTGTAGCCTATTACTAGATCATTATTTGTCATTGTATTATTAGAATGCATTTGGATTTTTGATCGTATAATGAAAATCTACCTTAAAGTATTATATTAGTAGTTACATCATAGGAATTGCATAATTTGTGTGGCATTATTTACCATTCATAAAAGGGCCTAGCTATCATTGATGAATTCAACATCCTTCCTTATATTTTATAGTAGGTACCAAGATGCATTTGAGCAAAAATATTGTTTCAAACAAGTGTTAAAGATATTAATAGAAGACAAATACATGTTAAGTTTACTAGATCGTATGGTACAATTGTGCCCCTATATTAGACCATAGTCATGACCTAGTCCAATATTAGAATAATCTACATCATAAGTGTTATTTTATGCTCCACAATGCCAATTCATTATGAGATTCACAATGCTAGTCACTAATAGCAGTCAAACAACATAGTCTTGATCATTGACAATATAAAAATATACAAATACCATGAATTTTAATCATTCTATTATCATTTTCATATTTTACTATAATCTAATCAATTTACATTTGATCGTGTTATTTTTAAGTCATTTATTTAAATTCCCAATTTAACCATACGGTATGTTTTTCTTCTCTACCTTATAACAATCAATGAATTAGCCTCATTGAATTGGAGAAATAAATTAAAAGAAACTAATCACATAATATCTTATTTTGTTTAATAATTATATAATTTTCCTTTTCTTTGTAAATCACATTTATTCTCATTTCTTACATAAACCATTTATTCATAATTTTATGAGAAATAATTTAACATCGATGAATTTTTTTAATAAATATAAAATCTAAAAATATTAAATAAATATTTGACTGCAATATTTATATCTTTTAAAGCTTCTTTATTTTAGGCGAGCGTGGAGGCGAGACTAGTCCTTGAGGGTGTTACTATGGAGCCCGGCGACCGCATAACACCTTGTAAATATCTACAATTAATTTTTAAATATAAATTTTAAAAACTTATACTCAAACATATACTCTTCTCTTTCTATATTTTCACATTTGACTAGCCATATGTTTAACATTAAATACAAAATATTAGAATACTATCTGATAATAACAAAAAAATAAAAATAAAAAAATACAATTTATTATTCATACGATTTATTGTTTTATATGAGCTTTAATATCATACCAGACGATGTATTGTTTTATATGAACTCTAATATCGTACCACAAGACTATCAGAAGCTTTAAGTATCCTATGGATTGTAGAGTTTGCCACCACAGCTGCACTTCCATTCCTCAGGTTTATACTCTGCTTGTGGGATAACAGGTCCAACAGTAACTAAGTTGGGCTTTTGGGCAGGTGGAACAGTAACTAACACTGCCGTACATGGAATGCAACCTTGACATTTGTTTGTACAGTCTGGAGGTGAAGATTGAGCATCTGCTGCCGCTATTATAATCAAAAGCACGGCCGCAAAGGCCATCGGAGCCATGAATTTCCTGCCCATTTTAATAAGTTGTATATTTGTCTCGAACTCAACTATGGAGAAGCAAACATGTTTGTGCATTTTATACATGTATTTCCACTTGGATGACAAAGCAATCCAGAAAGAAAAGGATCTTCACTTCCACGAATGCACCATATGAGGAGGAATGAGTAATCTTCTATAACAGTTCCTCTTGCAATCCGGAATTACACATTACAACTTTCTTTAATGCTTATAAGCTAAAGGGATAGCATCAAGGACACTTGATTTTAGATGTTTTTTTCGGAGAAGCTCTCCAGTCATCTGCAGTTTAGGCAACCAGCCGTCATAGAACATTTCAAAGCAGTAGTTGTCGATGGACACGATATCTTGGAGTAGTTGTCGATGAACATTTCAGTAATAGCAAATCTATATGATTCTATACTGGTTTGACTGCTAGTTTATGAGGGTTGCCTTTTTGCTATAATCTGGTTAGTCACGATTTGAAACTTTCTATGTAAACATTCCTTGTAAATCTTTGTTTGGGTTGAGGCTTAGTTCTTTTGTGGAATATCCGGAGGAAAACATCTAACTTTTGGTGTATTTGGTATGTTTTATTTTTTATTTTTTATTTTTGTTGAATCACGTAAAATAGTCTTAACATTGTGTATTTTGTATGCTACAAGATATCAAAGTTTTACTTAGTCCATTTTGATAAGTAGATTTTACTTTTAAATTTAAAAGTCTCTAGAGTTCTAAGTGGGTGTTTATATGTTGTAGAATTGTAAATTATCACTCTTGACAATTTTATACTAGGTTTAGCTTCCTTTTAGGCATTTGGATTTAATTATGCATTTTAACATTTACAAATCCAAAGTCTTTTGTTGGTTGTCGGTAATTAATTTGTAGTGGAAATTAAATAATTGTATATAAATACAAGTCTTTTTCATCATTTCAAAGCCTAACAACTTTGGGAAACAATCTTAGCATTTTTAATTGAGCAATTGAGCAGTCAAGAGTATAATTAGCATAATTGTAGCAACACTATTTCAGTCAAACATCATGTTCACAATGCATCATATTTCATGTCATTTTTTTTTTTTATGTTTCACTACTATTTGTTTTGTGAGTACTAACAATTATAGGACTTCAAATAAAGCATCCAAATTCTCCTCAAAGGTGATGAGTACAATGACTTCAACCCATTAAAGAATTAAAAATTGAGTGGTAAGTTGTGCCAATTGTCATTTTATCACTTGTTTATCATTATGTCCTTACCTGATTTAGGGTGAGATTTTTTTAACATCATCATAGCCATTGTGGGAGTAGAAATACAAAAGACTGGGTTTGACTTAAGCATAACCCTATATGGCACAACCTTTCCATGTCTTTCTTATGTGTAGGTTACAGATCTAAAGTGAAATTGGAGAGTATTGAAGACCTAATTATTCATTCAAAAATTCAAGTCGTACAAGTCAAAAAAATTATGAAAAGTGGATTTTTTAAGTGAGAGACTAAGTTCTAACACTAAGCCTAGAGGATAAGAACATACAAATAGAGGCCAACTAAGATCTGAATCCTAATTTTAGTTTCTGCACTTCGTGTCTAGGGTACCTAGTGCCCCTATCTAGCCATCTCAAGGTTAGATTTATATGTCAGGTTCCTCTATGTTTTTACTCTACTCTTCAAAAATCTATTTCTTGTTTTCAATTTTGTATTTTAAAAAAAATCATATAAGTTTATTGTATTTTCATATTTAACCTAGGTACATCCTTACATTATCAAATTAGATCAATTAAAAATCAATTCATCATTATCAAAACACATAGATCAAAGGATTAAAACCCTAATCCACCACTCTTGATCTTCTATTGAGTTCAGTTGCCAAGTGGGTGTTTGTGGGATTAATTTTTATTTTCACTTGTGATATTAGAAGAAGATTGATTTAGACTTGGGTGATCCCACAATATTGGCTTACAATTTTTGGCCAAACTAGGCATTGAACTGATTTTTTTTACTAAATCTTCACTTTCAGGCACCTATAGTGGCTAAATCATGAGGAATTTTAAGATGGTGCAAACTAGTGATTTGTGATATTTTTTTTGTAGATTCTAAATATATATATTTTAATTTTTTTGGAATCATATTGCACTTCTTTATCCATTTCCTTCGAAAACTAGTTTTTTAGTAAACACCATTTTTAAGGAGTGATGCTCACTGTATATAACATAACTTTTTTTTTAGGAAGGATGAAATTCAATTTTTTTTGAATTTAGATTTGTAACTACAATATCTAGCACTTTCATTTCATTTCATAGTGTTTTATTGAATATTTTTTCCTTAATTAAGTTTTGAAGTCAGACCAATTACAATTCAGACATAAGCAGACTGTATACAACATAATTTTTTTTGTATATATCGAAATTCAATTTTTTTGTTGGATCAAGGACTTTAATATCTAGTGTAGTAATATTTTTCAAAATTTTTTTGATAATCTACTATTTTTCCACATGTGCAGAACAAAGAGCTTGACTTTTGGTGAAAAACCTACATTCACAAGAAATAAAAAATAAATATAAATTAAATTAAATTTATTGAAAATTATACTTTTTGGGAATCTTATAATAAGGAATTCATACTTACAAAAACTAAATTTTAAATGAATTCATTTTATCGTCCAAAAGGTATATCAAAAGTGGTTTTTTATCAGCATTTTGATAGGTGTAAAGGAGATTCCATAATAGGTATGGTTTAAAACTACCGGGGTTCTATCCAAGGGGGTTTGATCTAAGGTGGTTCGGTCAAAACCTCTTCAATTGGAATCCTTTAAATGGAACTTTTCAAGGCTTACATCATTATATTTTATAAAAATATGTGATTTCAGTAAAAATCAGGATCTCCTAGAAATTGTAAACTAGTATTGTACGATCAGCCACCTTAAATCCCTTTTTCACACATCACATTTTGGGGAACCTAATATTTGTGCATTTTAAAACCTTCTACAATATTAATTAGGTGATGTTGACATCTAGATATAACTTATAAAAATTTGAATTTATAATTTATGCATGAAATTATGATAAAAATAATTAAAAATGTAGACATTCACATAGCAAATTTAGTCCAAAACTTTAAAAAAATGTTAATTTAAGATATTGCAAGATATATCTAGTCAATTATTGCACTATAAAATCTTAATTAGGCCATGTTAAGGTCTGAAAGAAATTTGAAAGTGTTTAATTTTATAATTTATGCATACACACATTGAACTAAAAAAGTGAAAATGTACATTTTCGTTGACATTTTTAAAGTTTGAAAATTTTCAATTTCTAGATTTGTCAAACTAGGTTCAATTGATTACTACATTGTAAAAAATGAAAATTTCCTTTGGACGCAATTGCATTATTCCAAAAATCTAAAATTGCATGCATAATTGTGTCTTACATATAGAAAATTTGTGATTTTGTGCATTTTAGGAAATCTACCTATTTCCAAACCTAAATAATTGTAGATTGTAAGGAAGCTAATGTAGTGAAAAAACATCCTAAACTAATCTTGAGAGGAGAATAATGAAAAACTTTACAGATCTTTGAATAGTTACAAAAAGTTAAATAGAAATAAACATAAATATCATGCATACCATAACACAATGATTTACATGGGGACAACCCTTTCGGGGGAAAAAACCCACACTTCAAAAGCTGCCCAATATATTATTTAGAAATGAAAAAGATTATAATATAATTGTCGAGGAAGCTTCTCACAGGAGTATCAACACGTAGAGATCTAGAGGCAACACAACTACTATCAAACTCTTAGAATAAATCACAATAGACAATCATAATACAATGCCCTAATAAAATAAGGTTGTCTTCTAATGAAAGGAAAACTAATTAAATATCGACTATTAGATATGAGACATAATGATGAGTCGTCCATATTTATAATAATAAAGTATGAATAAAATTAAGCTTTTGGGGGCGCTAACCCTGACCTCCCACTAGGAGTGTGTTGCCCCTAGATCCCTGACAGGGGAAGATCCCCCTTGTGGCCCCCACTCCCCCCATCATCGTTAGATGAACAATACATTATGTGATTGCAAGGTTGAGACACATATTCCTAGCATAGATTAGGATTGTCAAACATTATAGTACATTTCTAAATTTTAAAGTTATTAAAAATAAACCTCACTGGTCTAGGGCACCCAATGTCCTTGTCTAGCCCCCTTTGGTCAAATTTGGGATCATAGTTTAATCTCTATAATTCATCTACAATTCTAGGTTTTGTGTTTGAAAATTATTTTATTTTTTGTGACTATAATGTGTTTTCCCTTTAGTGTATGATCACTAAAGTGTTTTAAATCTCTTAACAAATTTATGAGTTTCATGATTTGTGTAACATAGCTAATACCCCCATGAAACTTAGTTTTAGACTTATTACTTCCATGATGTAATCACAACTAGTGTTGATCTTTGCTTATAACTCTTTCACTCAAGGTATTGAATCTACGAAACCTATATTTGATACTCTTCTTAATATTATGTTTTCCATGTCTTTCTCACAATGTAACCTTTATGTGGACTTGGTGGATGTTGTTGTTAATGTCCCTAATGATAAACTAAAAGAATTGGATAAAGACCTGGATGGACTTCAAAAATTCCTAAGCAATTGAAACTTTAGTTGGAGAAATAATTTCTCTTTATGGATAACCTTAGGAAGTTGATAAATTATTCATTAGAGATAAAAGTGTCATGTAACATAGTTCATATAGTGGATGCTAACATTCCTATGATATCTAGTGTTGCTCAAAGATTTGACTATCAATCAAAACCAATTAGAAAAACAAGTTTCCTCTCCTAAAATCATACCTTCTTTTCCTATTTTTACCCTCTAGTCATTGCATAAAAAATGCAATGTAGTAATGGTCTAAACTCAAGCTTAGGGATTTCTAATGGAATTCCTTATATTTTTATCACTTCACCTATAACACCTCCATGTTCATCACCCCTCAATGACCTAGGGTGCACAATTCCCTTGTCAAATTTTTAAAGTTATAAAAACTAAACCGAGTCACTAATCTAGGGTGCCCAATGCTCTTGTCTAGTATACTTTTGTCAAAATTTGGGTCATAGTTTTATCTCTATAATTCCTCTAAAATTCTAGGTTCTAAGTTTGAAAATTATTTTATTTTTGTGATTTTAATGTGTTTTCCCTTCAGTGTATTGGTTATTTTTTAGGAACCAAACTTAATCTTACCAATTACCTATGAATCTACCAAAATTCAATTGTTAGCATGGGTAAGGATTTTCCAAAACACAAGTAAGGATTCTAAAGATTCTATGAAACCTAGGAGGGTAAGGATTCGATCAAGAACAATTCTATACATTGATAGATTCCCATGGATGCAAATAAATAATATTGATCAAATATTTGGCTAACCTTCAAACAAATTACTATCTACTACAAGAAATAAGGTGATACTTTAGATAATTGGCACGTTGTAATTGAAATTTTTTAATTGATTTTTATTCTCATTCCAATCCCTAGGTCTAGTGCATTACCAACTCACTTATCATTAAGATAAACTAATGAAAAGACCATTGTCTCCTCTATTGGGATACAAAGTCACATATACAATAACTAGTAATACCATAGCAATCCAACTCAAAAATTGATGGACTATTGTTATACTATGTAGTATCCAACTCACTATGTCTAAAACATAACTTCTTATTGAATCCTGTGCTTTTTACTCCCAAACTTGTGACCTTATTTTAGCATTTAATTAATTCTTTGAATCGAAGTAGAAATAAACCCACTCATTCAATTAAAACAATTGAAGATAAATTAAAAGAACATTAACCATTTCATTCATAATTTGCAAGAGAATTACATAGGAAAATATATGGTTTAGAACTAAGATTTTCTTCCCTAAATCTTGCTATTATAAAACTATTTTAAGATCATTACATACATGAATCATACCCTAGACTCCTTATTGTTCTATTCATTAGTATATTACAATATGCTCCTTTTTGAGCTTATCTCTTCACCAAGACCTTTTAGAGACTCAAAACTCAAACCCCTATATTCAATAGGTCTTGAAATCCCTTTTATAGAATAAGGGAGCAATGAGCAATAGGATGAATTATAGTTACATTTCATTTCATTTGGAAACCAATTTCACCCGAATTTGATATATTCCCCATTCAGTTATATATAATCATTTGTAGAGCAAGGGGGAAAAAAAACTCCACGTACGTTGGATGAAGCAGATCGACCATCCTTCCAAAATGCCTAGTTTATTGTTGCAGTACAACGCCAAAACAAGTTGTCCTTGTTGACCAAAACAGATTCTCCATTAGTAACTAGTGAAAAACATATATACTACTTGGAAGAGGCATATTTTCCATTGAAGTTAAGGATTTTGACACTTCTCCAACACACCATCCCAAAATATTTCCACATCAGCATTAAAAACAAAAAACCACAGACATGCTAAAGAGGATGACCCTGATGTAGTGGGAATGGTGTTATCAAAAACAAAAATAGGGTGGGGACACTACTTTGAGTTGTCAGCATCAGATTATGCTCTCTTGTGCCTTGTTCATGATGAAACTAGAGGAACCATCACTCCCTCCTCATCAAATTCTTCATAAAACACTAGAGAAGAAAGGTAATGCCCATATTTAGAGTTAGTATCACCTTCACCATCTAAAGGGATGTCAAAATCTCAATGGGAGAATTGTGTCTCTCTAGGTAGGCCTTATGACACTTGTTTCTTTTCTTTGCTTTCTTCATACGTTCAACCAATTCCTTCCCTTTAAACTTGACCAATTCTTATGAAATGGTCCTACTTCTCAAATTGTACGTGCTCTTGACAACAATCTTCTTGCCTTTACCATGGGTATTTTTCTTCCCCTTTGGTGTGACTGAATTCCTAGGTACTTCTTTCTCAACCATAAACATATCCTCTTAGAATTCAAACACACTAAGCCTCTTGGACCTCCTAGTTGGCAGAATATACATGCATGAATTACCCATTTTCACAAGACATAGGATAAAGTCTAGCCAATGTAAATTGTAAGGAGACTCACCAGCCTAAGCCCTTGAAGTGAATTTGCAGAAAAGAGAAATCTCAAACTCAGGAAATTTCTACCAGCCTTAGTGATAATTACAGACAATTGAGACTCTCACTATCCCAGAAATATGGAACTCTCAAACAAACTAACACATGACTTAAACAAAGCTCATATGGAAATTAACATACCAGGGATAGATACTTCAATACTTCTACAACTAAAACCAAGACTCACATGCTTTCATTTTGGCTCACACTTCTCAATTTGCACTGGTTACAATAGGTGAGACAAAATGGCAAGCAAATACACATTACTTAGTCAATTAGAAGCGTGGTGTCATTAATCATTTGGGAGAATATCTTCGTGTGAGTGAGCTGATAGCTTAGTTGATCAGCTTTGAATATGGACTGGCGATCTTTCAAGATTTAAAATACAATCAATGGTGATCCTTAGGCGTCGTTTCTAGCTTTTACAACTTTTTCCTCAAAAGTGGTGATACCACCTCGGAAAGCTACCATGTTTATCCCTTAACTTCATTAGTTATCTTTGATCTTTCAACCAAGATTCATCGCCAGGACTAGCCTATGCCTATTCATTTATATTAGAAAAGTACAAAGATCCTGCATTTAAAGAAAAAATTCCCTAAAACATTATATCGTGTGTCATGGATCTTCCCCTTTCTTCTAAGGCTCAATCAATGATGAGAGCACTGGCATGACAAAATTTAGACCGTTGTCTCATTATCTTTCTTGGAAATAGTCACCACACATTGTGTTTCATTGATTTACATTTCAAATTTAGGACCAGATCAATGATGGATGAAAAATAGCGATGGAGTCAAATCAAGCCACATGCATCTTCCTTTGCAATCAACAACCACAAGTATATTGCTCATTCACCCAATTCTAAATAGTGATGAGTCACATTAACCAATGACCTCATCGCTCATCTCCAATTTGGAGAAGACAAGTGCACAACCATCCATGATGAGCAATGGAATGAAATACAAAGAGCCCCAAGGTCATCATCCATCGTTATTTTGAAACTCAAAACTCAAGAGTAACTAGCGATAGCTGAAACCTCTAGCGATGTAAAGAGAAACTTAAGCATCATGTATCGCTAATATAATACTGAACAATAAAAAATTATCTATGATGCACAAAATAAATGAAGCACCACTCATCTCTCATCGCTAATACATGTTTCAAATTCATAAAGCTACCCGTGCGATGAGTGATAAAGTGAAGCGGTAGATGAGATCTAAATTAAACAATTTAGGAGTGTCCGTAAGTTGTTTTAAGAAGGGGACCAACTAGGAAACCATATAAAAGGCCTTAAAGGACTTAGAAAATATTATTTCAAAGGATGTAAAGACCAAATAAGTTCAATAGTTCAACCTTCTAAAATACAAGAAATTCAGACCTAGGAATGACGCGTTGGTTACCCCACGAGCTCCAATGGCTCAAGAAGTTTTAGGATGACCGAGGATAGGAAACAAGAGGTCAACAATAGATTATAACATTCACAATGGATTTGATTTAAGGGTTTATTAGAAGAGATTTTGACAACTTGAAATCTCAAGACAATATCAGTGGGAAAAACCCTAAGCCCAAACACTTGAAACTGAGTGAAATTTACAGAGTTTTAAAAATGGAACGCAAAAATTTTTAGGGGTTCCATCATTGGCTCTAGTTGGGGACATCTATTCCTCAAGAATAGAGCAAGATTCCAGAATCATAGTTGAAGCATACCAAGCACATAAGACCAAAAGCTAAGGATTTATAAGGACTAGGTAGGAAAACTAAACCAAAACAAACAACAAATGTACAATATTCACATAAATTACAAGACCATACCAAGAGATCCAATGTCCATCATTCTTGAAGCCTACTATGATGTGTAAGTTTTCAACCTACACTCTGCAATGTTATCAGGCTTCAGCTTTACTTTGTGGCCCTAGGCCCCCCAATCTTAGAACTTGTACTTGCCTCTATCAAAAACCTTGTTTTCCACCGTCTGTATCATGCTACGGCTAAAAATATTCTCATGAATCTCCCATCTTTTGATTATGTTGTGGTCAATGAAATCAATCACTATGGACATGTATCTAAACTTATTATTATCATTGTTATTCATCTCCAACTATGAACTTTAATCAAGTATTAATTGAAATACATGATTAGTGTAGCATTCTTTATGACTTAGCTTATGATTACACTCCACTAAACACTCAATCCAACTGAATAGGGAAAGTGAAAAATTCATAGTCCATCTAATCATTATATAATTTGATATCAAATTCATTTTTCCTATTAAAATAGGAATCCTCATACACACTCCTTTCAGGATTCTCATTTGGGGGCACATATTCTAACCCCTTGAAGTGATACTGCAATTTTATTTCTATTTTTCTAAGGTCATCATCAATTAGCTTCTATTCCACACCAAACACACATTCACTTTGTGTGACAAACAAGAAATGTTCATACACAGGTTTCTGCTCAAATTGGTGCTCACATTCATCAGACCAATATAAATCAATTACACTATCATATGCTCCATTTCCTTAGGAAATTGATTCATTGGACACCATAGCATTCTTTCCTTCATTCAGATCAAGGCCATTCCCACAAAGATCATTATCCATACCATCCCAGGCATTGAAAAATAATTATGTTTTAGGTTCATTATTATAGTCCAATCCTCCCCTCTAATAATTTCTCAACTTGAAACAAAATATTTCAAAGGATGTGTCAAAAAAACCCAGGATTGATATGATCAACAATAAGGTATTCAAGTGCATCATTAGTTGATAGGTTTGCTACCCCACATTTGTAGGATTGGTTGCAATTTGAACATTCATTATTTTTAGTTGAGCAGAGTTATTCAACAAATTCCTTGTTAAAAACTATCATGTCCATTTCCGTTACAAAACTTGTACATTCTATTTTTGTTTCATACAAGTATTCAGAAAAATTAACCTACTGGTTGATATCACAAATCCTATCACTTTTAACACTAGAATCAAGTTTAAGACACTGAATACATACACTCTTCTCATGTAATTCATCTTCTACCATATTTCTAGGACATTCCAATTCTGATACAACTAGATTGCATTTCAAGGATTCATCATATGAAATTTGTTCATCCATTTGTGTGGAAAATCCTCATGAGTGTTGATATTGTTACATTCTTTAAGTAAAAATGATTCCTTCAGTTCATCTTCACAAAAAAGATTCATATTCATCTTGAGAATAATCAGAATTCTCATTTTCATCATCTTGGTTATCAATCTTCGAAGGTACATCAGTAGTGCTTGCAAGTATAACAATATAATCATCTGTGTACTACTAGATAAATTCTCACGTTTAGAAACATCTTTATCCATTTCTTGGATAAACCTTTGATCTTGAATAATATGGTTAGCATGCCTGTCATTTTGAGACCTTATTTTTTTGTATATAAACATATTTAGCCTCCTCGACAATTTTGATCCAACAAGTCATCTAATCAAAATTCTAAGGTTTCAATTCCTTGGGCAAGCCACTAAGCCTTGGCTCATAAATGTCATAGAATAAGTCAATACATATTGAATCCTCATGTCGTAACCTTTTAGGAATCTCTAGCAAGGAATATAAGAAACTTGCTAACAATTCATATGGTGATTCCTCCTCATGTTTCTTCATGTTGGATAGTCTTTGAAGAAATAACATGGGTATGTGCAAAATCATGATGGGCCAAAAAGTGGTGATATGATGGGCATGTGTATGGTATGTCGTTGACGAATTTTTTTTAACCCAAAAATGATGAAATGAAAAGGGTTTTTAAAGGATATTTTTAGCTTTCCACCAATATAAATTGTGCTTGACTTTGAATTTAATAAATAATTATTATTCATTTTCTATTTGAATTACATCTAAAGTCTTGATGAATAGGTTGATTGAGAAACACCTATATCTTTCAAACACTATCACATTTTTTAATCCAAAATATGCGTCACATTTTATGCTTGCATACTATAGAATTAAAAAAGGAAAAATTGAATTTCATGAATTTTTTACCAAATTAAGGTGGTCAGACATACGATTTTTTATATTTTTTAAAATTTGTAATAAAAAATTCATAATTAATTATTTACTTGGAAAAAAATTACAAAAAAATATGCATCACATCCAAAAACGAGTCTTCTAATTATATCTAAAATCTTATAAAAATATATTATCATTTTATTATGGTTAGGGTGGTTAGATAGACAACTACTTATTTTTTCCATAAAATTTAAGTTCTGCTGCATTGAAATTTCAAATTTTCACCAAATAGATTTGTTTTTTTATAAACCTAGTAGTTTAGAAACTAAATTCAATTTTCCTTAGATTCTATTCTTACATATGTTTGAAATAATAAAGATAAATTATTCAAATTTTTACGTCAAGTTCTCTAACTCTTATTTTTCAAAAAAATTTACCACTTAAGGGCCTATTTTTTCCATCATGATCCTACACATACCCACACTTGACCATCATTATTACTTAAGCTTTGTTGAAGTCTACCTTGAATTTTTCTAGGATCAATATGTTGTGAAAGTGAAGAAGATAAGGCATCAAAAGCATCATCACCTTGATCATCTCTTTCATCTTTATCTATTCCATTCAGAGGATGTATATTAGGACAACAAACACTTGTACCCATATACCCTTTCATCATTAAATATTTCATACCATTTTCAATATCCATGGATGTGGATGTGAAAATCTACAAATGGTTAAAAATCTAATGCACACATCATTAGCATGGTTAGTGTTTAAAAAAAAAATAGACCTCCAACATCCCTATGAAATAATACATCATGCTTCAAAATGCACTCAAATAGCAAGCTAACTAAAGCATATGAAGAAAAAATGAAGTATACCTATTCCATAGTGGATTGGTGCCACTTTGATATGAAAAGTGGCCCTTTCCCAACCCTTGACAAGCCAATGATGAAGATTCAATGCTATGAAGTGGACAAAATTAGCCCTCAATGTGAAGAGAGTAACTTTGCATGAAGGATAGCCTCTCCATTTATAGAATAATTTGATGAGAGAAGAGGAAAAAGGGATGAATGTGGGACTAATCTTGAGCCAATGAAAAGATGCCACTTGTCAAGATGTGAGAGGATGAAGGCTGAGCACATTTTGACAAATGTGCCAATAAATGACATTAGGTGGCTTTTCAAATTTGAAATTTGGCTTGTTGGAGGGAGAAGAGAGGGTCTTAAATACCAAGTGGGGGACATGTAAGAGGGGAGTTAATGCTATGTTGGAAGGGACAAGTCATTTGAGAGGGAGATTTGAAATGAGCGAATATTCCACCTTTATGCCATGTTGATGGAAATTAAAAGATTTAATAAATCAATTAAATGATTTAGTTGTGCAAGTGGGAAAAGCTAGAGGATGTGACATGTATTAGATTAAGATTAACATTAATCATGATTTTATTAACTTCAGTGAAGATTAGGTGATTTGAATTTTTGACTTAGATTTATGGATTAAAATAAATCAAAAGGAGATGGAAAATGATTTAGATTTAGTCAAATAAATATTTTGATTTATTTAACTAAAGGGTATGATGTTAGTGTTAAAAATGAATTTATTTAATTTAAATGGAGGACTTTAGAAGCTCATTAAATAAGATTGATTTATTTAATTAAAGGGGAACTTTAGGATTAAATAAATAAAATGATTTAATTAAATAAATTTGATTTATTTGATTAACGAAGGAATTAAGATGAGTTGATTAAATGGTTAATAGAGGGATTATTAATGAAGAATCAAAGTTAGTTGATCAAGATATTTTTCATGTCTACATTTTGCCCCTCTTTGAAGCAATGTACTTGCTGTGTTGGTTCAAAGAATAAACTTTTCATGCTCAAAATTTTAAAAAAATTATAATTTTTTCGGATGTCCCAGTAGAAAGAAGTATACTAGTACATTGCCCCCTTGAGAGAGCGAGTGAAAATATTCAATTTGAGGGTCGATCTTGCGATAAAGAGGTTCAAGATGGATGCATGGATGGTTATGATGATGATGTACATGAGATGGTTTTAAGATATTTAGAATAACCAATCTATATTATCCTAAAAAACTTAAATGATGATATACTGCATTTGAGATGGAAGATGTGATGATGCCTATATGATTATGCAATGGATGTTTTATGCAAATGTATGGTTTAGGAGATGCTTAGATTAAAACATCTATATTATGTAATGATGAAAATGCATGTGAGATGATAAATGTTTGTTATATGATATGGTATGAAATGCAACATGCTTATGGTTTGTGGATGCAAGATAGATGCATTGGTGATGATGATTACCTGATCATAACGTGATTTTAGCACAGTAAAGAAGAAATGAGATGATGACAAGAGGATTCAACAAGCTAAATTTATGATGATGAGAGATGGATGATTTTCTTATCAGGAATTGGAACTTTAAAAGGGCTACATACCTTATGTTTGATAACACACATAAGTACGATGCATCAAGGTATAAAGAACCAAGATGGCATTGTACCTAGTGTGATGGACTTTGACTTGACAATCAGATAGGAGTATTTCTGTTCACACCTGGTGTACGAAACCTTATTTAGAAATGCAATTTAGATATTCAAAACATCTCAGACCAAAACATAAGAAGGAAAGCCTTCCTATGTGGTCAACAAGATACCTAAAACATCCTCCCTACATCTAAACAAAGCATGTATGACCAAGGCTATATTACAAAAATATCCAACAAGCACAACAGATAAAAGATAATGATCCTTGCCCCATTCCTATCTCTCTATATACTTTTGTTTAGACATCATCAAGAGGTCCTTGGAATGATCACAATAAGATAAATCAAAAGAGAAAGATGAAGTAAACAAACAAGCTAATGTTATTCAATACTACTAGCCAAGAGTAAACTACGGCGATGCCTCATGTTGATGTCCATTGTAGGAAGGATGCATCCTAGGACATGACGATATCAGATGATTTTTATATGGGACTGATTGGATGATAGGCTATTGACACAAAGAGTTGACTAACTTGTTTACGTACTGACCTCGACTTGAGATTTTGACGCTTCGAGTTTTCATTTTTGAACTGCCAGACTTGTTTCTAATTTTTTTACCAAAGCTTGGGGATGATGATTGATTTATTGTGAATGATGTTATTGTGGGTGAAAGCAAGATGAGATAGATGGATTTTTCAAATATTTGGATGCTTTTGGAGTTTTTGAAATGTTTTGAGGCTGGTTTTTGGTATTTTTGAAAATTTTCAAATGTTTTGATTTTTATTTTCAAATGTTTTTGGGTTTTCTGAGATTTTGACCAAGAGACTAACCTAAAGACTTATCTTAGGGGCCTAGGGGGCTAATGAACAGATTATCCTTTCCTACGTTATAGACATAGAGACCACATAGTTCAGCTGACACAAACTCAATTATTGATGAAGATATACATGATGAAATGTCAGTTTCTTATGATAGACTCCTAGAGGACTAACCTAAGTGTCTTGGGGGATGATCATAGATCAACCTTGCCTACGTTCAAGGCTTAGAGGCTTGTAGTTTGACAAGATGACTCTATTTTTTGACATTTTGACTGACTTTTTGACCTATTTTTGGATTTTGATATGTTTTGAATGGTTTTCTGGATTTTTTGAATGTTTTTTGATTTTTTCAATTTTGTGATGTTTTTGGATTTTTGGATTTTCTGATGTTTTGGATTTTTTATTTTCGATGTTTTTATTTTTTGATTTTTTGATGTTTTTGGATTTTTTTATTTTCTAATGTTTTTGGAATTTGTTGATTTTTTGATATTTTTTGATTTTCTGATTTTGGAAACTCAAGAACACACATGAATCTAATCTAATGAGAACATGCCCCCATTGTGATGCAATAGACTACCCCGATAAAGGAAAGAAAAACTGACCTTGAGAATGGGCCAAGTAGTACTAGGAGGGATCATGATACGAACACATGACCAGGCTATGATGCAGATGCAGATGGGTGATGGGTGATGGAAGCGTAATGGATGGATGATACAGAATGAGTTGTGAGGATCTTGGTGGATGGAAAGTGCTTATTTACACAAGGCACCTATTTGCTAGGTTTTCACCAAGGTACTTGCCCAAAGTGCCACCGAAGTGGTTTTAACTAGAGGACAATTTTTCTCTTTATTATTTTTTATCATTTTTTTCTTTTTGATTTTTTTGTTGTCACCAAGATGCCTGTTTGCCAGGTTTTGATCAAGGTAACCATTTTTTCAAGGCATTTTTTGATTTTTTTTTGGATTTTTTGGTTCTATACCTTGAAAGATTAGGCATAAAACTTTTTGAGATGGGAATTGTTGATGGGATCCTGCAGAGATTCCCCTTTGGGTGTTGATAACTGATATGCCCCTAACTTATAGCTTGCTATGATAACAAATAGTCCCAACCAGTTGGGTTGAAATTTTCCTTTGCTGTTTGGATTTGGGACATTTTTCTTATTTTCCTTTAGGACAAGTTCTCCGACTTGGAATGTTTGACTCCTGATCTTTTTGTAGTAGCTCCTCTTGAGTCGGTTTTTCTAAACTTGCAAATGATTTAATGCTTCCATACATCACTCATCTAGTAGCTCCAGCTCATTTAGTCTTGATACTCGGTATTCCTCATATGTGACTGGGTTTTGCAATGATATTCTCAGCGATGGGAGCTTGATCTCGATGGAAAATATGGCTTCTGATCCGTAGACCAGGGAGAATGGGGTGGCACTAATGGGTGTACAGATGCTAGTTCGATAGGCCCAAAGGGCGAGATTCAGCTATAGATGCAAGTCACAACCTGCACCATTGACTGTCTTTTTGAGGATCTTTAGAATGGTTTTATTGGTGGCTTCTGCTTGGCCATTACCTTGGGGATAGTATGGTGTGGAGAAGTGATGTTGGATTTTGAATTTGTTGCATAGGTCATGGGAATCTTGATTTTTGAATGGTGTCCCATTATTAGAGATAATGGCTTGTGGGACAGCATAGTAGCATATGAGGTAGTTCAGGGTGAACTTTGATATCTGCTTCCCAATTATGTAGGTCATTGGTATTGCTTTCACCCACTTGGTGAAATACTCAATGGCGGTAATGATAAAATTATGGCCACTGGATGAGGTAGGAGTGATTTTCCCAATGAGATCAAGCCCTCACTGTGAAAAGGGCCATGGTATAATGATGGGATGGAGCTCTTGAGCTAGAGCATGGATGGGGTCCTCATGCTGCTAACATTGTAGACACATTTTGACATAGTCATGTGCCTCTCTTTCTATAGTAGGCCAATAATACCCTATCCTCAGTAATTTCTTGGCCAAGGTCATTCTACTCAAGTGTGAACCACAAATCTCGTTATGCACCTCAGTTAAAGCAGTTAAGGCTTCGTTAGTATTGAGGCAACTTAATAAGGTTCCCTCTATGCTTCTACGGTACAAAGTATTTCCTAGGATGACAAACTGAGATTATTTCTTGACAAAGGTTCTTTTTAGGTTTGAGGGTAAGTCAACAGATAGGACCCCTATTCGTAAGTATGTATAAATGTCATGGTACAAGGGATCACCAAGACCAACAATTTCACACATGAATTCTGACTCAGGTACCTCGAATACGGGTATGAGAAGTTTCTCTACCAAGACTTCATGTTTTAGGATGGTGCGAGGGATTTCTAGTAAGGATCCAATCATTTCCATGGTGTCTGTTGCTCTATTGTTGGCTCTGGGAATATACCCAAATGTGATATCAGTGAATGATTCTTTAAGGCTCTCTACCAACTTTTTGTATGGATTCAACTTATCATCCTTTGTTTGGTACTCATCATTCTCTTGATTTATTATCAGCTGGGAGTCTTCATATACTTTGAGGGTCATGATGTGCCACTGCACTGCTATTCTGAGACCTATTGTGAAAGCCTCGTATTCTGCAATGTTGTTAGTGCAAGGGAATGCCAGCTTGTAAGATCTAGGAATATACTCCCCCTGTGGGGTGATCAAGATAACACCAGCTCCTGATCCATGTTGTGTGTAGGAGCCATCAAAGTAGAGCTTCTAGTGATCAGCTATGCTAAGATTGAAGATGAATTTGTCTAGAAATTCTGATATGAGTGGATTCTCTAAATAGATTGGTGCTTTTGCAAGCTGATCTACAATTACTTGGCATTTGATTGCTTTTTGTTCCACGTACTCAATGTCGTATTTAGATAGAATCATGACCCACTTATCCATTCTTCCTGTGAGCATTCATTTGGATAGTAGGTACTTTTGGTGGTCGATCTTTGTGATGAGTTTGATTTTGTGTGCCAACATGTAATGTCTAATTTTTTGTGAAGCAAACATTACTGCTACACAAGTTTTTTTAATGAATGAGTAGTTTAGCTCATGCCCTACCATTGTGCAGTTGATGTAATAGATGGCCCTCTTTGTCCCTTTTTCATCATGTTGAGCCAAAAGAGCTCTGAGGGCTGTTGTTGTTGCTGATATATAGAGGATGAGTAGCTTTCTTGGGATCGGTGGCATGAGGACCAGAGTTGTGAGTAGATATTCTTTGATTTTGTTGAAGGCTTCATCACACTTGTCATCCTATTTGTACACTACCCCCTTGTGGAGTAGGTGAGAATAGTGTTTTATCTTGTCTGCCAGTTGTGCGATGAATCTGTGGATGGACTAAAGCCTACCTTGGAGACCTCTCAACTGTTTCAATGTTTTGGGTGCCTCCATCTCTAGGATTGACTTAACTTTTACTGGGTCTATCTCTATACCCCTCATTGACACTATGTATCCCAGTAGCTTTCATTATTATACATTGAAGATGCACTTCTTTGGGATGAGTCTGACTTTATATTCCTCTAGCCTATCAATAATAGCATTTAAGGTTGTTATGTGATCTCTCCTCTTCCTGAATTTTTCTAGTATGTCATCAACATAATCTTTATAGTTTTGTGGATCATGTCATGGAAGATTAGCGTCATGGCCCTTTGGTGGGTAGCTCCAACATTCTTTATAATGAATGGCATCATATTCTAGCAGTAGGTCCCCCATGGACAAGTGAAGGCCATTTTATGTTGGTTTTCTTTAGCGATCATTATTTGGTTGTATCTAGAGAAACCATCCATTAGAGAAAGCATTTCATGTCCCACCATCATGTCTACAATGATTTCAATGTTAGGAAACAAGAAATCATCTTTTGGACATGCTTTGTTTAGGTCTCTGAAATCCATGCAGATTTGGATGCCCCCATTGGGTTTTCAAATAGGGACTAGATTGGATACCCAGTTAGGGTAGTCAATTGGTCGTATGAATCCTGCGTCAAGTAGCTTTTTCAATTCCATTTTTACTAGTAAGGCTATTTGGTGATGCATCATTCTAAATTTTTGTCTGATAGGCTTTGCTTCATGATACACTGCTAGATGATGAACCACAATCTTTAGATCAAGTCCTCGTATGTTGGCATAGCTCCATGCGAAATTGACCATTCTTTACCTTAGGAAAGAAACTAGGAGTTCTTGTTCCTCTACCATTAGTGATTCAACATAGAATGTGATGTGTGGAGTATCTTTTGTTCCTAAGTTGATTGGGTTGCACTTTTTTGCCAAAACTGCTAATTTTTCTCGGTGTAGAGCATTGAGGGGAAGATTGAATCCTTCATCTGCGGGTGCATTAGAGAGGTTTTCTCCATTGGATATGTCCTTTATTTTTATTGTTTTAGGATCAGAGAGTGCCACAGTGTGGTTTTCACTCAAGGATCTCGAGATTATTCTCAAATTTTCACTTTTGCGACTGAAGGACTCAATCGTCTCCCTATAGTAAGCCTGTATGTCTAGAATGTTTTCAAATCCATCTTTGTGATCCCCACATGGTATTGTGTCTCGTAGTCCTATGAATTCCAAGAATGCCTCATTTTTTTCAAATGTTTCAAGAATTAGTGGTCCTCATTGGTCGTGATTGATGATTTGAGGGTACACTAGCTTTATCTCATGGGATTGGTTTTCAAACTCATAGGATAGGTTGTTGATCATAAGGAGTGAGGAATTCTTGAAAAACATTGGTAGGTCAGTTATGGTATCTTCATCATCATCGCTACTACTACAGATATCAGTTTTGTCAAACATGAAATTGTCTATGACACGGCCAGTGGATATAGGTAAGCAAAGTTTAGTTGGTGTTGGTTCATGGGAAGGCTTGATAGATTTAACTAGGGGACCTCATCCACATATGGTTATACTTGGAGGGGTACATCCAAGGCCAATATTTTTCATTCACATCTCAGGTTTGAGGGGTATTAGAAGCCCATTGTCATTTTTCCCTAGTTTCTAGTTTTTGTCATAGCCCATTGTGAACATCATTTGTAGGCCTTTACTACTATCATCCATAGGTAGATTGGTTGCTGGTCTATTGTCCTGATATAGGAGATGGGATAGGTCCTCCTCTATTACTTCTCGACTAAGATCTCCCCAACTTCTAAAGTTGGAACATCCTTCAGTGGATGTTTGGGATGTGGAGGCTTCATTTGCTTGTAGTCGTCCTCATGATCTGGGAGATTGTGGTAACTCTCCTATGACAAAAGCATTCTTGGGAATTGTATAGTTTCGACAACCATTATCCTAGATGATTAATCTTATATCAGAGATGGTGGGGATGGTGAGAGTGGTGGGTGTCTCTATCGCAAAAGTGGAAGCGAGAGTGGCTAGATCAATGTATGGTGTTGATGGACCCTCATGATTTTTAGGCACTTGAGGGATTTTGTAGTATTTTTCCTCTAGGTTCTTGTAGTAGGAGAATGGTTTAGGATCTCCATGGATGGTGACCTCTTGGCCTTCATATGTGAATTTGACACATTGATGGAAGTTTGATGCTACTACTTGCATTGCATGGATCCATGGACGTCCTAGGAGAATGTTATAAGGCAAGCCGAGTTCCAGGACCTGACAAGTAGTTTCTAGGATTGTTGGACCTACTTGAATAGGGAGTTGAATAATGCCCTGAGACACTCTTTTTTTATCACCATATGCTTTGATAGTGATGCCTTTTCCTTTCTCGATGGAATCTTCTGAGATTTTCAAGTTCTTAATGAGCTGGAGGGAACAAATATTTAAACCTGCACCTCCATCCACTAGGACTCTCTTGAATTTATTCTTATGCACTAGGACCTCCAAATGGAGTGCATGATAGTGAGATGGTTGAGCGGGAAAGTCCTGATCAAAGAATGTAAGGAGGTTGGGTGTAATGATGTTTTCGACCATAGTTTAGAATTGTTCTACATCAAGATCTGCAGGAACGGTGGATGAAGCCAATGCTTCCTCAAGGATCTTGTGGTGGGCAAATGAAATTTTTAATAACTCCATGATGGAGATTTTTCCTGGGGTTCTTTTCAGCTGATCGAGGAAATTTTAACCATTGGGAACATACCCTAAGTTGGAAGGGGGTGCTCTGTTTGGCTGGGATGACCTTGTGATGGTAATTTTTTTGCCTCTTGTGTTGACTCCACAATTAGCATGAGCTTCTTTGATGGTGATAGTAGCACAATAGTCGTCTAGGGATGCAACAACATGATCGTATAGATGATTCACATTGCCATACTTTTTCTTTCCTTTGTCATTGTTGTTACTCCCTTTGTTATTATGATTAGGCATCGGATTTGTGTATATCTTAAGGTTCTGATTTCCTACTAGCTACTCCACATTTATGATTCTTTGATCATTGACATTGTTGATCTTTTGATTGTTTGGCTATTGTGTTGTTGTGTTGAGTTGATGATTTTTTTGATTGTGGTTTTGGGGTTGTTGTTGGGGTGCGGGTGTGTTTTTCTAAGGGGAACTGATAACAACTTTGGTGTCGACAACACCATCATTGGTAATGTTTTGGTTCTTTTCCCATGTATGAGATTGTCATTGTAACTGGTGGATGGGAAATTGTTTTGTTGTTTGAGATATGCGAGTGATCCTCCAAGTTGTTTCATAAGGGCTCATTCGATGCTGAGCGCCTTGGAAATCAATTGGTCATACATTGTAATACCTTGGACTTTGAGATGGAATGCAAAGGCTCCATCAAGGTTGGATATGATAGTGCACACTTGTTGTTCCTCAGACATGACCCATTTTCTCTGACTGGCCTTGGATCGCTATTGTTGTAGGAATGAAGCAAATGATTCATTTTTCCCTTGTTTCAGAGCTGATAGTTCCTCTAGACTGACATCTATAGTGATATTGCATGCGTATTTTTTGATGAATGCATCTACTATCTCTTGGAACTTCTTAATGCTAGGAGGAAGGTGAGAGAACCATTCTATGGTGTGGCCAGCTAAACTTCTAGGAAATAGTTGCATCAGATAGGTATCGTCATACGTGACTTCCATGCAATGAACCTAGAATTCCCTGATGTGATCTTTAGGGTTTCCTGTCCCACAATATTTATCAAATTTGGGGATCTCAAATCCCTTTGGGAATGGTTTCATTACAAGGCTTTTGTCGAATGGATAAGGACACAAGTTACTAGGTGTTTTCATGGTTTGCCCTGATTGAAGGTCAAGCACTTGTTATGAGAGAAACTTGATTTGTGTTGTGACATCATTTTATGGATCAGGGGGTGGAATGAAAGTGTTCTGAGGTGGTTCAATTGTCGGTGGGATGGGTGGGTTTGTTGGTGTATTTATGAATCGTGTTTGCACATTTTGTTGCACTAGATATTCTTGCAATTGTTGTTCTACCAACAACACTTTTTGGTGGCCATGTTGTTGTTGTGCTAATAGTGCTTGTTGTTGAGCTTACTGTTGTTGTTGCACAAACAATGCTTGTTGTTGAGCTACTAATCGGGCTACTTCTTGTTGTTCTTGGTATTTTTTTAGCACTTGTTGGTATGCTTTCCGCTAGGCTGCTTGTTGTGCAAGATATTGTGCTTGTGCCTATGCTTGTGCTTGCACTTGTGCTTGTGCTTGTTGAGCTTTGTATTGGGCTTGAGCTTGTGCTTGTGCTTGAGCCTAGGCTTGTGCTTGTTGGGCAGCTTGTGCAACTTGTATGGCTTGTGTGGCTTGTGTAGCTTGCGCTACTTGAGTAACTTGTGCGGCTTGTGTAGCTTGCGCTACTTGAGCAACTTGTTGTTGTTGTTGTTGCAATAAGGGTTGGGCTTTTATAGCCTGTTGTGCTTGTTGCACTTGTTGTATGGCTTGAGTGGCTTGAGTGACTTGTGTTGCTTGCGCTACTTTAGCAAATTTTCTTTTGGTTGTTGCAATAAGGCTTAGGCTTGTATAGCCTACTGTTCTTGTTCCACTTGTTGTGCAGCTTGAGTGGCTTGAGAAGCTTGTGCTACTTGTTGAGTAGCTAGTTGTGTAGCTTGTTGGTTTTGGATTTGCTAAAGTTCCTTCTGATAAGCAACATGTTGAGCGGCTTGCAACACAATGCTGTATTGGCTTGATGTATTTGGATTTGGTGGTGGTGGTGGTGGAGGTGGGTTTGGAATGGTGCTTGTTGTGGTGATGAGAGGCACCGTCATATTGATGTTTTGGATTTGAGTGGTTGATGGTGTGTTTGATGTTTTTGGTCCTTGTGAGACCATGTTTTAAGGAGTGATTGATGATGTGGTGATGGTTTGCGTTATGGGGATGGTTTCCATCTATTTTTATGATATCGATGGCATGATTTGAGGATTTGGCATGATGCTTGGTGGGTTGATTTGATTTTGTTGATCGATGTTGGGTAAAGGGGGAAACCCTAAACCAAGAAGTGGTGTGGATATTGATGGAAATGGTGGAAGTGGTGGAAATGTGAGTGGCATACTTACTTGAGGAAATGATGAATATGAAGGGTCAAAGATGCCCCCTAGTCCAAATAAGTCACCCTCTCCTTGTTAGATCATGGGGAGAGAGATTTGAGGTGTTGTGTGAAAGGATGATTATGATGGCTCATTGGGATCATGAAAAGTGAGGAGAACGTATGGGTGTGATGGATTTTTGGGTATAGTTTTCCCCATGATGGTGTTTGTGTCCAAATCTTGATTATTTACAAGGGGGTGTGTTTGTAAAGCACTGTGAAATGTGCTTCCCTTGTTAACAATGGGTTGAGTTGGAGCAATGGATGATGTGATTTGCAGGATATTTTGAGTGGCATTTTGGATTGGGGGTGTAGATGAAATTTTGGGCATGGATGAAATTTTAGGCATGATCCCAAAAGATGGTTCCATAATGGTACTTATATTAAAATTAGAAGCGAGTTTAGCCCCTTGTTTAGCTAATTCAAGCATGTATAGTAAAGGATTGAGTCTCATCATGATGTTGATAATTTTGTGATTCTCAGGATTTTGGACTATCTCATTGATTTCCTCTTGTGTCATCCCAAACGGATTATTGGTAAGATCCTCTATTTGGACACCTTCCTCTTGATGGTCTTGTGAAAATGGAGGAAGTTTAATCATGAGATTTCCAGAACACATGGGATTCATTTCGGGAGTGGTCTAACTCAAGTTAGTCGAAGTGGATGTTTCTTTGTTGGCTTCCACGTTCCTCTTGTGTTGAGACCTAGTTTTCACCATAAAATAGGGATCAATTTTTAATAATATGGGAGATAAATCTCTAATTCTTTGTATTGATCTAACTTTAGGTACAAAAGAGAAAATTTAGGATGTTTTGAGGATCCAAGGTATGATGGTGAAATGTGTGAAAGGTGGATGATATGGATGATTAGAAGTCTTGAGAAATCTTGAAGGAGATGTTAAACTTCAGGACTTGGATTTGATTTTTGATGTTGATTTGGGATAATATTTGATTTGATTT
Organism: Sequoia sempervirens; assembly: GCA_007258455.2. Lineage (NCBI taxonomy): Eukaryota > Viridiplantae > Streptophyta > Pinopsida > Cupressales > Cupressaceae > Sequoia > Sequoia sempervirens. The sequence continues at coordinate 804,759,946 of VDFB02281492.1, read as the reverse complement.
GGATTTGGATTGTGAACTCATAAACTCTAAGAGGTTGGATGTTGTCCTAGAGAAAATTTGTCCTCAAGATGCTAATTTGACTAAGTGTGAGAAGAAGGATTAATCTAAACACACCTAACCAAACAAGATGGTGTTTTATTGGACTCTGATTTTGGATAATGAACTCCTAAACCCCAAGAAGTTGGATGTTATCAAGGGATAAATTTATCCACAAGGTTTGATAATTTGACTAAATATGTGGAGAAGGATGTACCTACACACATCTATTCAAACAAGATGATTTTGTATTGGTTTCAAATGATTTTTCCAAAGTTTAACATGAAGGATTTTTCCAAGATTTTCAAGAGTTGATGATGAGATGATTTTGATTTGATGTTCAAAGATGGATGAAGGTTTTATTTTTATCCTATGTGAACCTAAAAAGAATCTTGTTTACAAGACCTCGATTTTGAAGAACACACTTTACTATAGACAAGATGCTCAAATTCCTGAAAAAGATTTAGATTTTGACAATAATAGAATGAGTAGAAATTTGGATTGTTTCTTGAAGCTTTCCTATAGAAGTTAAAAAGCAGTCTTTGTCTAAGTTTTTATAGTGTTGAGAGATGCTTTTGGTGTTCTTTTGGACTAAGAGCTCTTGATTTTGGTTTCTTGATCTTGGTCTTCTGTGAAATCATTGGAGACACATGTGTGGGGTTCAATTGTTGGTGTTCTAGTGCCATTATGTGGATGTGAAAATCTGAAAATGGTTAAAAATTTAACACACACATCATTAGCATCCAGTTAGTGTTTTAAAACAAAACAAGCCTCCAACATCCCTATGAAATAATACATCATGCTTCAAAATGAAATCAAATAGAAAGCTAACTAAAGCATATGAAGAAAACATGAAGTATACCTATTCCATAGTGGATTGGTGCCACTTTGATATGAAAAGTGGCCCTTTTCCAACCCTTGACAAGCTAATGATGAATATGCAATGCTATGAAGTGAACAAAATTAGCTCTCAATGTGAAGAGAGTAACTTTGCATGAAGTTGTAGATGATGAAATGAAGGATAGCCTCTCCATTTATAGAAGAATTTGATGAGAGAAGAGGCAAAAGGGATGAATGTGGGACCAATCTTTAGCCAATGACAAGATGCCACTTGTCAATATGTGAGAGGATGAAGGGTGATCACATTTTGACAAATGTGCCAATAAATGGCATTAGGTGGATTTTCAAATTTGAAATTTGGCTTGTTGGAGGGAGAAGAAAGGATCTTAAATGCCAAGTAGGGGACATGATGAATATGATGAATATGCAATGCTATGAAGTGAACAAAATTAGCTCTCAATGTGAAGAGAGTAACTTTGCATGAGGTTGTAGATGATGAAATGAAGGATAGCCTCTCCATTTATAGAAGAATTTGATGAGAGAAGAGGCAAAAGGGATGAATGTGGGACTAATCTTTAGCCAATGACAAGATGCCACTTGTCAAGATGTGAGAGGATGAAGGGTGATCACATTTTGAAAAATGTGCCAATAAATGGCATTAGGTGGATTTTCAAATTTGAAATTTGGTTTGTTGGAGGGAGAAGAAAGGGTCTTAAATGCCAAGTAGGGGACATGTAAGAGGGGATTTAATACTATGTTGGAAGGGACAAGTCATTTGAGAGGGAGATTTGAAATGATGGAATATTCCACCTTTATGCCATGTTGATGGAAATTAAAAGATTTAATAAATCAATTAAATGATTTATTTGTGCAAGTGGGAAAAGCTAGAGGATGTGACATGTATTAGATTAAGATTAAAATTAATCATGACTTGATTAACTTAAGTGAACATTAGGTGATTTGAATTTTTGACTTAGATTTATGGTTTAAAATAAATCAAAAGGAGATGGAAAATGAGTTAGATTTAGTTAAATAAATATTTTGATTTATTTAACTAAAGGGGATGATGTTAGTGTTAAAGATGAATTTATTTAATTTAAATGGAGGAATTTAGAAGCTAATTACATACGATTGATTTATTTAATTAAAGGGGAACTTTAGGATTAAATAAATAAAATTATTTATTTAATCAAAAGAGGATAATGATTTAATTAAATAAATTTGATTTATTTGATTAACAGAGGAATTAAGATGAGTTGATTAAATGATTAATAGAGGGATGATTAAAGAAGAATCAAAGTTAGTTGATCAGGATATTTTTCATGTCTACAGTGGCAATGTGATATTCTTGCTATAATGTTTTGGGTTCCTTATCCCATATCAAATAACTCATCTCATTTTCAAATGCACCTAGATACACAATCAAACAATTTGCATCACTAGGTCTGAGGTGTTCAGGAATATCTCTTATTGCTTGTGAAAATCTAAGGTTAAAGGCAAGAACCAACTCATCTTCATTTCATTGGATGTCCATAAATCTCTCATCACATTTGGACTAATCCTTTCACAAAATTGTTCCACAAACACTATCATGAAATCATTCCATGAAGCTATAGAACATATTGGTAAATATGAGAACCATTCACTGGAATCTTCTTTTAAAGACTGGGCAAAAAGTTTCATAACAATAGCCTCACATTCTATCTTGAAATCACCCATCAAATCTATAAATACATTCAGATGTTTGGAAGCCAACTCAAAAAAAAATCATGTAAATTTAGGAAATTTTTCCTTAATATCATTAGGAATCTTGTTAGGGAAACCTTGAATACCATTAAAACTTAATGGATTATACCTCTCGATAGAGAATTTCCTTTGATGGCATGATAAGAGTTACATGCCTTGCATGTTTTGACTTCATATTCCACAAGGTGATACAAGGGAATGATACATTTCTCTTGTATCCTCATTCACTCCCTAAATATCAACTTCATAGTTGATTGTCTTCTACCTCATTCCTTAGTTTAACCATGATTTTAAAATGCATAGCTTAAACACATTCATGCTTTAAAGATTTCTCAAAGGGAAATTTCAAAGATAAGCATACTTCTTCAACCCAACTCAGATATTACAAATTGCATCCTAGAAGTATGTAAAATAAATACCATTCCCTCTATTTTTCCTTAATTCACATGATAGGGAAAAAAAATCACCAAATCATTTCAACATAGTTTTGACATGGATTCATTTCTTCTTGAAAACCAAAATAGGGAAAGTACCTGGATATACTACAGTTATTCTGAATTGTGCTTTTGACTGGAAGATTTTGTAAATCTGCAACTTTCTTCATATCTTCATCAAGTTCTTTGCATAGAGTTGCCACCTCCTTTATAGAGGAACAAACTTCAACAATATGAAGTTTCTTCCACAAGCTGATTTCACTTTAAGCTTCTATGATCAACAGAGTCACACATAAGTACTTTATACTTATTTACTTTGTCTCCAACAACTTTTCATTCCATTTTATTGGAATTTATCAAATAATTCACACTGGCACAGAGATCTTCAAAGTCGCCACCCACATCTAGTGAGAAATTATAAGGTTATTCATGAAATTGTGGTAGATTTTGAAAAAAATTGCAAGTCTTCAAAGGAGACATAAAAAAATCCTTCAACATCTCAAAGGATTGACTCATTGGCAGAAATATAGGCTTGCAAATATAATGTTCTAACAAATATTTGACTCTTTACTTCCCAACGGAGTCACCATTCTTGTTGGTTATTTATTATGAACCAAACTTAATCTTACTACTTACCTATGAATCTGCTACAATTCAATTGTTAGCAAGGGTAAGGATTGGCCAACAAACAAGGATTTTGAGGTCCTTACTTCTTCACTTTGGGCTTTATGAAACCCATGAGGGTAATCCAAAATATGTTCTAATAATATTCATTCGATCAAGAACACTTCTATACATAGATAGATTCCCATGGATGCAAATAGACGATATTCATCAAATATCTTGTTGACCTTCAAACAAATTACTATCTACTACAAGGAATAAGGTGGTACTTCAGATTGGCATGTTGTAATTGAAAGTTTTTAATTGATTTTTTTTCTCATTCCAAGCCCTAGGTCAAGTGCTTTACTAACTCACTTATCATTAAGATAAACTAATGAAAAGACTAGTGTCTCCTCTATTAGGATACAAAGTCACATCTACAATAAGCACTAATACCATAGAAATTTAACTCAAAAATTGATGGACTATTGTTATACTACTTTGTAGTATCTAACTCACTATGTCTAAAACATAACTTCTTACAAAATCCTATGCTCTTTCCTCCCAATCTTTTGACCTTATTTTAGCATTTAATCAATTCTTTGAATTGAATTAGAAATAAACCCACTCATTCAATTAAAAAAACTAAAGATAAATGAAAAATACCATTAACCATTTCATTCATAATTTGCAAGAGAATTACATAGGAGAGTATATGCTTTAGAACTAAGATTTTCTTCCCTAAATGTTGCTATTATAAAACTATTTTAAGATCATTACATACGTGACTCATACCCTATAATCCTTGGTGTTCTATTCATCAGTAATTTACAATATGCTCATTTATGAGCTTAGCTTTCCACCTAGACCATTCTAAGACTCAAAACTTGAACCCCTATAATTAGCCTTGAAATCCCTTTTATAGAATAAGGGAGCAACAAGCAGGAGGCTAAATTATAGTTACATTTAATTTCATTTGAAAACCAATTTCACTTGAATTTGACATATTCCCCAGTCAGTTATATGTAATCATTTGTAGAGCAGGGGAGAGAAAAAGACAAAAACTCCACATACGTTTGTTGAATTAGACTGGCCAACCTTCCAAAAGGAATAGTTCTTTGCTACAATAATGCTAAAATATGTTGTCCTTGTTGACCAAAGAAGATTCTCCCTTAGTAACTAGAGAAAAAAATATATACTACCTGGAAGAGGCATATTTTCCATCAAAGTTAAGGATTGTAACACTTCTTCAAGAAACTAGCCTAAAATATTTTCACATCAACATTTAAAAAAAAAAACCATATACATGCTAAAGAGGACAACCCTAATGTAGTGGAAATGGTTTCATAAAAAAAAAAAAAGTGTAGGGACTCTACTCTAAGTCTTCAACATTAGATTATGCTTTCCCACACCTTGTTCATGATGATACTAGAGGAACCATCACTCTCTCCTCATCAGAGTCTTCATATGGCACCAGAGAAAGAAGGTAATAGCCATATTTCAAGTAAATATCACCTCCACCATCCAAAGGGCTGTTAGAAATCTGAATGGGAGAATTGTGTCTCCCCAAGTAGGTCTCATGACACTTGTTTCTTTTCTTTGCTTTCTCCACAGGTTCCACTAATTCCTTCCATTTAAACTTGAGCAATTCTTTTGAGCTGGTCTTGCTTCTCAAATTGTACATGCTCTTCACAACAGTCTTCTTTCTTTTACCGTGTGTATTTTTCTTACCCTTTGGTGTGGTAGAATTCCCAGGTACTTCTTGTTCTGCCACAAACATATCCTCTTGGAATTCATACACACTAAGCCTCTTGGACCTCCTAGTTGGTGGAATTGACATGCCTGACTTACTCATTTTCACAAGAAGTATGATAAAGGCTAGCCAATCTAAATTGCAAGGAGACTCACCAGCCTAAGCCCTTGAAGTAAATTTGTAGAAAAGAAAACTCTCAAACTCATAAAATTTCTACCAGCCTCGGTGAAAATTACAGACAATCAAGAATCTCACTATCCCAGGAATATAGAACTCTTAAACAAACTAACACATTACTTAAATAGAGCTCATATGGAAATTAACTTACCAAGGATCGAAACTTCAATACTTTTGCAACTAAAACCAAGACTCTCACCCTTTCACAACAACTCATAGTTTTTAATTTGCACTAGTTGCAATTGGTGAGATAAAATGGGAGGAAAATCCACATTAAGTACGAAATTAGGATTGTGTTGTCATTAATAATTGGGGAGATCTCTACACGAGTGAGCTAACAAATTAGCCAATCAACTTTGAATCTATACTGTCAATCTTTCAAGATTTAAAACACCATCAATGTCGATCCTCCAGTGTTGTTTTTGGCTTTTACAATGTGTTCCTCAGGTTGGCTATTGTTTTAAAGAACCAAGCAGATCCCACCAAGTATCTATGAATTTTCTAGATTCAGTTCTCGAATACTTAGGAGATGATTGGCCAATGAATGAGATGAAGCTAGAATTCTTCTTCTCCTACACTTTGGGCTCTACAAAATGCTTGAGGGTTATCCCACAATGTGTACCCTGCAATTCTTCTAGAAACTTATTTCACACATTGTATAAAAAAGATGTATTCCCATCAAAATCTAAATAGATGATATCCTTCAAGATATTGGAAATTCCTTAAAATAATTAAACACCTAAATCCAAGAATACCATACAATAGTAAACTTCAACAAAGTTAAATCATTTTAAAGTTTATGAAATTTGTTCTCAAATTCAAAGACTAGAACCATAAGAAATGAATTTAACACCTAGGATCAGTGCCATATCTATGGGTAAGGAGTCAGAACATAATAAATTGAACTATAAGTCACTTTAATTCCAAAATTCCATGATCTTTGTGAAATTGCATTACAATTCACATATCAATACTTAGAATCTATGACTACTTATCAGATCCACTCAATATGTGTATGAATTTATATTTTAATCAAAGCACTTAAACTGATTCATTGAAACAGAGCCAAAATTAAGACATACATCAAAATAAAAAGACCATGAAGATAATTAATGAAATGATCATTGATCGAATTTTCATTAATAATTCACATACAACATTAAAGTTGGAGAGACAATAGAATTAAAAGATCATTATTATTCAGGCGTGCTTCAAAACCATTTAATTGTCAAAATTCACTTGCTCGACTAAAAACTTAAGATACAAACTTCAAATGTATTCTCTTTGTGTTCTCAATTTGCATGTTTAGATCCATATTTGAAAAAAAGGCTCGTTCTAATGGCCCTAAATTCCCTTTTATAAGAACAAGGGAGAAAAAAAATCCTCAGTCCAAAAAATACACTTGTCCTATTTGCATTTGACCGCTATAACACATATTCCCTTTAGAGTTATATTTGCACTCTCTAAGGGAGGGAAACATGTATTAGAATATTTTTTTTCCCCATTTGATGAAGAAGATACAATTTCCTTTCAAAGGAAATTTCGTGTGCTATAGCAAATCCATAACTTCTTCTCTATAAGACAAAATTTAAGCATGCCTACTCCTAGTCAGCAAAAATTAAAAAATCACGCACAGCAGTAGAGAGGAAATGATTAATTCATCCACATCATCACTCATGTCACCAACCTTTCTGATAAGGAGAAAACAATATTCTACAATACCTCAACAAAATCCTAATCTACACTACTCCCAAGCTATGTATTGTTTCTCTTCTATCCATTATTCACCACCTTCCTCATCATCCTTACACAAAAAATTACTCTATAAGCTTTTCCAACCATGAATTATATTCACCATTAGTGGGGCACTTTGTACTCAATAAAGTCTACACTTCCAGATTATGCTGAGTGTACCTAGCATCAATCAGTGCTCTGGCCTCTCTAATAAACACATCCATTCTCATCTCAACTCCTGCCAAGTTGTCAATGTGGAGGTTCAGCCTAGGGTAATCAACTTTAGTAAACATATCTTTAGCCTCAGGTAACCATTCATCCAATTCATTCTTCCACTTGGAAAATTCCATCAAATCACCCTTACCATCAAATATTTTTGGTAGACCATGCTCTTCCATGTCCCTGAACATTTTCAATTTGTTGTCAAGTTCCATACCTAGCTTCCCATGGAAAGTTGTTTTCTCATTGATCATATCAATGGATTGTAGTATCTCAGGGATGTGATCATGGGCCTTAGGATACTCATTCTCTTTATGCATTATCTCTTTCAAGGTGCCCACTCTAGTGCTCCATTGACTCCATTCAGTCTAAAACTCCCTCTAAATTTGTAGATATTTGATATAGGATTCATGGATATTCTTGTAAGCTTCCCATACATCATGAGCTTTCTAACCAATTTGGCTAATATATTTTTCAACACATCTTCAAAAATGTCACGGGCCACTTTAATTGTCTACAATTTGGCCTTTTTCATTTTCTCCTTTTCAGATTTTAGATCTCGGTTCAACTCTTGAATCCTGATAATATCTCTCTATCTTGTGTGGACAAATATGAAGTAGAACTGGTTGGGGATGTTAAACCTCTTTGTGTAGTAGCTGATACGTTATTATGCTCATTCATTAACTTATTATATCTGTCAAGAAAATTCCTATAGTTGGTCTCTATAATTTGAGTAGTATCTAAAGTCAACATTGCAACATGGATTGTTAGTTGTGTAGCTGCAAAAATTGTCATCTCTATTGCTCTCTTGACAATTACTTCTCTAATATCCTTCTCTACATATTGTATGACATTAGGTTTTCCTGTGATGGGAGCCATAGACCAAATAGCCAGTGTATGGAATCTGGGATTGAAACTTAAACCAAAGATTTTATTGTCAAAATCCTCCTCAGAAACAAAGGCATCAAGGTCCTTCCTAACTGCATCTAATGGAATGGTAGATGATGTCACATCTAGGTAACAAAAGTGCACCACTTCCTTTCACCAATTCCCTTGACTCTTCTAATGACATGCTAGCTATTTCTTATTTTATTTTATCCTCCTCTTCTTTCTAAGCATCTCCCTACAAGGAAGGGTCAAGTTTGTTGCTCACTTCTTCAATCCTTCTTTTAATGTCAACACTTTAACATGGATGAAAAAATCCCTAAATTCATTGGACTCTATAAAATCATCATCACACATAAATTAAGCATACGCTTTTATTATGACATCATCATCCTCAGCCTCATTGTATACCCAGTTTACAACCCTAATAGGGGGAACCATAATATTCAATGCATCATCTCCTTCTTTAGGGAAATCCTGATCTACTTCCCACTCCATTGGGATGTGCTCACCAGATTCCTCTAGGACTTGAGCCTCACCAATTTGCTCACTTTCTAAGTAATCCACTAATGGGACTACAACAGGTTGTCCACCAGTGTTACTTAATTGCACATGGATACTTGGAGTGGAAGATTGAGCCAACTGGCTCTTTATCTAAGCATCATGGTTTTCCTTTGCAACTTTAGTATGAATCCCAACTTGCTTTACCTTATCAAATAAGATTCTACCACTAAAATCACCAAGCATTAATTTTTCTTTTACAAAATTATCCTCCAATTTTGAGTAAGGGTTGACATAAAAAGGGTTATCCTTTATCATCTTGTCCTCTATTGTAGATATCTTTCTCCATGCATCCTTTCTTGCATTGACTTGCTCATTAGTAAATAAATTCCTGATTACATCCTCTAGGAAATAGAACTGATGGGGTTTTCCTCCCAATCCCTTGGCTTTTCGTTGAGCTAAGATCACCCCTTCAGGATCATTGAACCTATTGACTTCTTGATTTATCCTATAGTTGTTTAGAAGAGATCCAAACCTCACAATACCCTCCTTTGAGGTACAAATGAAGTATGCAAAATGTACATCAGTGTTCACAAGAGAAGCTTTTCTTGAATTTCTAAAATACTCCCTTTCCATGGCATCCATCTACCACATTACTTCCATAGAAGCTTTTCTATGTGTCACATAAATGAGAAAATTGCGAGGTGGCACTGGGGTTCCATAAACCCTGATTGTGGTGTCATTGGTATGAAGATAAGAATCTCCCTAATTGAATTTGTGTTTGGTGTCACTGTTCATATTCTAATGGCCTTAGCATCTCCTTGACACCTTATGAAATTATTTTCATAGATTTAAAACCCAATGGTTCTAGCACCAAGAATTTGAAAACAATACATAACATGTTATAATCAGAGTTTGGACAATGCACAGCCTAAATATGTGTCCACATCTACACTGAAAATTCATTGTCCATATCATCAAATTCTCTCAGTCTTATATAATTTCTCATCACCTTCTTACTCTTCCATAGTAATAAATGCATCAATAGAGAATAATGTCTATAGGACAATGGATGAGTGGCATCCTTCAACTTCACCAAGTCCTCATGCACGTATTTAACAATGTATGTAGCATAATGCAAAACCCTATTTTGATGCTTGTGCTGAATGTCAATTTCTAAAGTCATCATGGCAATATCCATCTTAATATCATACTTTTTATACAATACTTGACATATTGCATAATTAGTATTCTTGAAGTAGTCTTCAAAGTCAACACAATCAAATGGCTGCACTTCAGAAGCAATAAAAGGAACACCATTTTTCTTCAAGTCACACCTCCTATGAATAGGAAACACACCCTTTCTGTACCAAACTTTATTCTTCTCATACTCATTGTACAACTTGCACAAATTAATGTGTTTAGAGGCATATGGATTCAATTGGAAATCTTCCATTATTTAGCTCGCAAAAATATCCAATATGGGAAAGAAATTAGTGGGGAACCTCTTGATTGTTCTACCACTTTGATCATAACACCTGGCTAGTGCTAATATTAAGTCTACCTCCACAAAGACATTTGGGCACACCAACTTTTCTATGTCACATGCCTATATGTTACAAGTAGGATGACTAGCATCTCCTCATTTGAAAGCATAGTAAAATGAATCCAAACCACTTTGTGGCACTACAATATCACAAATCCTAGAAGAAACATCCTCAAAATGAGTAGTCAGGATGCCCTCACTAGTATTTCTCTTTCGTACCTTCTTCTTTACTTCCTGTTCAGGGTCTTGAGGGGGTTCCTCCATAAACCTAGGATGATCCTTCTTAACATTTTTTTTCTCTTTGGGTGTACTTGCTTCATCAAGATGGGGTTGGTCACTCTGCGGTTTAGGTTTCTTAATCCGTTTCTGAGCGAGTTTTCTTTCAATTTTAGCCCTAGACCCACCGGGTTCAATCATTATTACTCCAGAGTAAAACTAGGGTTTTCAAGATTATGAGAAATTACACCCTAAGCTCCTTAAAACCACAAGGTTCAAAATAAAAGAATCAATTCTATCCCCTCTACTTCAAACCCTATGAGTAACTACTTCAATTCCCTCTTAGCAGGTGAAAATAACAATTCCAAACACAACCATAGCCATTTATACCATTTCCCAAATTACCCAATACACAAACTACCTCAGGGGTCAAGAGACTACTTACCCAGGAGAAAACTAGTTATTCTTCAGAGTTCACCTTATCTAGAGCCTTATTGTTGTCTCATCTCCACTCAATGAGTTCCTATGCCCGTGTCGATTGCAATTGCAAAAGAAAATACCAAACATTCTCATTAATACCCCAACATTGAAGTGAATTCAACATTAATGGTTGATGGATTGTTCGTGCGAGTGAATTAAAAATAAACGTTCAGGTTTGAATACCAACCATTGATATTATGTATTTAAAACATAACCAATGATCTTGCTTTACCATCTCCCATACAATTTACAATGATGCTTTAAAACAGTGAGGAATTCTCAAGAATTTTCCATGTAGCCACCCACTATCCCATAGTACATCACAGATGCTATCTCTCCTCGTAGAAAATTGTTTGAAATGCTTGAAGGTTTTGGTGAGGGGAGATTCCTTGTGATGCCTCCGAACAACCCAAACCATCACATATCGATGTAATGATCTTGAAGTTTAAAATTTCTTCGGCGATGAGCCAATCAAGTGACATGGTGATCACATCATTCCTTTCCATTTCTTGCATCGCTCATCAAAAAAACTAGAAAAGGTCTTGAAATATTTCAATGACGGTATGATACAAGAAAACTACAACACTCATCGCTTGTCATGGAAGTGAGGTAGAAGGTTTGAATAACTTTAGCGATAGGTGATGTAAAGGGAAATCATAGCCCATTGCTTGTCGTTGAAATGAACCTACCATCAAAGATAACTTCAACGATGGATGACCACTAAGTGATTGAGAATTTCCACATGCAAATAAGATTTTTTGAAAAGGGGCCATGCAAGGTTGATGAAACTTAGACCCTTAAGAGTAAGGACTTGAAACTTAATTTTTTACCATAAAGTATTTTCCACCCGACTATAGGAAAAATTAAAGCGATGGACTGAAAAATTGTAACCGATGAATCAAGACCAAGGGACCAGTAAAAAAATGATTCAGATGGTTCAATATGTGACTCAAGTGACTGGGAACCAGGTACGATAGGTCACTAGAGGATTAAAACATTTAGGGTTTAGGACTATGCAAACTTTGAAAAGAGGGCTTTTAACCTAAACCCTAAATCCTACCCACAGACATAGAAGCTCAAAACCATGACAAGGCAAGATATATCTCAAATTTTTTTCAAAAAAATTAGAATTTCTAATAGTGGCTCATGCTCGAGGATGCATAGCCCTACTGGGTATGGTGAGAATTTAGATCTCATGGTGAAGTAGACCAACACAAAGAGACAAAAACCTAGGAGCTTGCCTGAACAAGGAAAACAAACACAACCAAAAGAAAACACACCAAACCTATGTACACTAATTACACAACAATACAATGTACATGGAGAATAACCTATTTTAGGAGCAATAGGACTTCAAGAACTATGCATGTACTAGAAATTATAGAGTTTCACCTATTAAGGATTGAAAGAAATATGAGACCTCTCCATGTGTATCTACAATCAAATGGGGGCCAAGCCACAGAGGATAAAACTTCCTATTTTTTCCTTTATCTTCCATCCTTGCATTCCACATTAAGACCATGCTTCTAGCTTCAAATTTTCTTTCAATGGCCTTCTTATCATATAGGTGTTTGACTTGAAGTTGTAGCCTCTCATTTCTTTTATGAGCTTCTCTTCTAGTTTCATCAAGCTTAACTAGCTCCTCCATCCTTTGTTGCATCTCATCACATATGTCAGTATCATACTCTTGAACAAAGTTGTATATCTTTAACAAGTTGTTATTAGGTATCCTTTCTTCTATCCCATATACAAGGTTAAATGGTGATTTCCCAATGACCTTGACTTTACTACTATCTCTGCACGATGCAATCTACAATTTTGAATCCCATTCTTTCTTATTCTTCTCAATCATTTGTTTGATAATCTTCATGAAACTCTTGTTGTTGTATTCTTCTTGTACATTCCCTTGAGGATGATAGGCAGATGAGTAAGAGATACATATACCATGCTTATTGCAAAAGCCATTAAATTCCTTAGATCTAAAGCACATAGTATTGTCATAAATGATTCTTTCTAGGACTCTGAATCTAATCAATATATTATTCATCAGAAAATCGATCACTACTTTGCATGTTGCTTTCCTTGTGGGAATGGCTTATACCCACTTTGTAAAGTAGTCTATTGCAACAAGGATCTAGGAGTGTCCCCCACTTGACTTCTTTGACATTTTTCTAATAAAATCAATGCCCCATTGTTGAAAAGAAGCTTGAACTGAGATTGGCATAAGAGGCAAATTACCTAAGAACTTTAATTTACTAGTGAACCTTTGGCATGAATTGCATTTCTTAAAAAAACTATGAGAATCTTTAAGAAAATCTTGCCACCACAATCCTTCTCTCAGTATTTTGTGAGTAGTTGTTTATTCCATGTAGTGACCTCCACATGCTCCTTTGTGCATTTCAATTAAAAGTTATTCTACCTAATCTCCATCCACACATCTAAGTAACACAACTTTTGGTATTCTCCACTAGAGTTCACCATCAATAATGATATATTTGATATCCCACAGGTTGAGAGTTCTTCTTTAATTATTGGGAATTCATTAAGGACATTGCATAGTTTGTAGGTATTCCAAATCCTTCTATACCATCCACAAGTCTGCATGTCACATATCAGCACAAAATTTTCATGTTCGACTTGATTTATCTGATCTACTTCTGAGTTGGTCTCAACCATCAACTTAGCGAGACCCTGACCTCTTTCCATCTTTGTAATCTGGATATCAATGTTGAACTCTTGGATCCTATTGATCCACCTGCATTTTCAAACTGTGGTCTCTTTTTGAGTAAAAATATCTTTAACTATTGCACTTGGAACATATGCTATCACAGTTTCTCCCATCAAGTATATCCTAAAAATTTTTGTAGCCTTGACTAGTGCATAGGATTTCTTTATTTTGGTATCATACTTAAGCTCAATAGCCTGCAAAGACTTTCTGAAGAAAGCAATAGGATACTCAAATCCTTTGTCATTCTTCTGTAATAACAATCTTGCCACAATGTGGAAAGAAGCAAACATGAACAATTTAAATGGCTAAGAATAATTAGGGTACTTGAGCACAGGTGCCTCTTTGATGACACCTTTTATGGATTGAAAAGATTTAGTAGGTTCTTTTTTCCATGCCACCTTCTCGCCTTTCTTCAACATTTTGGAAATTGGCCTAACAATATCAGAAAAAATTGTGATAAACCTTCTTACAAAGTTGATTTTTCCAAAGTTAGATTGGATTCCCTTTACATTTCTTGGCCTTGGAATATTGTCAATTGTTGTTGCACATTCAAGATCAATCCCGACCCCATCCTTGGAAACAATATACTATAGAAACTTACCTTCATTTACCCCAAAAGAACACTTATTAGGATTCAAGGAAATTGAGTACTCCAAAGCTCTGACAAATATTTTATCCAAGTGAGAACAATGATCTTCTTTCTTTCTATGTGTAGTCAAGTCATCCTAATATACAGCTAGGAATAGATCAATAAAATCAACAAAATCAACATCCATGGATCTCTGGAATGTAGCACTACCATTGATTAAGCCAAATGGAATTCTCACATATACATAAGTTCCCCATGGTGTAGTGAATGCAATCTTGTATTATTGAGATTCTTTCACCATGACCTAATTGTAGCCTAAGAACCCATCCATCATTGACAATAATTCACATCCTGACACCTTTTGTAACATAGCCTCCATATTAGGCAATGGATAATTGTCCTTCAAGGATGCCACATTTAAATTCCTAAAATCTACACAAAGTCTGAGGTAACCATTCTTCTTTCTAATTGGAACGAAGTTTGAAACCCATGAAGAATGTCTTATTGGTTTAATAATTCCATCATCCCTTAACTTCATGAGTTCTTCTTGCATTTTTGGCTGCAATGTGGGATTTATTGGCCTTTTCTTTTTCTTAAAAGGTTTCACATCAGGCTTCAAAGGTATCTCATGTTCAAATAGATCTTCCCTATAAGCTTTCAGATCATCATATGACTAGGTAAACACATGTTTGTATTTCCTTAACAAAGAAATCAGCATGGTCCTGACATGAGGTTTCATCTTCTTTCCTATGTAAACCTTCTTGGGAGAATTCTCGATTACAAGATTGATTTCTTCCAAATCTTCCTAATGGGAAGATGTCTACTTAGCATTTGCTTTATCAGGGCCATCAAAGACACTCTCCAATGCATCTAATCTTTGGGAAGCTTGTTGTTTTTCAATTGAATCACTTCATTCCCAAATAGTGTTTCTTTACCATCCACTTCTACCACAAATGAACCAAAATCAATCTCTTGAGTTTCATATTGATCAATACAGTGCAGGAATTTCAAAATATCATTGTCATCATCAAATACTTTCCAGTTGCAAATATTGTCAGGCACTCCAGGCCAAGTTTGCACCTCTATTTTTGAGATGCCATCAAAAGTGACATCATCTAATTTGACAACAATATTGGCTAAAAAATCTACCCTGACATTCATTTCGCTTTCTATCTGGATTCTATGCTAAAATAATCAAAAACTTCAATGGTATCCAAAACTGCATTCCTATATTACTTAAGCCTTTTATTTTTGGAAATAAATTTGGATCTAACTTGGGAAACCACTAATTCAAAATCTCCCAATACTTTTAACATCTTAATACCATGCTCTGAGGCTACTTTTAGACCAAGCAACAAAGTCTCATATTCAACTACATTATTTGTGCAAGAAAATTTCAACAAGAAAGAGTATTTGATTGTTTTACCTTGTAGGGAGATGAGGACAACTCCTCCACCCAAGCCCTTCGTAGAAAAAGCTCCATCAAATTACATAGTTAGAGAGCATTTACTTGTAGTTCCTCTAGGACCTCTCTATCAATTAGTGCATGCTTAACCTCTTCCTCTTGTTTCAATTCTTCAACCCAAAAAGTATCCAAACCAATATCCACAAAGTTGATTATCGTTGGTTCTTCTGGCTCCTTTGCATATTCAATCATTTGATAGGATCTTTGTTCCCTGGAAAATTTGACATCCTTTTAGTCAATGGAAAAGGTAGTGAAAGATAAATCACACTGAATTCTTCCACCCATGGATGCACTCCATTGTCTTGATAACAACATCCCATAATTTGGTGGGATATCTGGACCACGGTGATACTCATGTACAAATCCTTTTCAAGGAATGTTGCAATCTTGTATGGGACTATGTTAATAACTCCTATGACAAGTACCTCTCTTGAGTCCATAGAAAAACACTTTCCATAAGTGCTAGCAATATTTAGACACATTTCATCCATGATGTTTATTGGCATCACATTATTTGAGGCCCCTAAATCAATCATGTAGTTTTTTAACAACTTCCCATCAATGATCAAACTAAAAAAAAATGGATTAATATGACTTGGGATTGTAGTAATTGTGGTTCCCATGTATATCTTAGGATTTTCATTAACCACTCCTTCCACTTTATCACTCTTTTCTTGATTCTTGATCACTTTGGGTGGATCAACCACTAATTTTTCACTAGACACTGCAACTACACTATTAATATAAGGGAAACTGTTTTACTTTTATGTTCATCAATCCTCATCATTTCTAGAAGTGGGACTATGAACTTGACCCGAGACAATACTTGAAACATATCCACAGGAGTGTATTTTGGTAATTTAGGAAATACTACTTCCTTATCCATCATTTAATCAGTTTGTTTCTCACCCTTTTTAGCAACATGCTCCTACTCTTTAGCCTTCAGAACTAGTGAAATTACTTCACTATCTATCTTGGCTTTACCCCCCTTCATGGCACAAATTCTAGCTCCTTTACCCTCTTCGGGTTTGTTTCATCTTTCTTAGTTTCTATATTGGTCCCTTTGTCATTTACTTTCTTCTTTTTAGAGAACATGTTGTTGGGTTTTCCTTGATCACCATTCAAAAATTTGTTTCTCAAATGATAAGTACTCATTGCTCAATTAGCCAATGTAGCTATCATATTTTGAATTTCTTCATTTGAGGGTCTTCTCAAAAACATATTACTTGCTTCAAGATTATAGACATGGCAGTCATTATCTCTCTCTTCATCAGAGAATACTTGCTAATGATGTACACCTACTTCTCGTATTTGCATATCAACATCACCTCTGCAAGGCTCATCATTAGAATAATAATCATCACAAGCAAGATCAGATGTACTCATTAGTACATTTACTATTTAATCTTGATCTTGAGGGGGTTCAAAATCTCCTTGATCATCTTGTGAATCCTCCACAAATCTTTCCACTGCACATTTTTGTGGTGAATGAGGTAATTGACATACCATGCACCATGGTAGATCTTTAGTTACATTTTTAGAGTGCTTCTGTAATGGGTCAGGTGTACCTTGTGCTTGAACATTTCTTTGGTTGTTGTGAACCAGCTTTCCATTGTTCTAATTAGTATGGTAGGGGTAATCGTGTAACCTTGGTGGCCTTTCATTTCTTTGGAACTAAGGTTTAACATTATTTTCCACCTTTTGCAACAAACTAATCACCTGATCCAATTTCTCATTAGGAGCTACAACTTTACCAGCTTTCTTATTATGAACTCTAGGATTAGATTCAAGTAATTAGGATAATCTCTTCTTCCTACCTTGCCTGCTGCTCTCTTGTTGTTCTCTATGTAAACTGCCATTTTATAAGCTTCTCTAAGATTCTATGGATTTTTTTCTCTGAGAAGGTAACACATCTTTGAATCATATGCATTATGGGTATGTGCAGGATCATCATGGAAAAAATAGGCCCTTAAGTGGTGATGAAAATTTAGAAAAATCAGAGTTGGGAAACTTGACGTAAAAATTTGAATAAGTTATCTATATTATTTCAAAAATATTTAAGAATAGAATCTGTAGAAAATTGAATGTAGTTTTTAAACTACTAAGTTTTAAATCTATTTGGTGAAAATTTGAAATTTCAATGTAGTAGTATAAATTTCAGGGTTGATAAAATGATAATATTTTTTATAAGATTTTAGATATAAGTAGAGGACTCATGTCCGATGTGATGCATATTTTTTGTAATGTTTTTCCAATTAAATAATTAATTATGAATTTTTTAGTACAACTTTTAAAAAATATAAAAACTTGTATGTCTGACCACCTTAACTTGGTCAAAACTTCATGAAATTCATTTTTTTAATTGTATAGTATGTGAAGCATAAAATGTGACACATGTTTTAGATTCAAAAAATGTGATACCATTTGAAAGCTATAGATGCTTTTCAATCAGCCTATCAATTAGGACTTTAGTCGTAATTCAAATAGAAAATGAATAATAATTTATTTATTAAATTCAAAGTAAAGCATAATTTATAATGGTGGAAAGATGAGAATCTTCTTAAAAAACCCTTTTCATTTCATCAATTTTGGGTAAAAAAGAAGTCATCGCCACATACCCTAAACATACCCATCATATCACCACTTTCTGGCCCATCATGATCCTACACATACCCTTACAATATACCACTAGGAATGCATTTTCATTGAGCCTTAAGTAACCAGGGACTCTATTCATATCCTTCTAGAACCTTTCATTCAAGTCAGTTTCCATTTCATTATGTCCCTTTGCGATGTTAAAATAATTTAACCTAAACCTAGGATATGTTTTATCTCCATTTTGTTCTCTGAAAATCCTATAGAAAGCATCTTTTGAATCAATGCTTGCATCAAGTAGGCTCCTATACTAAGCTCTATCGTCTTCAATTAATGACTCCATAAATTATTTCATTGCAACATCATCATCCCAAAGCTCAAAGTCCTCAACAAAACTTTGAAAGGCTTTCAGATGATCTTCACCATCGAGAGCATTATTACCAATGAATGTAGGAAAATGTTTTCTTGCATTGTCGGGAACATGATTTGGGTACCCTAGGATTGTATCAAAACATAATTTCATATATCTGTCAATATCCAATAATATGCTTCTAAAGGGTCCCTCCTCATTTTGATTTCCACGATTCCTTCTCCTATCATGATTTTTTTCAGGCCTTCTAGTGTCAAATACTCTTGATTGGGGGTCATATTGATCATACTACTAGGGTTTCCTAGGCCTATTTTTTGGCTGTGAAGATGAATTGGAAGGATTTTCATTGGATGAGAGATATTCATGAGGATTTGAAGGTGATATATGGGCTTGGGGAATTTGAGTTTTAGGAGCAGAGTTCTTTATGGTTGATTCTAGGAAACCTAGTTTCTCTTTCATTTTTGTATTCATAGCTAGTAGTTCCATCTCTTGTACTTTCTTCTGCAACTCCTCATTTTCGTTTACTAACTTATCAACCAATGAGATAGAATCATTCTATGATGTGTCCTTCTTAGAAGAACCTCCTTCATTTTTTTTTATTCCCCCCATGGGTTTCCTTCCTTTATAAACATTCTAGGAAGCAACATGTATATTATTAAAGGGAGAATTAACTGGAATGGAAGCCTTTACAACATGATTGGTCCATGAATTTACACAAGCATTATCAGCAGAGGAAACTATAGGATCTCTTGTTACAATCTCTTTGATTGTAGTAGGACTAGTTGTTTGGGAAAATTTAGTTGCTAAACTTTTCTTTGTAACATATCTCTCTCAATCATGGCATCCTTTATCAACATTTATTTCTATTCATCACTTTTTTTTCTATTTTCATCACATCTTAAGGATCTTTCTCTAATCCTTTGATTATCATTAAAAAATTCTTCCTCTTTTGGTAAAGTGGTATTAGCATCAGATGTCACTACAATTTCAGCATGACCAAGAGTATTTTTATTGGGCATGTTCATAGGCATAATCATCAAAAATAGTCAACAGATCTTGAGGAAAAGGGGTATTTGTGATGGAAGTTGTAGCCAAATTCCTTGCAGCCCTAGCACAACTAGAATTTACATTATCTTGTTGGATCCTTTCCCTCTCCCTTCTCTGTTTGGCCATTAAGGCTTGGCTAGAGAATTCTTGAATTACAACATTTTTCATTATAACTTCTCCCCTTGCAGGAGAAGTATTATCACTAAAAACGAACAAGTTTCTTTCATGTTTAGAACTAGAACTAGAATGAATTTCATGTCCATGGGTTGGATGAGGGGTAAAATTACTTGTTCCTACATCTTTTGCTTTCACCCATTTCCAGTGAGTGTTCATTTGCAACTCTCCTTCTAGTTTTTGCTCTAGATGTTTCTTCATGTGGCCATGGGTTCCTTGCATTTGTGCTTGAATATTCTTTTCCTTTATCAACCTTTTCAATTTTCTTCTATTATTCTTATTTACTTCTTTAATATCTTCAACTAATGCCACACACTAGTGCAGAGATTTTAGAGTCACCACCCAAATTGATTGGGACAAATTTGTAGAAATTGTGTTACAATTTATGCAAATTTTATGAGATCCTTACAGACTCAAACAAGTTTTAACAAATGTGAAGTGATTTTAATTGAAATTTGAGAAATGAATCTAGAGAACAAAAATTGGTGGGAAAATTTGAATCATACCTTGGATACAGTGAATAAAAACATCAAATAGACCAAATCTATGAATAAACATCACTATAATTTAGAGTGATTCTAGACAAGGCTTTCTAGAGTTCACAAACTTTATCAGACAAGTCCCTAGTAGATTCGCCAATCTATTGGTTTTTTTTTTTGAAGAATCAAGTAGATCCCACCAAGTATCTATGAAATTGCCAGATTCAATTCTCAAATACTTAGGAGATGATTGGCTGATGAATGAGATGAAGCTAGAATGCTTCTTCTCCTGCACTTTGGGATCTGCAAAACTCAAGAGGGTGATTCGACAAGGTGTACCCTATAATTTTTCTCGAAACTTATTTCACACATTGTATAACAAAGTAGATGTATTCCCATTAGAAGCTAAATAGATGAAATCCTTCAAGAAATTGGCAATTCCTTAAAAGAATTAAACACCGAAAGCCAAGAATACCATACAACACTAAACTTCAACAAAGGTAAATCAATAAAAAGTTTATTTATGAAATTTATTCTCAGATTGAAGGACTAAACACATGAGAAATGCATTTAACACCTTGGATCAATGCCATATCTATCGGCAAGGAGTCAAAACACAATAAATTGAACTATAAGGTCACTTTAATTCTAAACTGCAATGATCTTTGTGAAATTGCATTACAATTCACATATCAATAATTAGACTCTATGAATACTTATTAGATCCACTCAATATGTGTATGAATTTATGTTTTAATCATAGAACTTTAACTGATTCATTGAACAAGAGCCAAAATTAAGACATACATCAAAGCAAAAAGAACATGAAGATTAATGAAATGATCATTGATCAAATTTTCATTAATAATTCACATACAAAATTAAAGTTGGAGAGACAATAGACTCAAAAGATCTTCATTATTATTTAGACGTGCTTGGAAATCCTATAATTGACAAAATTCACTTGCTTGACTCAAAACTTAAGATACAAACTTTAAATGTATTCTCTTTGTGTTCTTAGTTTGCATGTTCGGATCCATATTTCAACAAGAGACCTATACTAATGGCCCTAAATTCCCTTTTATAATAAAAAGGGAGAAAAAATACTTAGGCTGTAAGCTACACTTGTCATATTTTAATTTGACCGCTATAACACATATTCCCTTTACAGTTATATTTTTACTGTCTGAGGGAGGGAAACATTTATGAGACAAAATTTGTTCCCATTTCATGAAGAGATATGACTTCCTTCCAAATTCATTTTCACGTGCTATAACAACTCCATAACTTCTTCTCTATCTTAAGCCAAAAGTTAACCATACCTACTCCTAGTCAACAAAAATTCAAAAAGCACACACAATAGTAGAGAGGAAATTATTAATTCATCCACATCATCACTCATGTCACCAACCTTTATGATCAAGATAAAACAATATTCTACAATAACTCAACAAAATCCTAATCTACACTATTTCTAGGCTATGTATTGTTTCTCTTTTGTCCATTATTCACCATATTCCTCATCATCCATACAAAAAAAAAACTCAATAAACTTTTCCAACCATGAATTATATTCATCATCATTGGGCCACTTTGAACTCAATAAAGTTTGTAATTTTGCATTATGTTGAGTGTACCTAACATCAATCAATGCTTTGGCATCTCTAATAAACACATCCATTCTCATCTCCACTCCTTCCATGTTGTCAATGTGGGGGTTTAGCCTAGAGAAATCAACTTCAATCAACATATGTTTATCTTGAGGTAACCATTCATCCAATTCATGCTTCCACTTGGAAAACTCCATCAACTCACCCTTACCATCAAGTATTTTTGGCAGACCATGCTCTGTCATGTCCCTAAACATTTTCAATTTGTTGTCAAGTTGCATCCCTAGCTTCCCATGGAAAGTTGTTATCTCATTAATCATATCAATGGCTTACAGTATCTCATGGATGTGAGTAGGGGCCTCAGGATACTCAGTCAATTTAGACATTATCTCTTTCAAGGTTCCCACTCTAGTGCTCCATTGACTCCATTTAGTGTGAGAAGCCCTCTAAACTTCTAGATATTTGATATTGGCCTCATGGATATTCTTGTAAGTTGTTCATACATCATTAGCTTTGTTGACCAATTTGGTTACTCTATGTTTCAACACATCTTCAAAAATGTGATTGGTGACTTTAACTGTCTCCAATTTGGCCTTCTTGGTATTCTCATTTTCTGATTTTAGATCTCGGTTCAACTATTGAATCTTGAGGGATAAGGTCTCTCTGTCTTGTGTGGAAAAATATGAAGTAGAAATGATTGGGGATGGTAAATCTATTTGTATAGTAGCCAATACCTTATTATGCTCATCCATTAACTCATTATATCTGTCAAGCAACTACCTGTATTTGGCCTCTGTAACTTGAGTAGCATCTATAGTCAACATTGTTGCGTACATTGTTAGTTGTAAATTTGCAGTAATTGTTGTCTTTGTTGCTCTCTTGACAATTATTGCTCTAATATCCTTCTCTACGGATTGTGTGACATTAGGCTTTGTTGTGTTGGGAGCCATAGACCAAACAACTAGTGTATGCAATCTAGGACTGAAACCTAAACCAAATATTTTATTGTCAAAATCCTCCTTAGAAACAGAGCCATCAAGGTAATTCCTAACTACATCTAATTGAATGGGAAATGATACATGTCACATCCAGGTAATAAAAGTGCACCACTTCCTTTCACCAATTCCCTTGCATCTTCTAATGACATGCTGACTATTTCTTGTTTTATTTTATCCTCCTCTTCTTTCTTAGCTTCTTCCTACAAGGAAGGGTTAGCTTTCTCCCTCACTTCTTCAATCCTTCCTTTAATGTCATCACTTTTTACATGGATGACAAACTCCCTAAATTCCTTAGACTTGATAAAAGAACCATCACACATAAACTCAGCACATGCCTTTATTCTAACATCATCATCCTTAGCCTCATTGTATACCCACTTTACAACCCTACTAGGGGGAACCACAATATTCAATGTATCATATTCTTCTTCAGGGAAATCCTAATCTACTTCTTGCTCCATTGGGACATGCTCACCAGATTCCTCTAGGACTTGAGCCTCACCAATCTGCTCACTTTCTAAATGAGCCACTAATGGGACTATAGTAGGTTGTCCACTAGTATTACTTGATTGCACATGGAAATGTATTCCCAAATAGAGCCAATGTTATCCCAAAACTTTATCATTAAAATTTAAAAGAAATTCCCTGTACCCTAAATTGTCATATTTCAATATCTACATATAAAGCTCTAGTTGTGATATCATAAGAGGCACATATATGTATAGTTTTGATTCTCTTTGCTCACTTTTGTGACCCCCTCATACATTATGCTATAATGGACACATAATTGAGTTTCTTCTGGTAATTGTACCTCATAAAATTTCCTATGCCCTATTGTTGTGAATTTGTGCTATTAAAGTGGAGCAGTGAAGTCAAACAATGCATTTCCAAAGATTAGCAGATTTCAATGTATAGTGATCTATCCAAACTTTTATATTTTAGTATACATATAGTGAAGGCTTAGCTGGATATATGCTTCACTATTTTAAGTTGCTTTTGTCATTGTGAAATGTTTATTGGGTTGATGGTAGAAATCTCTCTATAATTGTTAGTGAAGAAAAGGCTATTGAATTTTCATTCATTGTGCACGAGTTCTTAAAAATCACATGGAGCATGACATTATAACCGTTGGGAATGATATCTCAACCTCCACTTCCTAATGAAATATCTCGTAACTCCAAGAAGACTCAAAAGGGAGTAATCAAGATAATGTTTGATACCTTTTAAGAACCCGTCATATATGCTTTTACAGAGAAAAAGAATTTAAATGAGCATTTTAAAGGATATCGGGATTTATAGGTTTCAAAATATGGTTAGAGAGGGTATGTGTAAGATCATCATGGAAAAAATAGGCCCTTAAGTGGCGATGAAAATTCAAAAAAATCAGAGTTAGGCAACTTGACATAAAAAATTGAATAAGTTATCTATATTATTTCAAAAATATGTAAGAATAGAATCTGTACCAAATTTAATGTAGTTTCTAAACTACTAGTTTTATTTTTTAAAAAATATATTTGGTGAAAATTTGAAATTTCAATAAAGTAGCAGTTAAATTTTAGGGAAAAAATAAGAAGTGGGTGTTTATCTGACCACCCTAACCACAATAAAATGATAATATTTTTTATAATATTTTAGATATAAGTATAGGACTCATGTCCTTATGTGATGCATATTTTTTTGTAATTTTTTTCCAAGTAAATAATTAATTATGAATTTTTTATTACAACTTTTGGGTATGTGTAGGATCATCATGGAAAAAATAGGTCCTTAAGTGGCAAAAATTTAGAAAAATCAGAGTTAGGCAACTTGATGTAAAAATTTGAATAAGTTATCTATATTATTTCAAAAATATGTAAGTAAGAATAGAATCTATAGAAAATTGAATTTAGCTTCTAAACTAATAGGTTTATTTTTAAAAAAAATATTTGGTGAAAATTTGAAATTTCAATGCAGTAGTACTTAAATTTTAGGGAAAAAATAAGTAGGTGTCCATCTAGCCACCCTAACCACAATAAAATGATAATATATTTTTTTATAATATTTTAGATATAAGTAGAGGAGTCATGTCTCGATGTGATGCATATTTTCTTTTAATTTTTTTCCAAGTAAATAATTAATTATGAATTTTTTATTACAAATTTTAAAAAATATAAAAACTCATATTTCTGACCACCTTAACTTCCCAAAACTTCATGAAATTCAAATTTTTTTAATCCTATAGTACACAAAGCATATAATGTGATGAATGTTTCAAATTCAAAAAAATGTGATACCGTTTGAAAGCTATAGATTTTTTCAATCATCATATCAATTAGGACATTAGTCGTAATTCAAATAGAAAATGAATAATAATTATTTATTAAATTCAAAGTAAAGAATAATTTATATTGTGGAAAGCTGAGAATTTCCTTTAAAAACCCTTTTCATTTCACCAATTTTGGGTAAAAAAAATTCGTCAACCACATACCCTACACATACCCATCATATCGCCAGTTTTTGGCCAATCATGATCCT
The DNA here is from genome assembly GCA_007258455.2 of Sequoia sempervirens. NCBI lineage: Eukaryota > Viridiplantae > Streptophyta > Pinopsida > Cupressales > Cupressaceae > Sequoia > Sequoia sempervirens. Next base: position 804,734,207 of record VDFB02281492.1, on the reverse strand, counting down.
GCACATACCCTTTTAAAAATAATAAAAATTTGTATGTTTGATCACCTTAACTTGGTCAAAAATTCATGAAATTCATTTTTTTAATCCTATAGTATGCGAAGCATATAATGTGACACATGTTTAAGATTCAAAAAATGTGATACCGTTTGAAAGCTATAGATGTTTTTCAATCAGCCTATCAATCAGGACTTTAGTCATAATTCAAATAGAAAATGTATAATAATTATTTATTAAATTCAAAGTAAATCATAATTTATATTGGTGGAAAGCTGAGAATCTCATTTAAAAACCCTTTTCATTTCATCAATTTTGGGTAAAACAAAAGTCTTCAGCCACATACCCTACACATACCCATCATATCACCACTTTTTGGCCTATCATGATCCTACACATACCTAGGACCTATAAATAATTTCAAAATCCTAATACTAACATCATGAGTGGTGAAACTCAAAGAATACAATAATCAGAGCCCTACTTTATTGTATAAGCCTGAAATGCATTTGTCAATGCAACATGAAACCGAATATGTGAAAAGGCTTTAGTGGCCTCCAAGCCTAAAATTGTTGATAAAATATCTTAGGTGGGAATATTAGAAGTTCTTGAAACTCCAGCGGTCCCCATGATTGTTTCACAAACCTATTAAAAGGTCATTGACATATTGCTTCATGTAGAAAAGTGCAATACAAAGCAGATAGTATTTTGCTTGACAATGCAAACTTGGGAAAAGTTTTCTATGGTTCACATAACCACCAATATTACCACTTGTGATATAGTTCACCAAAAACCTTTCAAAAGTTATAGTAAGAAGAGTGATCACCTATAGGGAATGGAAGGGTGGTGGTGTTCAAAATGAGCAAAGTGGAGTCTGTGCAAGCCCGACCCATGAAAATGATAGATCATATCATCTATTTAATTGCAAAGAAGATTTGATGTGACCGCCACATATCTTATAGCTACACTAAAAGGAAAACATCATTTAAGAATGTCACACTAAATACATCATGTCGCTAACAAGGGGTGACTTGAAATAGCCTATTCTTTGATTATCCATGGTGCTCACATTGCTCAGTTACTTGAGTTTATTAATCAAAACATGGAAACATAAAATTTCCATTATTCAAGGTTATTATGGAATGAATTCTTTGAGTTAAAATTTTCTATATGCCATTAATTTATTTTACTCCAACTGTAAACGAGACATGGTAGAAATATAAGGAAATGCTCATGAATGATCTAGCGAAGACATGCGAAACATAATTTAAGTGAAGTGAATGTAGGTTTCATTAAGGTCAAAACCTCATGAAATGATGACGGGATATTAAAAAAAGTATATACCACAACTTTAATTGGTCACTGGCAAAGAACTGCGGAGAGCTTCATGAAGAATTCAATAAGGAAAGAGAAGAAAGTAAATCACTCATCAAGCATCCTTGGTAAGTTTCAGAACCCCAAAAGAAAATCATTTGTACGTTTGGCTAGTGATCATGAGTAGGCAATCCAAGCAAGTGAAATGATAAATTGATCACTACAAGAGAATGTTCTTCATTGTATCATAATCATTTCCTCCTGCTAGGTAACAAAGGAAAATTTTGAATATTGTCAAATCACCTCCAGAAATCTACATTTAATACAAAGGCCCAATACAGTCTTCAATCGTGGAAAGAGAACCTGATACATGGTAAATGATGTCCATGGCATGTCTGATAGTAAATCTCGAACAAATAAGAGATGAAAGCTCTTGCCTGTGTTCTAATCAAAGCGAGGATGCAATGAAACAAATCATCGCATATATTGTTCGGTAGTCGCATGGTTAGCATAAATAATAAAAGGGTGAGCTTTATAGGAATCTACCAACTATCTGCCAGGTGTCCTATTCAAGAAATATGTGCTTCAAAAGGGAAGAAATGTAACTACACAAATAAAGGCAAGTTACAAAGAAAAGGAAGAGGAAAACTGAGTTCAAGAAGCGATTAATGGGAAATAAAGGGGATATACATTTTCCAGTTCATTCAAAAAGAAAATCAAAATCAATTACAAAAATGAAAAGGAATATTCAGGGAAGGCTTCTTTTAGTTAAAAGAAAAATAAAATTCAAGAAACTGATATGTAATTGCTTGAAAGGTGGAGCTTCCAGTGTGACGTAGAAAATTAGACACTCTTGAGAAAAGAGACAATTTCATGCCTAATTAGACCTACTTTTGAGCACCTCTGCATTAAGTATTCTTAAAAAAAACATTTATAGGCCCCAAAAACCCATTATTTTTGAACTAGAGGCTTGTTTCACTTGAGAAATCACTTAACTCCTAACAAGCAACACTCAATTCATTCATATCCCAAAAACCCACCTTCAAAAACCACTAGTGGGTCCCATTTGCCACCTTGGGTAAATGAGTCCCCTCTAGTGGGACCCATTCACCAAGGGTGGCGAATGAGTCCCTTTTGAGTGAAATTTCAATTTTGAGTGGGAATTCAATTAATTCAACTTAATTTTTTTGGTGAATGTCGGCCTCTTAGGTCTAAATAATGGGAAAATTAGGTGTTGATGCTTATAAATACTCATTTTAGGTTATTTTTCACATCTTTTTAGTCATTTCATAGAATCAAATTCTAAAGTCAAGTCTTCTACAAAAAGTTTCATTAGTAAATTTGAAGTTTTAGGGTAGCAAACTAGGGTTTTTCCATGTCTTGAAGCTCACTTTTTTTATCAAGATTCAACATTATAAATGGTTGATGATGGATGCATCTGGTGAATCATGAAGAAATCTAGGTTGAAGAGATGCCACTAGCCATCCAATCACACCTAAAGACTTGTTTTCAAAGTGATTCCATCTTCCATTTCTTCTCTATCTTCAGATTAAGGTTTACATTACATTTACATTCCATTTGCATGTCATTTTATCTCTATTTTTTATGTGTTGTTAGATTTCTAGGGTTGAAGTCTTGAATCACTCAAATCATATTTGCATTTCTTATTCTAGCACAATAGAATAGGGTTTTTGACATACTTTAGACTTTTGTAGTCTTTAACACACTTAAGGCTAGGGTTTTATGTAGATTTTTCTCTATTTAAGGTTTGATCACCCAACTAGGGGTTTGGCCAAGGCAAACCCCCCATTAGACAATCAATTTTAAGTTGTTTTGTAGGAATTTTTTGAGATCCCAATTGGGGTTTCCCTCATAAAGTACTGTATAGGTTTCAAGGTACAGAACAAAAATTTGAAAGTGGACTGATTCACCGTGCATGGCGAATGAGTCCCTCCTGGGGTGCCTTTTTGAGTTAGATGCAGATCCTGACCTAGGATTGATTCACCCAAGATGGCAAATGAGTCCTTGTCATCTCAAAATTAGATTTGTCAAGTTTCTAGATTGCTTTCCAGTCCTCTTCAGCTTCTCAAGTGCAAAAATTATTAGATTTAATTATTTGTTTAGTTTAATTTTCATTTTTCATTCATCCTTTTAACCTTTTTGCAAACATCACTATGTTTTCAAACATTGCATATATCTTAGATTTTTCATTCATATTTAGTCAATTGCATTACTTAGTTGCATTTAGATCATTAAATTTAGGCATGTTTTCATTGTAGTTGCATTAGTTTGAGTGAACCACATAGATTTTGAGTGAGGTTTATCTCTCCTTTTAGGTGAAACATCTTGGGTGATCCCACAAAGCTGGTTTACAATTTCTAGGAGATTCTAATTTTTGTTGAAATCACATATTTTTAGAAAATATAATGATTTTACCCTTAAAAAGTTACATTTAAAGAATTCCAATTGAAGAGGGTTTAATCAAACTACTTTAGATCAAACCCCCTTGGATAGAACCCCACTAATTTTAAACCAAACCTATAACATAGTCTCCTTTACACGTATCAAAATGCTAATAAAAAACCATATTTGACTTACCTTTTGGGGGATCAAATGAATTAATTTAAAATTTATTTTTTGCAAGTATGTAGTCCTTATTATAAGCTTCCCAAAAAGTATAATTTTAAATAAATTTAATTTAATTATTATATTTAGTTTTTATTTATTGTGAATGTAGGTTTTTCACAAAAAATCAAGCTCTTTGTTCTACACATGTGGAAAAATAGAAGATTATTAAAAAAAATAGAAAAATATGAGTGCACTAGATATTCAAGTCCTTGATCCAACAAAAAAAAATTTGAATTTTGATACATACAAAAAAGTTGTGTTATACAGTTCACCTATGTTTGAATATTAATCGGTTTGACTTTCAAACTTGATTAAGGAAAAAATATTCAATAAAACACTACGAAACCAATTGGAAGAACAAGATATCATAATTACAAATCTAAATTCGAAAAAAATAGAATTTTATCCTTCATGGAAAATAATTTAAGTGTTATACAGTGAGCATCACTCCTTAAAAATGGTGTTTACTGAAAAAAACTAGTTTTCAAAGGAGATGGAAAAGGAAGTGCAATCTGATTCCAAATTTTTTGAAAAATATATATTTCGAATCTATAGGAAAAATTTCACAAATCACTAATTTGCATCATCTTCAAATTCCTCACAGTTTAGCCGCTATAAGTTCTCAAAAGTGAAGATTTAGTTAGAAAAAATTAGTTTAGTGTCTAGTTTGGCCAAAAATTGTAAACCAGTATTGTGGGATCACCCTCTTAAGAGTGCAAGAGTAGCCTATAAATCTCATTCCCCAAAAATATATGGTTCATTTTGGTGAACCTTCATATTCAACATCATATCATTCTGATTTGCATTTATATTTGCATCCTAGGACTTAATTGCATTGTCTTTTGCATTGTTTATACATCTTAGGGCTTATTAAAGTTGCATTAGTCAAAGTATTATATAAAGTTCATTGTTGCATCTTATTTCATTACTTCATTCCAAAACCATGCACTTTCAATCATTATTTGCACTGTACAAACCTGAACACATTTAGAAAAGTCAAAAAAATCAGGAAGAATACCTTAAAATACCTTCCCTGGGACTCATTCGCCACCTTGGGCAAATCAATCCCACTACAATTTTTGAATCAGAGTTTCTAGCATTCAGTTTATTACTTTGCACATTTTTGTTTCTTGCAATTTTTTTTTTGTCATAGTTCAGTTATCTTTTGTTTCATTAGCATAAGCATAATTTTATTTCATGGCATTTATGGATAGTCTTAGATTTTTGCAAATTTCCTTTTAGTATTTGTTCCTAGTTCTTTTAGATTTTATTCATCAATGCTGAAAAAAACACAAAACAAAAACATCAAACCAACCTTTCAAACAAATGATTCAATTTAGAAACAACATCTCATCCAAGCCTCTTAGCAGTGATGATGTAGATAAGTTAGATGAATTTCTTCAAGACTTCCTCTCACTCACTTCATCCTCTAAAGCTTGCAATGAGAAACTAAAACAAATTCATGATAAATTATCCCTCAAACCTTTTGGTTGTGATGACATTGACTTGTTAGATGAAGCCCTTTAGAACTTCATCTCGCCTAAGTCATCCACTAAGGTTTGTTATGACCAACCCACAATAACAAACATTACCACCTCTAATGCTTATCCTGAACTACTTAAAACAATTGACGATAACTTACCCCTCAAACCTTTTAGACACATGATAACTTGGATTTGTTAGATGGGTCCCTTTAGGATTTCATCTCACTCAATTCATCCACTAAAGTTTGTTGTGAGAAATCTAAAACTAAGGATGTTAACGTGATTAAACCTCAACTCATTCTTTACCCACCGTCACATAAACTTCATCCTTCCAATAAACCTAAATTCACTCTTTACCCACCTGAAACTAATGTGTGTCAGCAATCCAGTAATATTACTATTGCTCATATGTATAATACCCAAAAAAATCCGCAACCACCACAACCAATTCCACCCTCTTTACTTTTCCCAATCCGCCTAGTGCTCCTCACTTTCCCTTACACATAGGGTATGTGTAGGATAATGATGGGCCAAAAAGTGGCAATATGTTGGGTATGTGGTTGATGACTTTTTTAACCCAAAATTGATGAAATGAAAAGGGTTTTTAAAGGATATTATTAGATTTCCACCAATATAAATTATGTTTTAATTTGAATTTAATAAGTAATTATTATTCATTTTCTATTTGAATTACGACTAAAGTCCTGATTGATAGGCTAATTGGAAAACATTTATAGCTTTCAAATGGTATCACATCTTTTAAATCCAAAACATGTGTCACATTCTATGCTCTGTATAGTATAGGATTAAAAAAAGAAAAATTGAATTTCATGAAGTTTTGACCAAGTTAAGGTGGTCAGACATACGAGTTTTTTATATTTTTAAAAAGTTGTAATAAAAAATTCATAATTAATTATTTACTTGGAAAAAATTTATAAAAGAATATGCATCACATCAGGACATGAGTCCTCTACTTATATCTAAAATATTATTAAAAACATTATCATTTTACTATGGTTAGGGTGGTCAGACAGACACCTACTTCTTATTTTTTCCCTAAAATTTAAGTACTACTGCATTGAAATTTCAAATTTTCACCAAATAGATTTGTTTTTTTTTAAAATCCTAGTAGTTTAGAAACTAAATTCAGTTTTCTACAAATTTTATTCTTTCATATTTTTGAAATAATATAGATAACTTATTCAATTTTTTATGTCAAGTTGCCTAACTCTGATTTTTCTAAATTTTTTGCCACTTAAGGGCATATTTTTTCCATGATGGTCCTTCACATACCCCACAAAGGAGTATGATCTTTGTTGAACAATTAAATAATTATCCTACAAAGATTTCCCTTTGGGGTTTACTTCATAATTCACCAAATTACCACACTCTTCTTCAAAACAAATTACAACAAATTGCAGTTCCCTTTGGTACAACTTTGAATTATGTGGTAGCTTTAATAGATGGAATGAATCAAACTAATCTTGACATTACCTTCCATCAACATGACCTCCCTCCTTTATATCTATGGAAACAAATGAATCCTTTATGATAATTGCTCAATTTAATCGAATATGTATCAAAATAACCCTTATTGATAATGGTTCTTCCCTTAATGTGTGTAGTGTAAATCTCCTTGATAGATTGTGTGTTGATAAGTCACAAATAATACCTCATTTTGCATCTATTCAAGGATTTTACAATACAACAAAGCAACCACTTGGTATAATCACTTTACCTATTACAATTGGGGCGGCTACTTTGAAAACTCCTATTCATGTTATTCCTTATGATCTTTTGTATAATCTTCTTTTAGGTAGACCATGGATTCATGAGATGAATGCAGTTCCTTCAACCTTTCATCATATCATGAAATATGTCTATAACAATCACATTTATCAAGTTGAAATTGACCTTGAGCTTGAAAGTTTCTTGCACCTTGAAAAAGGGAGCTACAAGTCCTCTGAAATCATTAATTCTAACATCCAATAGAGACCCTCTTGAAATTGAACACAACGATGAGGAATCAACATATAAATTATTTGGTGATGATTGGGGATCCTTAGAATTCACACCTTCATTTATGGGTGAATTTATAATCACACAAAAGAAAGATGAGAATCAAGAACAACCAACCATCATGTCATCTCAAAATTCCAAACAATCATCTCAAACATCTATCTCCTCTACTTTGGAAGAAAATGCAACATACACAACAAATTTTGATGACATAGATTATCAATCTCCACCTAATCTGAAAGAAATGGAAAGACTCTATGGAAAAGACTATGAACCTGTGAAAAAATTAGGATATACTAGAAAAGGGTGTGGAAAACATGAACAAGGTATTCATGTTTCTATTGAACCTAATACGCAAGAGATAAAAACCGTATTGGGATATTCTTTTTCAAAAATGACAAAAGCTACTCAATGACCATATTTGAACATCAACACTATTACATGTCAACCAAAACACAAACTCACAATCAAACATCCTGAATTGCTTGATATGAACTTACCACCATCATGGAAGTATGTTGATAGTGATGAAACTCTGAAATAAATGTTAGGAGTTTATGATAAAACATCCTCTGCTACTCCCATGAAATAGGTTACCTATGCTATGATAGTTACCAAGAAAAACAATAGTGATATCATTGAAGAGTCTCATGAGTCTAAAGTTCCTAAATCTAATGCAATCCCTTTAGGAGGTACAATTGATGTGCCAATGGACATCGATGATAAAGACAAATTTATTAAGATTGGGAAGTGCCTTGATGATGAAGAACAATAAGACACTACAACTTTACTTCATTATTTTCCTAAGATTTTTTCTTGGAAATATTATGATATGCTAGGAATTGACCCAAAAATTGTGATACACAACATCGTTCTTACTGAAAATTCTAAACTTCTTCAAAAGATTCAAAAAAATGCACCCTAATATAGCCTTGCATGTTAAAGCAGAGCTTGAAAAACTCCTTGATGTAGGCTTCATTCGACCTATTGATTATTCTCCTTGGATCTCAAACATTGTTATAGTTGCTAAACCCAATAATCGTATTAGGATATGTACGGATTTTCGTGACTTGAATAAAGCTTCTTTAAAAGACAACTTTCCACTTCCTAATATTGACATGATCATGGATTCAACTATTGGACATGCTTTGTTGTCATTCATGGATGTATTTTTTGGTTATAATCAAATCCTTATTAATCCTCAAGATCAATACAAAACCAGTTTTACAACTATTTGGGGAAAATTTTGTTGGGTTGTGATGCCCTTTGGTTTAAAGAATGCCGACACAACTTATCAACAAGCAATGACATTGATCTTTCATGATTACATCCACAAAATTTTGGAATAATATGTTTATGACATCCTTGCTAAAGCCTTAACAAGATAGGACAATGTAAATGTTCTTCACAAAATCTTTGAACAAATAGGTAAATATAATATGCAATTAAATTTGAAAAAGTGTGTCTTTGGTGTAGATAGTGGTAAACTTTTGGGTTTTTTCATATCTCACCGAGGAATTGAGGTGGGCACAAAGAAAATTGATGCAATTATTAGCATGCCACCTCCAAGGAACATTTCTCAATTGTGAACATTACAAGGCCGAATTCAAGCTATCTATCATTTCATTGCATCTTTAGCTCATCACACATTACCTTTCACGTATCTTCTTAAAAATGGTGTACCTTTTGATTGGGATGAGGATTGTAAACAATATTTTGAGAGTTTAAAGGAATACCTTGCAAACCCACCTATTTTACAACCTGTCATACCAAACAAACCGTTTACCTTATACATAGCCGCATCAGCCCATGCTCTTGCAACATTGTTGGCTCAATAAGACAATCATGGAAAACAACATCCTACTTATTACATTAGTTGAACCTTAATTGATTATGAAACTCGATACTCACCAATTGAAAAATAATGTTTAGCTCTTGTATTCAATACTAGTAAATTGTGACATTATTTACAAAATGTTGAAATACAAATCATAACAAAATTTGATCCCCTTAAGCATCTTTTTAATAAACCGACCTTTCTGGACACTTATCTAAGTGGGTGATATTGTTAACTAAGTTTGACCTTAAGTTTGTTTCACAAAAAACAATTAAAGGACAAGCCTTAACCAGTCACTTAGCTGATGCTCCTTCTCCTCTCGCTTTACCAAATCACGACTCCTTTCCTGATGATAGTGTCTTGACCCCTAATATTCAAAAAGTGGAATTATATTTTGATGGATCTAAGTGTAGAAAATGTTCTGGTGCTGGAGTGGTATTGATTCCACCCGATGAAAAATCTATTCCCTTGTCTTATCGGTTAAATTTCCTATGTACAAATAACACAACTGAGTATGAGGCATTAATCACGGGTTTGCGAGTTGCTTTAACAATGGATGCTAAACATATCAAAATATTTGGTGATTCACAATTAGTAATCAAACAAATCAATGGGACATATCTAGCTAAACATGACAAATTATCAAAATATCAGGATCTTACAATGAACCTGTTAGATAAGTTTGAATCATTCACCATTGATAACATCCAACGAAAAGATAATAGACATGCAGATGCAATGGCGAGTGCAACCTCTCTTATATCCCCACACAATCCTTCAATAGATTTCACCTTTTCTATTCATCCCATCATGAAACCTTCGATTGATACTTGATTAGAAGAGATTTTAACAATAACTCAAGATGAATCATGCAAATCGTATGATATGATCTACCATTATTTAAAAGATGGTACCATTCTTGAGCCTACAATGACAAACACTATAGGAGCTGATGTATTGTATAGAAAATCCTTTAATGGTCTCTAACTACAGTTTCTTAAGGATTCTAAAATCCCTATAGCACTTGAACAAGCTCATGTTGGTGCCTATGGAAGTCATTTTGGAGGTCAGTCGTTAGTACAAAAACTCATCTATATGGGTTATTACTAGAGACATATGGAGAAGGACTGCTTCACTTACATTAAACGATGTCACAAATGTCAAGAACATAACAATTTGATCCATGCTCTTGTTTCTGAGCTCCATGCCCAAGTTCCCATTTTTCCTTTTTCAATATGGGGATTGGATATTATTGGAAAAGTTTCACCTCCCTTTTCTACTAGACATACATTTATCATAACCACAACACACTATTTCATGAAATGGGTGGAAGCTATTCCTCTTCATTCTACAAATGCATAAGTAATTTGTCGTTTCATATTGGAACACATAATTGCTCGCTTTGGACTCCCTTCCGCAATCATTTTAGACAATGGAACCCTATTTAAGAATAACAAAGTCAAGAAATTTCTTGAAATGTTCAACATTCAACATCAATTTTCCACATCGTACTATCTACAATCCAATGGAAAAGCTGAAAACACTAATAAGATTTTGGAACAAATCCTCAAGAAAACTATTAGCAAACATCATAAGGATTGGCATACACAATTACATTATGTGCTTTGGGCTTATCAAACAAGTGTTAGATTATCCATCGAAACTACACCCTATAACCTCGTTTATGGCACTGATGCAATCATGCCCTTGGAGTTAGAAATTCCTATGTTACAAATTTCTCTTCAAGACCTTATTGACAATGCCACTTATGAAGACCAATGATTGCACCAACTTGAGATGGTCAATGAAAAATGAATTAACACTCTTGAGCATCTCCAAACTTGCATCAAAGAATTACAATGAAAGCATAACACACATTTCATTCCTCGCATGTTTCGTAAGGGTGATTTTGTTCTTTCTAAAAATCAACGTAATACTAATACTGAAAATGAAAATAAAGATAAATTCATCCCTAATTGGTTAGGACCTTACATAGTTGATACCAGTTATGGGTTTGGTGCTTATGTCTTAATGGAGCTTGATGAAACACCCCTTAAGGAACCTATTAATTCCACACATTTGCATCAATATTACCTCTAATCTCTTTAAATAGTATGTTTGTTAAAGCAGTGTTGTCTAAAGATATTTGATGTCATTCTACATAACTTTCACATTGCTTCGTTCTTGACAACTAATCTTGTGTTTGTCTTGAGCACTAAGGTAATTATTTAAGTTCATTTTATAATTACTTTAGAATTCATACTATTCACCCTTGTGTTATGTTAAGTTAGATCCTTATATAATTTATAGGTGTATTTAATTTAACATATTCTCTAATCAACAACATTGTATCTACAATGAAACTAAAATATGTTTTACATTAGATCACATCAATCATATTAAATCATGTACACATTAATTAAATACTTTTACCATGAGTTTTTGAAAAGGAAAAAATAGGTTTTACAGGGACCTGAAACCACAAAGTTTAAACAACAAGAGATAGATAGAGAAAGGACAAACAACCGGACAGCTGTCCCAAAGAAGGAAAAGATAGCAACAAAAGAAAAAAGGGCCCTAAAAAAGGACCACCCAAAAAACCAACAAACAAAACATTACATTACTCCAAGGTGTTAAGTAAATCCTCAACTTCCTTTTCAACATTCTGCATGTCCTATAACCCCTGCTTGAGAATTTGGACTGTATGAGATGAAGTCTGGGTCTTCCTCTTGATGTTAGCCCCGGTACGAGTCGAAATCCCTTCACCAGCCGATCTGCTGCCACCCCTGTCCGCATCCAACTCCACAACCAGCGATCCCTTTTGGCTTTTTTCAAGCTTTTCCACCATCGCATTGATGATGATGGTGTTATGCCTTGCAATTTTATGATTGTTAGCAATAGTAGCCCTAATGTTTTGTTCAATCTTGGACATGCTGCACTCGATGCTAGCCAATCTATCCTCCTGTAACTGCTGTCTTTTCCTTGGTAAAGGAGTTTCCTGTTCATCATTGTCTCCACTGTTCCCTACTTTTACCATGAGTTATTTAGTTAATAACATTGCTATTTAACATTCAAACACATTAAGAAAAATCATCAAAACATCAAATGCACATGTCTATATATATCAAAGTTTTATATACATCTCAATATCATATACAAAGTCACCAAGGTTTGTGAGCATTAGACCCCTCGGGCACTAGCACTTGTGATCTAGTCTCTAGATGTTGTGAGAGAATCATGTGTGATTCTAACTACAAACTGCCGAGTCTAAGTTCATACTCGAACAACAGATACAAGATGTTCCTATTCCATCTAACCCCTCTCCACTCATAGCTATTCTAGCTCTACATATAGTATCTCAACCTCTGTTGAGGTTTGCGATGAATGTCCTACACTATTAGCTCGATGGAGTCATCTCCTCATGCTCTTGTACGTTTCCTGTAACCTTGTGAAAGGTTTGAGTGACTCTAGCTCCTTCTCCATGATTGGTGGGGGCACATAGTCAGGATCCATCCGCTCCTCATCAATGGATGCAGGCACTATCTCTACGGAAGCTTGACAATAGAACTCTCACCAGTCTCTTGTCGTTCTTGCAAGATAGACAAGGTACATAATTAGTACACATCATCATGATATATATAACATAAAATAATAAAGTACATGCATAAAATTAAAAACATCATCACCTATGTCTCTAGATGAATGAGTAATATCAACCTCATCCTGTCTCAGGGGCATGGAGGATGTGGTAGCCTCTCTCTGACTCTGGGTGCCAATGTTTTCCATAGCTACTACACATGATTTGGTCCTATATGTGTGTGAGGAATCTCAATTACTACCTCATCACCCTCACTCAGGGTGGCTCCTACTCATAATACTCATCCTCTTGATAGTCCTCATCACCCTCATCCTCCTCTCCATCCTGGTCCTCATAGTTAGGATAAACCTCTGAATCAAACTCATCATCGATAACATCAATAAATATATTTGATGGCCTGTATCATACATACTCTACTCTCTCCTCTAGGTCATCTCCCTCATCTGGTGCTGGTCCAACATCACCTATAGGGACATCCATTGGGAACATAGGAGTTGGTCGTGTCATTGACCACCACTCCTCGTGCTCATCTGTATTGCAAACATCATCAGTGTCAGTGACTGGTGGCTGATCCTGATTTGAATAATTGGAATCACTCTCATGAACATGATCTATAGTAAGCTGAAAAGTATCACCTAGCCTCTAGGCACTTCACACTGATTGCCTAATGAAGGAGCATGCTCTCGGTGGTGTATGCACCTACCCAAACTTTCGCATGACTTGCCTGTAATAGAAAGGTCGTACAACATAGTAATGGCTCCCAGCTAGAAACCTGTCTATCTACATCCTCCTCAACTGTCCTATGGGATCTAGCCATTGTAGAGTGAGTAGATAAGGTCTCCATAAGATCTCATCCTCCTCTAGTTGGTCAAACCTCACCCTCCAAAAATGTAAATCTTCGTTCTGCCACAAGCATCGTAGAGGATAGTCGAATGCTCGTGGGTATCCTACAACTATAGCACAAGGGAATCTAAAGGGCCGAGTGCATGTAATATGATTGAGGCACCACACCTACAGAAGCGTACAGTGCACCATACTGTAGATCTCTCAAAACACAAATATGCCAAGAACATTTTAAAAGTGTGCTAAGATGCAACGACCCCATGCATAGACTATCATATGCTCGTACATCCCTCAAATCAAGT
>VDFB02281492.1:804679151-804720088 GCA_007258455.2 Sequoia sempervirens | reverse complement strand
ATAAAATAAAACAAAAATGAAAAGGGATATGTGGTTATATAGGATTTTTCCTTGGTTAAACCCCTATTTTTCTATTTCTACCTCCATGAATAGCCAATTTGATAATAGATAAGAGTGTGTTCTTTGAAGCTTAACTAGTTTGAAGGTTGTCGCAAGTGTTAACTTAAAAAGTAAGTGATAAAACCATACTCAAGTGTGTTAGGGTGGAGTCCTATACGAAAAAATCAAGGGGATGTAAGATCAAACCCATGAGAAAGTCAAATAATCAAGGGAAATTAACAAAAAAAAAGGTTCTACTATACTTAAGAGATGTGAAAGAAATCCAAAAACCCCTTATATTTCAACTTGTTCTTCAAATTTCTTGAAACACAAATCATTATAATAAATTCATATAAATCTCAAAACTTGATTATAAATATGTAAAATAGGAACTACCAATTTTTATAAAGCTTCATTGTAATTGTAATTGTATATGTTTTACAATAAAGTTTCATGTTTAAATACATAGAAATAGGAATAAAATTAAGTGTAGGCTGAGTCATTTAAATTTAAAGTTTTGAAATGTTTTATTGGACCCAAATATTAAAATTAGAATTATGTCACACAAGGAAAAGGCTAACCCAAACATGTGAGCTATTTTTCCAAGAAAAATGTCAAGACAAGGGTGTCCAACACCCTTGCCTGCATGCTTTTTTTCATTGAAGCACCAATCATAAGTTTGGGGTCCCTTGACTTAGGACCTAGCCTAAATTTTAGCATTTATTAGAGTTTAAAGGCATAAGGTCATGAATAAGGTGCTTTTAGGGTAGTATTAGCACATTTTATTGAGTTTTAAGGTAAGGTTAGGGCGAGGAAGTGGTCCCCAAAAGAACAAGGGGAATGTACACTAAAGTTAGCACCAAATGGAGCATGAAATTGTGTGTTTCACCCACACAACACAATATATGATGCTAGATTAGGGTTCTTCAAATCATATGAAGAACCATGTTTTCCATAAAATAATAAAGAACATTGATGTCAAATATCATTAGGTTTTAGAAGAAATCTTGCACCACCATACCCAACACCAGTATTTCCCCATAGATTTTGAAATAGCTAATATACTCACCAAGTCTCTTGGAAAGGTAAAATTTGAGTTATTTCAAGGGTACATTTCCAAAAGTAGTGTAATAAGGGGGGAATTTTAATATAGTGATTACACATTTTATGATTTCAACTTCTTTGATAGTGGTTATTATGCTCTAGTTCATTAATTACAAATAAGATAATTGCAATGCCTCTCCCACCTCCACATGTTTAAATTTTATCACGAGAATTCAATGAGACAATCAAGTTTTACTCTTATTTTAGGGAGAAAATTTTAGAAAAAAATTATTTAATAGAAAATTAAGTACTCATTTGTATTTTTTTATACCCACTATAGTGTTGGAATATGAATAAACTTTAAACTATGTTTTTAATAGAATGCATGGCACTCAAAGACTAATATTTTATAAACTTGTAAGAAAAATCAGTTATATACATTAGTCATTATAGAAACACATATAGATTTAAGTATAGCTAATTGAAAAATTACTCAACACTCTTCCATAAGATTTGAAGATAAGATCATCCCTAAGAACATATGTTCCCAAGATTATCATAATTCATGAAATATATTACAAATAGATATACATAATAAATATTCCTACACAAAAAAATCATGCTCATAACACTACCTTCACATCATATAAAATTTATCAAAATGTCACTCTCACCAAAAAAAATCCCCAACAAAGAATTGTGATAATTTTTCCCAGTATAAATTCTATAATTATGGAACTCTTGGAAAGAATTTTCTCTACAAAAAATTGTATTATTTTTTAAAAGTATGCTTGAGTCCTCACTCAAACTCTACATGTGAGTTCCTATCAATAATATTTTATAGATCTACACAAAAACTACTCCACCCCATAAAATATGTATAAAAGTATATAAAATTCCTATAAGAAAACACATTTATAATTTACATCAAATTGTAAAATATTTTTATTAGAAGATCCACTTAAAAAAAATTCTTAACTCTTCATTATTAAAACATGCCTAATTTTTTTACAAATAAGTTCCCCTTCTCAAGATTTTTTTGTCAAAACAAAACTTATAATTACTCCTCTTCCCCTAATTCTTTTCTTTTCAAAGAAGAAAACTATAAATAGAATACTTGAACGATCCTTCCTCTTGTCATGGGGAGCTGTCTCTTCAACTTCTTTTGCATGGCCAATTTTCATCACTTTTGTTCAAAGGAATTTAATTAGAATTAAAAACCACAAAATATATTTTTTTCACATAAACAAGTACCCATACCAATAGTAATAATATTAGGTACCAATTTTTCAAAAGATAATAATAAAGGGACTTTAATACCACTCCGCTCGAATCCATAATTAAAACATAACATTACACTTTTAGACAAATTAAAAATAAGGACTATAACCCTCCTATAAGTCTTTGTCAAGGTATAATAAGGATATTGACAATGATGGTTATCCTAGATAACCTTTAATATTTTCATTCCCATAAATTAAATACTCATACTAGACATATTGTCCAAATACAATCCATTTAATCTTGATAGTTACACTAACATTAATAATTTGCATAATCTAAAGCAAGTGCATACACATATTCTTACAAATTTTATAATATAATAATTTTTTAAATAATTCCTTTCTATTTTTAATATAATATAAATAGCATCCTACCATGATGACAAGTGAATAATATAATCAATAAATTATAAACTATAAGCATAAACTAAATAAATAATTGTATAGGAAAAATCCAAATCATACTATAAATTATGCTTAATAATAGTGTCCCTAGGAATAAAATAAGTATTCCTTATACACCTATCTTCTAGTGAAGAAAAAAATATGTCTAAAGTCTGACCAAATCTAGACTCAAACATTGCTTCATCATTAATTGTATATTTTTACCTATGACACAATATTGATGAAATAATTGCATATTAAGGTTTGGCTTAAATTTTAAAACTCAAAGAACTAACTCTGAGTGGCTAATTTAGATCTTTTGAAAATATAAAAAATTATAAATGATTTTCAAAATTGTAGCATGCCATGTTGATTTATGAAAATGACCAAAATCACAATAATTCACTCAAAATGAATCACAAGAGTCCAAAATTTGTAATATAGCTTTTCAAATGAAACACTCAAATTCCATAAAAAATTGTTGTAGAATTGACAATGGTTGGGAAGATATGAGAAGATAATGCACTTTTATCAAAATCAAAGCCTTAGTGCACCTTCTAATGGTTTTAGTATAGTATTTAACTAGAGTCCTAGGAATAAAACACTATATGATGGAACCTGGAGTAGACTATTGAGTATCTAAGAAAGCCACTTTGAGGAGGAAACCTCCACAGTCATATAATAAGCATAGAGATTCCAATTTGACGATATGAGAGAGTCAAGATCATTCTTATTTATGAAAATATTTAGGTGGAATTAGACCCTTTTCTTCTAATTAAGTCAAGATAAAGGGATAACTATGAATAGATGAAAATACAAATATTGTGTGCCATATGTTGGCCAAACATTTCCAAACATAGTATAGGCTAAGGGTGTAGCCTATTACTAGATCATTATTTGTCATTGTATTATTAGAATGCATTTGGATTTTTGATCGTATAATGAAAATCTACCTTAATATATTATATTAGTAGTTACATCATAGGAATTGCATAATTTGTGTGGCATTATTTACCATTCATAAAAGGGCCTAGCTATCATTGATGAATTCAACATCCTTCCTTATATTTTATAGTAGGTACCAAGATGCATTTGAGCAAAAATATTGTTTCAAACAAGTGTTAAAGATATTAATAGAAGACAAATACATGTTAAGTTTACTAGATCGTACGGTACAATTGTGCCCCTATATTAGACCATAGTCATGACCTAGTCCAATATTAGAATAATCTACATCATAAGTGTTATTTTATGCTCCACAATGCCAATTCATTATGAGATTCACAATGCTAGTCACTAATAGCAGTCAAACAACATAGTCTTGATCATTGACAATATAAAAATATACAAATACCATGAATTTTAATCATTCTATTATCATTTTCATATTTTACTATAATCTAATCAATTTACATTTGATCGTGTTATTTTTAAGTCATTTATTTAAATTCCCAATTTAACCATACGGTATGTTTTTCTTCTCTACCTTATAACAATCAATGAATTAGCCTCATTGAATTGGAGAAATAAATTAAAAGAAACTAATCACATAATATCTTATTTTGTTTAATAATTATATAATTTTCCTTTTCTTTGTAAATCACATTTATTCTCATTTCTTACATAAACCATTTATTCATAATTTTATGAGAAATAATTTAACATCGATGAATTTTTTTAATAAATATAAAATCTAAAAATATTAAATAAATATTTGACTGCAATATTTATATCTTTTAAAGCTTCTTTATTTTAGGCGAGCGTGGAGGCGAGACTAGTCCTTGAGGGTGTTACTATGGAGCCCGGCGACCGCATAACACCTTGTAAATATCTACAATTAATTTTTAAATATAAATTTTAAAAACTTATACTCAAACATATACTCTTCTCTTTCTATATTTTCACATTTGACTAGCCATATGTTTAACATTAAATACAAAATATTAGAATACTATCTGATAATAACAAAAAAATAAAAATAAAAAAATACAATTTATTATTCATACGATTTATTGTTTTATATGAGCTTTAATATCATACCAGACGATGTATTGTTTTATATGAACTCTAATATCGTACCACAAGACTATCAGAAGCTTTAAGTATCCTATGGATTGTAGAGTTTGCCACCACAGCTGCACTTCCATTCCTCAGGTTTATACTCTGCTTGTGGGATAACAGGTCCAACAGTAACTAAGTTGGGCTTTTGGGCAGGTGGAACAGTAACTAACACTGCCGTACATGGAATGCAACCTTGACATTTGTTTGTACAGTCTGGAGGTGAAGATTGAGCATCTGCTGCCGCTATTATAATCAAAAGCACGGCCGCAAAGGCCATCGGAGCCATGAATTTCCTGCCCATTTTAATAAGTTGTATATTTGTCTCGAACTCAACTATGGAGAAGCAAACATGTTTGTGCATTTTATACATGTATTTCCACTTGGATGACAAAGCAATCCAGAAAGAAAAGGATCTTCACTTCCACGAATGCACCATATGAGGAGGAATGAGTAATCTTCTATAACAGTTCCTCTTGCAATCCGGAATTACACATTACAACTTTCTTTAATGCTTATAAGCTAAAGGGATAGCATCAAGGACACTTGATTTTAGATGTTTTTTTCGGAGAAGCTCTCCAGTCATCTGCAGTTTAGGCAACCAGCCGTCATAGAACATTTCAAAGCAGTAGTTGTCGATGGACACGATATCTTGGAGTAGTTGTCGATGAACATTTCAGTAATAGCAAATCTATATGATTCTATACTGGTTTGACTGCTAGTTTATGAGGGTTGCCTTTTTGCTATAATCTGGTTAGTCACGATTTGAAACTTTCTATGTAAACATTCCTTGTAAATCTTTGTTTGGGTTGAGGCTTAGTTCTTTTGTGGAATATCCGGAGGAAAACATCTAACTTTTGGTGTATTTGGTATGTTTTATTTTTTATTTTTTATTTTTGTTGAATCACGTAAAATAGTCTTAACATTGTGTATTTTGTATGCTACAAGATATCAAAGTTTTACTTAGTCCATTTTGATAAGTAGATTTTACTTTTAAATTTAAAAGTCTCTAGAGTTCTAAGTGGGTGTTTATATGTTGTAGAATTGTAAATTATCACTCTTGACAATTTTATACTAGGTTTAGCTTCCTTTTAGGCATTTGGATTTAATTATGCATTTTAACATTTACAAATCCAAAGTCTTTTGTTGGTTGTCGGTAATTAATTTGTAGTGGAAATTAAATAATTGTATATAAATACAAGTCTTTTTCATCATTTCAAAGCCTAACAACTTTGGGAAACAATCTTAGCATTTTTAATTGAGCAATTGAGCAGTCAAGAGTATAATTAGCATAATTGTAGCAACACTATTTCAGTCAAACATCATGTTCACAATGCATCATATTTCATGTCATTTTTTTTTTTTATGTTTCACTACTATTTGTTTTGTGAGTACTAACAATTATAGGACTTCAAATAAAGCATCCAAATTCTCCTCAAAGGTGATGAGTACAATGACTTCAACCCATTAAAGAATTAAAAATTGAGTGGTAAGTTGTGCCAATTGTCATTTTATCACTTGTTTATCATTATGTCCTTACCTGATTTAGGGTGAGATTTTTTTAACATCATCATAGCCATTGTGGGAGTAGAAATACAAAAGACTGGGTTTGACTTAAGCATAACCCTATATGGCACAACCTTTCCATGTCTTTCTTATGTGTAGGTTACAGATCTAAAGTGAAATTGGAGAGTATTGAAGACCTAATTATTCATTCAAAAATTCAAGTCGTACAAGTCAAAAAAATTATGAAAAGTGGATTTTTTAAGTGAGAGACTAAGTTCTAACACTAAGCCTAGAGGATAAGAACATACAAATAGAGGCCAACTAAGATCTGAATCCTAATTTTAGTTTCTGCACTTCGTGTCTAGGGTACCTAGTGCCCCTATCTAGCCATCTCAAGGTTAGATTTATATGTCAGGTTCCTCTATGTTTTTACTCTACTCTTCAAAAATCTATTTCTTGTTTTCAATTTTGTATTTTAAAAAAAATCATATAAGTTTATTGTATTTTCATATTTAACCTAGGTACATCCTTACATTATCAAATTAGATCAATTAAAAATCAATTCATCATTATCAAAACACATAGATCAAAGGATTAAAACCCTAATCCACCACTCTTGATCTTCTATTGAGTTCAGTTGCCAAGTGGGTGTTTGTGGGATTAATTTTTATTTTCACTTGTGATATTAGAAGAAGATTGATTTAGACTTGGGTGATCCCACAATATTGGCTTACAATTTTTGGCCAAACTAGGCATTGAACTGATTTTTTTTACTAAATCTTCACTTTCAGGCACCTATAGTGGCTAAATCATGAGGAATTTTAAGATGGTGCAAACTAGTGATTTGTGATATTTTTTTTGTAGATTCTAAATATATATATTTTAATTTTTTTGGAATCATATTGCACTTCTTTATCCATTTCCTTCGAAAACTAGTTTTTTAGTAAACACCATTTTTAAGGAGTGATGCTCACTGTATATAACATAACTTTTTTTT
Source organism: Sequoia sempervirens (assembly GCA_007258455.2). Lineage (NCBI taxonomy): Eukaryota > Viridiplantae > Streptophyta > Pinopsida > Cupressales > Cupressaceae > Sequoia > Sequoia sempervirens. The sequence continues at coordinate 804,712,777 of VDFB02281492.1, read as the reverse complement.
TAGGAAGGATGAAATTCAATTTTTTTTGAATTTAGATTTGTAACTACAATATCTAGCACTTTCATTTCATTTCATAGTGTTTTATTGAATATTTTTTCCTTAATTAAGTTTTGAAGTCAGACCAATTACAATTCAGACATAAGCAGACTGTATACAACATAATTTTTTTTGTATATATCGAAATTCAATTTTTTTGTTGGATCAAGGACTTTAATATCTAGTGTAGTAATATTTTTCAAAATTTTTTTGATAATCTACTATTTTTCCACATGTGCAGAACAAAGAGCTTGACTTTTGGTGAAAAACCTACATTCACAAGAAATAAAAAATAAATATAAATTAAATTAAATTTATTGAAAATTATACTTTTTGGGAATCTTATAATAAGGAATTCATACTTACAAAAACTAAATTTTAAATGAATTCATTTTATCGTCCAAAAGGTATATCAAAAGTGGTTTTTTATCAGCATTTTGATAGGTGTAAAGGAGATTCCATAATAGGTATGGTTTAAAACTACCGGGGTTCTATCCAAGGGGGTTTGATCTAAGGTGGTTCGGTCAAAACCTCTTCAATTGGAATCCTTTAAATGGAACTTTTCAAGGCTTACATCATTATATTTTATAAAAATATGTGATTTCAGTAAAAATCAGGATCTCCTAGAAATTGTAAACTAGTATTGTACGATCAGCCACCTTAAATCCCTTTTTCACACATCACATTTTGGGGAACCTAATATTTGTGCATTTTAAAACCTTCTACAATATTAATTAGGTGATGTTGACATCTAGATATAACTTATAAAAATTTGAATTTATAATTTATGCATGAAATTATGATAAAAATAATTAAAAATGTAGACATTCACATAGCAAATTTAGTCCAAAACTTTAAAAAAATGTTAATTTAAGATATTGCAAGATATATCTAGTCAATTATTGCACTATAAAATCTTAATTAGGCCATGTTAAGGTCTGAAAGAAATTTGAAAGTGTTTAATTTTATAATTTATGCATACACACATTGAACTAAAAAAGTGAAAATGTACATTTTCGTTGACATTTTTAAAGTTTGAAAATTTTCAATTTCTAGATTTGTCAAACTAGGTTCAATTGATTACTACATTGTAAAAAATGAAAATTTCCTTTGGACGCAATTGCATTATTCCAAAAATCTAAAATTGCATGCATAATTGTGTCTTACATATAGAAAATTTGTGATTTTGTGCATTTTAGGAAATCTACCTATTTCCAAACCTAAATAATTGTAGATTGTAAGGAAGCTAATGTAGTGAAAAAACATCCTAAACTAATCTTGAGAGGAGAATAATGAAAAACTTTACAGATCTTTGAATAGTTACAAAAAGTTAAATAGAAATAAACATAAATATCATGCATACCATAACACAATGATTTACATGGGGACAACCCTTTCGGGGGAAAAAACCCACACTTCAAAAGCTGCCCAATATATTATTTAGAAATGAAAAAGATTATAATATAATTGTCGAGGAAGCTTCTCACAGGAGTATCAACACGTAGAGATCTAGAGGCAACACAACTACTATCAAACTCTTAGAATAAATCACAATAGACAATCATAATACAATGCCCTAATAAAATAAGGTTGTCTTCTAATGAAAGGAAAACTAATTAAATATCGACTATTAGATATGAGACATAATGATGAGTCGTCCATATTTATAATAATAAAGTATGAATAAAATTAAGCTTTTGGGGGCGCTAACCCTGACCTCCCACTAGGAGTGTGTTGCCCCTAGATCCCTGACAGGGGAAGATCCCCCTTGTGGCCCCCACTCCCCCCATCATCGTTAGATGAACAATACATTATGTGATTGCAAGGTTGAGACACATATTCCTAGCATAGATTAGGATTGTCAAACATTATAGTACATTTCTAAATTTTAAAGTTATTAAAAATAAACCTCACTGGTCTAGGGCACCCAATGTCCTTGTCTAGCCCCCTTTGGTCAAATTTGGGATCATAGTTTAATCTCTATAATTCATCTACAATTCTAGGTTTTGTGTTTGAAAATTATTTTATTTTTTGTGACTATAATGTGTTTTCCCTTTAGTGTATGATCACTAAAGTGTTTTAAATCTCTTAACAAATTTATGAGTTTCATGATTTGTGTAACATAGCTAATACCCCCATGAAACTTAGTTTTAGACTTATTACTTCCATGATGTAATCACAACTAGTGTTGATCTTTGCTTATAACTCTTTCACTCAAGGTATTGAATCTACGAAACCTATATTTGATACTCTTCTTAATATTATGTTTTCCATGTCTTTCTCACAATGTAACCTTTATGTGGACTTGGTGGATGTTGTTGTTAATGTCCCTAATGATAAACTAAAAGAATTGGATAAAGACCTGGATGGACTTCAAAAATTCCTAAGCAATTGAAACTTTAGTTGGAGAAATAATTTCTCTTTATGGATAACCTTAGGAAGTTGATAAATTATTCATTAGAGATAAAAGTGTCATGTAACATAGTTCATATAGTGGATGCTAACATTCCTATGATATCTAGTGTTGCTCAAAGATTTGACTATCAATCAAAACCAATTAGAAAAACAAGTTTCCTCTCCTAAAATCATACCTTCTTTTCCTATTTTTACCCTCTAGTCATTGCATAAAAAATGCAATGTAGTAATGGTCTAAACTCAAGCTTAGGGATTTCTAATGGAATTCCTTATATTTTTATCACTTCACCTATAACACCTCCATGTTCATCACCCCTCAATGACCTAGGGTGCACAATTCCCTTGTCAAATTTTTAAAGTTATAAAAACTAAACCGAGTCACTAATCTAGGGTGCCCAATGCTCTTGTCTAGTATACTTTTGTCAAAATTTGGGTCATAGTTTTATCTCTATAATTCCTCTAAAATTCTAGGTTCTAAGTTTGAAAATTATTTTATTTTTGTGATTTTAATGTGTTTTCCCTTCAGTGTATTGGTTATTTTTTAGGAACCAAACTTAATCTTACCAATTACCTATGAATCTACCAAAATTCAATTGTTAGCATGGGTAAGGATTTTCCAAAACACAAGTAAGGATTCTAAAGATTCTATGAAACCTAGGAGGGTAAGGATTCGATCAAGAACAATTCTATACATTGATAGATTCCCATGGATGCAAATAAATAATATTGATCAAATATTTGGCTAACCTTCAAACAAATTACTATCTACTACAAGAAATAAGGTGATACTTTAGATAATTGGCACGTTGTAATTGAAATTTTTTAATTGATTTTTATTCTCATTCCAATCCCTAGGTCTAGTGCATTACCAACTCACTTATCATTAAGATAAACTAATGAAAAGACCATTGTCTCCTCTATTGGGATACAAAGTCACATATACAATAACTAGTAATACCATAGCAATCCAACTCAAAAATTGATGGACTATTGTTATACTATGTAGTATCCAACTCACTATGTCTAAAACATAACTTCTTATTGAATCCTGTGCTTTTTACTCCCAAACTTGTGACCTTATTTTAGCATTTAATTAATTCTTTGAATCGAAGTAGAAATAAACCCACTCATTCAATTAAAACAATTGAAGATAAATTAAAAGAACATTAACCATTTCATTCATAATTTGCAAGAGAATTACATAGGAAAATATATGGTTTAGAACTAAGATTTTCTTCCCTAAATCTTGCTATTATAAAACTATTTTAAGATCATTACATACATGAATCATACCCTAGACTCCTTATTGTTCTATTCATTAGTATATTACAATATGCTCCTTTTTGAGCTTATCTCTTCACCAAGACCTTTTAGAGACTCAAAACTCAAACCCCTATATTCAATAGGTCTTGAAATCCCTTTTATAGAATAAGGGAGCAATGAGCAATAGGATGAATTATAGTTACATTTCATTTCATTTGGAAACCAATTTCACCCGAATTTGATATATTCCCCATTCAGTTATATATAATCATTTGTAGAGCAAGGGGGAAAAAAAACTCCACGTACGTTGGATGAAGCAGATCGACCATCCTTCCAAAATGCCTAGTTTATTGTTGCAGTACAACGCCAAAACAAGTTGTCCTTGTTGACCAAAACAGATTCTCCATTAGTAACTAGTGAAAAACATATATACTACTTGGAAGAGGCATATTTTCCATTGAAGTTAAGGATTTTGACACTTCTCCAACACACCATCCCAAAATATTTCCACATCAGCATTAAAAACAAAAAACCACAGACATGCTAAAGAGGATGACCCTGATGTAGTGGGAATGGTGTTATCAAAAACAAAAATAGGGTGGGGACACTACTTTGAGTTGTCAGCATCAGATTATGCTCTCTTGTGCCTTGTTCATGATGAAACTAGAGGAACCATCACTCCCTCCTCATCAAATTCTTCATAAAACACTAGAGAAGAAAGGTAATGCCCATATTTAGAGTTAGTATCACCTTCACCATCTAAAGGGATGTCAAAATCTCAATGGGAGAATTGTGTCTCTCTAGGTAGGCCTTATGACACTTGTTTCTTTTCTTTGCTTTCTTCATACGTTCAACCAATTCCTTCCCTTTAAACTTGACCAATTCTTATGAAATGGTCCTACTTCTCAAATTGTACGTGCTCTTGACAACAATCTTCTTGCCTTTACCATGGGTATTTTTCTTCCCCTTTGGTGTGACTGAATTCCTAGGTACTTCTTTCTCAACCATAAACATATCCTCTTAGAATTCAAACACACTAAGCCTCTTGGACCTCCTAGTTGGCAGAATATACATGCATGAATTACCCATTTTCACAAGACATAGGATAAAGTCTAGCCAATGTAAATTGTAAGGAGACTCACCAGCCTAAGCCCTTGAAGTGAATTTGCAGAAAAGAGAAATCTCAAACTCAGGAAATTTCTACCAGCCTTAGTGATAATTACAGACAATTGAGACTCTCACTATCCCAGAAATATGGAACTCTCAAACAAACTAACACATGACTTAAACAAAGCTCATATGGAAATTAACATACCAGGGATAGATACTTCAATACTTCTACAACTAAAACCAAGACTCACATGCTTTCATTTTGGCTCACACTTCTCAATTTGCACTGGTTACAATAGGTGAGACAAAATGGCAAGCAAATACACATTACTTAGTCAATTAGAAGCGTGGTGTCATTAATCATTTGGGAGAATATCTTCGTGTGAGTGAGCTGATAGCTTAGTTGATCAGCTTTGAATATGGACTGGCGATCTTTCAAGATTTAAAATACAATCAATGGTGATCCTTAGGCGTCGTTTCTAGCTTTTACAACTTTTTCCTCAAAAGTGGTGATACCACCTCGGAAAGCTACCATGTTTATCCCTTAACTTCATTAGTTATCTTTGATCTTTCAACCAAGATTCATCGCCAGGACTAGCCTATGCCTATTCATTTATATTAGAAAAGTACAAAGATCCTGCATTTAAAGAAAAAATTCCCTAAAACATTATATCGTGTGTCATGGATCTTCCCCTTTCTTCTAAGGCTCAATCAATGATGAGAGCACTGGCATGACAAAATTTAGACCGTTGTCTCATTATCTTTCTTGGAAATAGTCACCACACATTGTGTTTCATTGATTTACATTTCAAATTTAGGACCAGATCAATGATGGATGAAAAATAGCGATGGAGTCAAATCAAGCCACATGCATCTTCCTTTGCAATCAACAACCACAAGTATATTGCTCATTCACCCAATTCTAAATAGTGATGAGTCACATTAACCAATGACCTCATCGCTCATCTCCAATTTGGAGAAGACAAGTGCACAACCATCCATGATGAGCAATGGAATGAAATACAAAGAGCCCCAAGGTCATCATCCATCGTTATTTTGAAACTCAAAACTCAAGAGTAACTAGCGATAGCTGAAACCTCTAGCGATGTAAAGAGAAACTTAAGCATCATGTATCGCTAATATAATACTGAACAATAAAAAATTATCTATGATGCACAAAATAAATGAAGCACCACTCATCTCTCATCGCTAATACATGTTTCAAATTCATAAAGCTACCCGTGCGATGAGTGATAAAGTGAAGCGGTAGATGAGATCTAAATTAAACAATTTAGGAGTGTCCGTAAGTTGTTTTAAGAAGGGGACCAACTAGGAAACCATATAAAAGGCCTTAAAGGACTTAGAAAATATTATTTCAAAGGATGTAAAGACCAAATAAGTTCAATAGTTCAACCTTCTAAAATACAAGAAATTCAGACCTAGGAATGACGCGTTGGTTACCCCACGAGCTCCAATGGCTCAAGAAGTTTTAGGATGACCGAGGATAGGAAACAAGAGGTCAACAATAGATTATAACATTCACAATGGATTTGATTTAAGGGTTTATTAGAAGAGATTTTGACAACTTGAAATCTCAAGACAATATCAGTGGGAAAAACCCTAAGCCCAAACACTTGAAACTGAGTGAAATTTACAGAGTTTTAAAAATGGAACGCAAAAATTTTTAGGGGTTCCATCATTGGCTCTAGTTGGGGACATCTATTCCTCAAGAATAGAGCAAGATTCCAGAATCATAGTTGAAGCATACCAAGCACATAAGACCAAAAGCTAAGGATTTATAAGGACTAGGTAGGAAAACTAAACCAAAACAAACAACAAATGTACAATATTCACATAAATTACAAGACCATACCAAGAGATCCAATGTCCATCATTCTTGAAGCCTACTATGATGTGTAAGTTTTCAACCTACACTCTGCAATGTTATCAGGCTTCAGCTTTACTTTGTGGCCCTAGGCCCCCCAATCTTAGAACTTGTACTTGCCTCTATCAAAAACCTTGTTTTCCACCGTCTGTATCATGCTACGGCTAAAAATATTCTCATGAATCTCCCATCTTTTGATTATGTTGTGGTCAATGAAATCAATCACTATGGACATGTATCTAAACTTATTATTATCATTGTTATTCATCTCCAACTATGAACTTTAATCAAGTATTAATTGAAATACATGATTAGTGTAGCATTCTTTATGACTTAGCTTATGATTACACTCCACTAAACACTCAATCCAACTGAATAGGGAAAGTGAAAAATTCATAGTCCATCTAATCATTATATAATTTGATATCAAATTCATTTTTCCTATTAAAATAGGAATCCTCATACACACTCCTTTCAGGATTCTCATTTGGGGGCACATATTCTAACCCCTTGAAGTGATACTGCAATTTTATTTCTATTTTTCTAAGGTCATCATCAATTAGCTTCTATTCCACACCAAACACACATTCACTTTGTGTGACAAACAAGAAATGTTCATACACAGGTTTCTGCTCAAATTGGTGCTCACATTCATCAGACCAATATAAATCAATTACACTATCATATGCTCCATTTCCTTAGGAAATTGATTCATTGGACACCATAGCATTCTTTCCTTCATTCAGATCAAGGCCATTCCCACAAAGATCATTATCCATACCATCCCAGGCATTGAAAAATAATTATGTTTTAGGTTCATTATTATAGTCCAATCCTCCCCTCTAATAATTTCTCAACTTGAAACAAAATATTTCAAAGGATGTGTCAAAAAAACCCAGGATTGATATGATCAACAATAAGGTATTCAAGTGCATCATTAGTTGATAGGTTTGCTACCCCACATTTGTAGGATTGGTTGCAATTTGAACATTCATTATTTTTAGTTGAGCAGAGTTATTCAACAAATTCCTTGTTAAAAACTATCATGTCCATTTCCGTTACAAAACTTGTACATTCTATTTTTGTTTCATACAAGTATTCAGAAAAATTAACCTACTGGTTGATATCACAAATCCTATCACTTTTAACACTAGAATCAAGTTTAAGACACTGAATACATACACTCTTCTCATGTAATTCATCTTCTACCATATTTCTAGGACATTCCAATTCTGATACAACTAGATTGCATTTCAAGGATTCATCATATGAAATTTGTTCATCCATTTGTGTGGAAAATCCTCATGAGTGTTGATATTGTTACATTCTTTAAGTAAAAATGATTCCTTCAGTTCATCTTCACAAAAAAGATTCATATTCATCTTGAGAATAATCAGAATTCTCATTTTCATCATCTTGGTTATCAATCTTCGAAGGTACATCAGTAGTGCTTGCAAGTATAACAATATAATCATCTGTGTACTACTAGATAAATTCTCACGTTTAGAAACATCTTTATCCATTTCTTGGATAAACCTTTGATCTTGAATAATATGGTTAGCATGCCTGTCATTTTGAGACCTTATTTTTTTGTATATAAACATATTTAGCCTCCTCGACAATTTTGATCCAACAAGTCATCTAATCAAAATTCTAAGGTTTCAATTCCTTGGGCAAGCCACTAAGCCTTGGCTCATAAATGTCATAGAATAAGTCAATACATATTGAATCCTCATGTCGTAACCTTTTAGGAATCTCTAGCAAGGAATATAAGAAACTTGCTAACAATTCATATGGTGATTCCTCCTCATGTTTCTTCATGTTGGATAGTCTTTGAAGAAATAACATGGGTATGTGCAAAATCATGATGGGCCAAAAAGTGGTGATATGATGGGCATGTGTATGGTATGTCGTTGACGAATTTTTTTTAACCCAAAAATGATGAAATGAAAAGGGTTTTTAAAGGATATTTTTAGCTTTCCACCAATATAAATTGTGCTTGACTTTGAATTTAATAAATAATTATTATTCATTTTCTATTTGAATTACATCTAAAGTCTTGATGAATAGGTTGATTGAGAAACACCTATATCTTTCAAACACTATCACATTTTTTAATCCAAAATATGCGTCACATTTTATGCTTGCATACTATAGAATTAAAAAAGGAAAAATTGAATTTCATGAATTTTTTACCAAATTAAGGTGGTCAGACATACGATTTTTTATATTTTTTAAAATTTGTAATAAAAAATTCATAATTAATTATTTACTTGGAAAAAAATTACAAAAAAATATGCATCACATCCAAAAACGAGTCTTCTAATTATATCTAAAATCTTATAAAAATATATTATCATTTTATTATGGTTAGGGTGGTTAGATAGACAACTACTTATTTTTTCCATAAAATTTAAGTTCTGCTGCATTGAAATTTCAAATTTTCACCAAATAGATTTGTTTTTTTATAAACCTAGTAGTTTAGAAACTAAATTCAATTTTCCTTAGATTCTATTCTTACATATGTTTGAAATAATAAAGATAAATTATTCAAATTTTTACGTCAAGTTCTCTAACTCTTATTTTTCAAAAAAATTTACCACTTAAGGGCCTATTTTTTCCATCATGATCCTACACATACCCACACTTGACCATCATTATTACTTAAGCTTTGTTGAAGTCTACCTTGAATTTTTCTAGGATCAATATGTTGTGAAAGTGAAGAAGATAAGGCATCAAAAGCATCATCACCTTGATCATCTCTTTCATCTTTATCTATTCCATTCAGAGGATGTATATTAGGACAACAAACACTTGTACCCATATACCCTTTCATCATTAAATATTTCATACCATTTTCAATATCCATGGATGTGGATGTGAAAATCTACAAATGGTTAAAAATCTAATGCACACATCATTAGCATGGTTAGTGTTTAAAAAAAAAATAGACCTCCAACATCCCTATGAAATAATACATCATGCTTCAAAATGCACTCAAATAGCAAGCTAACTAAAGCATATGAAGAAAAAATGAAGTATACCTATTCCATAGTGGATTGGTGCCACTTTGATATGAAAAGTGGCCCTTTCCCAACCCTTGACAAGCCAATGATGAAGATTCAATGCTATGAAGTGGACAAAATTAGCCCTCAATGTGAAGAGAGTAACTTTGCATGAAGGATAGCCTCTCCATTTATAGAATAATTTGATGAGAGAAGAGGAAAAAGGGATGAATGTGGGACTAATCTTGAGCCAGTGAAAAGATGCCACTTGTCAAGATGTGATAGGATGAAGGCTGAGCACATTTTGACAAATGTGCCAATAAATGACATTAGGTGGCTTTTCAAATTTGAAATTTGGCTTGTTGGAGGGAGAAGAGAGGGTCTTAAATACCAAGTGGGGGACATGTAAGAGGGGAGTTAATGCTATGTTGGAAGGGACAAGTCATTTGAGAGGGAGATTTGAAATGAGCGAATATTCCACCTTTATGCCATGTTGATGGAAATTAAAAGATTTAATAAATCAATTAAATGATTTAGTTGTGCAAGTGGGAAAAGCTAGAGGATGTGACATGTATTAGATTAAGATTAAGATTAATCATGATTTTATTAACTTCAGTGAAGATTAGGTGATTTGACTTTTTGACTTAGATTTATGGATTAAAATAAATCAAAAGGAGATGGAAAATGATTTAGATTTAGTCAAATAAATATTTTGATTTATTTAACTAAAGGGTATGATGATAGTGTTAAAAATGAATTTATTTAATTTAAATGCAGGACTTTAGAAGCTCATTAAATAAGATTGTTTTATTTAATTAATGGGGAACTTTAGGATTAAATAAATAAAATGATTTAATTAAATAAATTTGATTTATTTGATTAACGAAGGAATTAAAATGAGTTGATTAAATGGTTAATAGAGGAATTATTAATGAAGAATCAAAGTTAGTTGATCAAGATACTTTTCATGTCTACATTTTGCCACTCTTTGAAGCAATGTACTTGCTGTGTTGGTTCAAAGAATAAACTTTTCATGCTCAAAATTTAAAAAAAATTCTAATTTTTTTGGATGCCCTAGTGGAAAGAAGTATACTAGTACATTGCCCCCTTGAGAGAGCGAGTGAAAATATTCAATTTGAGGGTCAATCTCGTGATAAAGAGGTTCAAGATGGACGTATGGATGGTTATGATGATGATGTAAATGAGATGGTTTTAAGATATTTAGAATAACCAATCTATATTATCGTAAAAAACTTAAATGATGATATACTGCATTTGAGATGGATGATGTGATGATTCCTATATGATTATGCAATGGATGTTTTATGCAAATGTATGGTTTATGAGATGCTTAGATTAAAAAATCTATATTATGTAATGATGAAAATGCATGTGAGATGATAAATGTTTGTTATATGATATGGTATGATATGTAGCATGCTAATGGTTTGTGGATGCAAGATAGATGCATTGGAAATGATGATTCCCTGATCATAACATGATTTTAGCACAGTAAAGAAGAAATGAGATGATGACAAGAGGATTCAACAAGCCAAATTTATGATGATGAGAGATGGATGATTTGCTTATCAGGAATTGGAACTTTAAAAGGGCTACTTACCTTATGTTTGATAACACACATAAGTACAATGCATCGAGGTATAAAGAACCAAGATGGCATTGTACCTAGTGTGATGGACTTTGACTTGACAATCAGATAGGAGTATTTCTGCTCACACCTGGCATATGAAACCTTATTTAGAAATGCAGTTTATATATTCAAAACATCTCATACCAAAACATAAGAAGGAAAGCATTCCTATGTGGTCAACAAGATACCTAAAACATCCTCCCTACATCTAAACAAAGCACGTATGACCAAGGCTATATTACAAAAATATCCAACAAGCATAGCAGATAAAAGATAATGATCCTTGCCCCATTCCTATCTCTCTATATAATTTTGTTTATACATCATGAAGAGGTCCTTGGAATGATCACAATAAGATAAATCAAAAGAGAAAGATGAAGTAAACAAACAAGCTAATGTTCTTCAATACAGCTAGCCAAGAATAAACTACGGCGATGCCTCATGTTGATGTCCATTGTAGGAAGGATGCATCCTAGGACATGACAATATCGGATGATTTTTATATGGGATTGATTGGATGATAGGCTATTGACACAAAGAGTTGACTAACTTGTTTACGTACTGACCTAGACTTGAGATTTTGACGCTTCGAGTTTTCATTTTTGAACTGCCAGACTTGTTTTTGATTTTTTTACCAAAGCTTGGGGATGATGATTGATTTATTGTGAATGATGTTATTGTGAGTGAAAGCGAGATGAGATAGATGGATTTTTCAAATATTTGGATGCTTTTGGAGTTTTTGAATTGTTTTGAGGCTGGTTTCTGGTATTTTTGAGATTTTTCAAATGTTTTGATTTTTTATTTTCAAATGTTTTGGGGTTTTCTGAGATTTTGACCAAGAGACTAACTTAAAGACTTATCCTAGGGGCCTGGGGGCTAATGAAAAAATTATCCTTGCCTATGTTATACACATAGAGACCACATAGTTCGGCTGACACAAACTCAATTATTGATGAAGATATACATGATGAAATGTTAGTTTATTATGATAGACTCCTAGAGGACTGACCTAAGTGTCTCGGGGGATGATCATAGATCAACCTTGCCTACGTTCAAGGCTTAGAGGCCTGTAGTTTGACAAGATGACTCTATTTTTTGACTTTTTGACTGACTTTTTGACCTATTTTTGGATTTTGATATGTTTTGAATCTTTCTGGATTTTCTTGGTTTTTTGAATGTTTTGGACTTTTCAATTTTGTGATGTTTTTGGATTTTTGGATTTTCTGATGTTTTTGGATTTTTTGATTTTCTAATGTTTTTGGATTTTTTGATTTTCTAATGCTTTTGGATTTTTTGATTTTCTAATGTTTTTGGATTTTTTTATTTTTTGATGTTTTTGGATTTTCTTATTTTGGAAACTCAAGAACACACATGAATTTGATCTAATGAGAACATGCCCCCATTGTGATGCAATAGACTACCCAAATAAAGGCAAGACAAACTGACCTTGAGAATTGGTCGAGTAGTACTAGGAGGGATCATGAAATGAACACATGACCAAGCTATGATGTAGATGTAGATGGTGTTGGTATGTGGTGACTGATCATGCTATACTGTATAGCCCATGGTATACTGTACACCCTAGCCCCCCAGCAAGATGTATTACAAGCTATCTACTTTCTAAAAAAATATCTCTTCTACTAGTTACTGTCAAAAAATGAAGAGATCAACATTCATAGCCATAGATTGTTGTTGAAAGTGCAAAACCATCCCTCCAAAAAGCAGCTACGAGCATCTATAAACAACATTAGTACAAATCAAAAATATCGATAACATCCTTCCGGTAAAGATAAACATTATTAGCAAAATTGAAGCTAAAGAAACTAATCCGCTACTCTTCCATATGCTCACCACCATGCACCGAATTCTCATCCTAGCCTTCAAGGATCTCTTGCAGACACATTTCATGTACGAAGAAGTTGAAACCAATTAATGGTTCCTTTTCTTTTAGCTCCACTTGAGAAATTTGTGCCCTTTCTATGATAGCCTATTACCCATCAACAAAAGATTCAGTAGCATTTTGGCCTGGCAACAACTCCTCTTTATCAACACCTAGAGTAGGTGATAGAACTCCTTCATCCAATCTGATATAATAGGGGTTCCGAGGGGGATGAGGAGTGTGCTCACAGAGAAAATAAATTGCATAATACTTCTAAATTTGATATCAAAGTCCATAGTGACACAAATAGTTATAGTACAATATTCATGTATGGATTATAATGTTTAAGTATCATTCATATAGTTATCCTTTTCAACTTAAACTAACCATATGTAGTATTTTGACTCATTTACAAAGGATAGCAGTGTTAGTTCTTGACACGATACATCTAGTTCTCTAAAGGATTCTAATTCTCCCTTCTAGTAGGTTGAAATAGATAATATTAAATAAATAAAATAAAAATTCTTCCATGAGCTTAATATTTTATCATGTTGAATATGTATACATCTCAAACAATGACATGGTTTATAGATGATTCTTTCAAAAATCAAAATATATAAAGTTCTTTGCTCATAAAACTATAAATATCAATAAAGTTCAAGGGAAATTTATCAATATCTCCTTCCTTGAACTCATAAATCTAGTTCAAGTGTGGTCTATCATTTTATCTATTAATATCATTATTATCTTTTGGAGATCCAACTTATCTTTGGTTTATTTTGGTTTTGGGAAACAATTATCAAAATTGTGAACAAATAAGATATTATTTTATCTAAGGTCTTATATTGCATATGCCAATTACAAGATCTCAATATAAGAAAAACATGGAATCCCATAAACAAGAGTCAAATATTTTGACAAGCATGGGTGGGGGTCAATATGAGCATGGAGAAACCTCAAATCCACCCATATTTAATAAAGATCCTTTAAGGGTAACATATGTGGAGGATGAGGATCCAAATTGAGAACCCACATTGGAATAAATGCAATAATTTTGAATAATACCCTAGAGCAATGAAGATGGTAGAATGGTTATTCAAGAATAATCCCAATTATTATTTCCAAATTTTAGCTCAAGATGGTACTAAAATACCTACTCACCTTATCAAGGATGTAGATCACTATCCTTGACATGTGGTTAGAAACAAGCCAACCCAATCCAGTGCAAACATTATCACAAAATCCACCTCAAACATCAAGGGAAAAAGTGGCCGCTAATTTTACATATTCACCACAACCTCCCCCTAACACATCAAAATTTTAATGGAAATCCTATTGAGAGATGCTCCAAGAGAAATCCAAACCCCAAAAATTGCTCACCTTTGCTAGATCTCACCTAAACATGGGTATGTCAAGTATGTAACATATGTATATACCTCCAAGTCAGCTACAATAACAATACATCCAACCAAGTCAACCTCAACAACATCAACATAAACAAAAATATTACATTCACACAAGTGCACCTCCATCAACATGTACAAATGACTTGGGGAAAAAAATTCAAGAGTTACAACAATAGATAACAAACATGGAAATGGGAAATATTAACACCAAAAAGAGCTATATACATTGGAAGACATATGTCCCTATCCTTTTGACAAGTCTTTGAACATGATTCCCTTTGCTCAAAATTTTGAAATGACTGGATTTGAAAAATACAAGGGAAAAGGTGATCCATGAGATCACATAAAGGAATTTTACATAGCTTTTCTTGAGTTATTTTATAATGATACATATTTAATATGCCTTGTTAGAGAAAATAACCTACGAGAAACATCTGCCAATAACCTTCACGAGATAGAGGAGCACTATACTACTTCACCAGAAGAGATAGAATGAAAATGTGATGATTAAATTTACATATGGCACACACTTTTAAAGCCATGAAATATCAAACGGGTATGGAACTTCTTGATATGGGAAAAAAAATTACCCAAGAATAATTAACCTAAGTGAAAACTTAAATACACTAACACCCCCCCCCCCCTTAAGTGCAAACTTAGGGAGAATAAAAATGCAAAAATGCAAAAAATGCAATATAGGTCCCGGCTACACAACCATGTTAGGTACCCATTTACAATGCAATCTCTCACAAGTGGATAAAAGGAGAAAAACCCCATGGGAAAATCCCTCTCCAAAAGAGAGAACATAAAAACAAAAACAAGATGCATTGATGGAGGACTCAATCACACCCCCAAAGGACTACATACATCATGTATATACAATCAATGATCCCCTCAAAGGAAGGAAAAAGGAGATATCATATCACCCCATAATGAAGAAGCTTCAATGCTGATGAAGTATGCGTAAAAACAAAAGATGATCCAATGCCTGCAAGCAACACCTCTTCCCTTACAAAGAAACAATTCCACTAGATGATGAAGAAGCCACTCCATATCCAACTAAAAATAAGAAGGAAATATCCAAATAGAATAATCCATAAAATAATTATGATAAAAAGCAACCAATAAATGTGAAAAATCAAATGAGAGTGAAGGCCCAATAATGTCAACCTCCAAAGACAATCCAAATGTATCAACTGCCATGCTGAAACTATCATCAAAGAGGAGAGAAATCCCCTCAAGTATATCTCCCAAATCTACAAGATGAGACTCCACAAACAAATTTGAGATGCCTGCCAAATACCCATCCAATAAAACAAGATTAGAGGGATAAAAAATACCCTACTATGCTAGAAACCCAACCTTTGAAGCAATAAGTTATGTATCAATAGGAGTCTAAAGAACTCTAGAATTTAGATGACTTATCTCCCCTGAGAAATTGCTGTCAACACTGGCAAGTGATGTGTGAAATAACCCAAGAGGAACATTTGCCAATAAACCTTCATGAGATAGTGAGGAGCAGTATACTACTTCATTGAAAGAGAGAATGAAAATGAGATGTTTAAATTTACATTTGGTACAGGATTTTAAAGCCATGAAATATCAAACAAGTATGAAACTTCCCAATATGGGAAATAAAACTATTTGAGAATAATTAACCTAAGTGAAAAATTAAATACACTAACATGCCTCTTTCCTAGAATCCTAGGAGGTCAATGTATTGAGTGTTATTCATATTTACCTCATGGGATCAAGACCTTTCATGAGTTGGTGGAAAAATTCATTGCACACTTTTCATATAATGTTGACTACGAAACCTCTATGATTGATTTATGTAATCCAAAATAATATAAGGGAGAATCCTTTCTTTCCTTTTTTCAAAGGTGGAGAAACATGGCAAATAAATTAGCTTATCCTATTCTGAAAAAGCAATTTGCTCATATTTTCACAAAAAAACCTAAACAACGAATTAACCTTTCACCTAAGAATTCAATGTGTTTGTACCTTTATGAAATCATTGAAAAGGGAATGGAAATTAAAAATCTCTCATTGCTAACCTAGTCTTGTGAAATGCTTTAAAGACCATAAGGATAACCCTTCAACATATAAAGATAAGCCAAGGATTTGGACTAAAAATGAGAATATTATCAATGATGGTGTGGTAGATGCAAAAACAATTAAAAATATTTAACCCACCCTACAATTGGTAGAAACAAATCCTCAAAAAAATCAAGGTGGTAGAAGGCCACCTAGATAAAATAACGTTCCTAAAAGGCAATACACTCATTTAGGGGAATTTTTAGAATTTTCATTGAAAAAATGATCCAAACCAAACTTATCACCTTACCATATGTAAGAAATCAAGAATTAATTGTCAAACCCTGATGCTATAAAAAAATATTATTGTGAGTACCATAGGATCAAAGGACATAAAAATTCTAATTGCTTTAGATTGAAAAATCTTATCCAAGATATTATAGATCAAGTTGATGTTGGTGTAGACAATAAACCTTACAGTAATGATGATCACAAGATATTTAAGAATTCTATCCCTAATCATGGAAAAGGGAATCTTTAAAAAATAATAATAATTCCAAAGGAGCCAATTTTGTCACTATCATATTTGATTATACCATAGCTCATCTAGGGGAGTCCTTTTGTCACATATCCACCACAACCGCTTTAAATAAAAATATTAAATATGTGATAACTACACCTAAGGGTAAGCCTAACCTTTAAAGGGATCAATCCACGTCATCTTGTAAATTCGATTATAACCTCCTAGAGCACCTAAAGAAAATTCTAGCATAAACATCCATTGTAGAGCTTTTAAAAATATCCCTCATGCATAAGGATGTCCTAGATAAGGCTCTTCAAGAGATTTTCGTACCTAAAGACAAAGATACCACTCAATTTCAAGCCATGGTTAGACATATTTCAGCTCATCATCATTTGGTGTTTACTAAAACAAACCTTTCTCTTGATGATCCACCTCATAATGAGGGCTTGTACCTTGAGGTCTTCATCCATAGACATAAAATCAAAAGGCTCATGATTTATGGTAGAGAGGGCTTAAACATTTGTACCTTCTAGTTAGTAAAATAATTGGGATACTTGAATGGTGTTATTGATTCTTAAAATAAAATTACTATAAAAATTTATGATGATGCTAACCATGAATCTAATGGAACAATAAACTTTCCAATTCAAGCTGGCCATTCTATAGCAGAAACCATTTTTCAAGTATTGGACCTTGATCTCCCATATAACATCCTTCTTGGTTGTCCATGGATACATGCCTTGGAAGTTGTTCCCTCTATGTATCATTAATGTCTAAAATTTCCCTATGATGGCTTGAAAGTCACTATTCCTAGAGATCCTCTTCAATCCACATGAGGATTATAAAGGGAATTTTTAATTCCATCTTGTCACATCTCCCCATGATTTAGGAAGAATGGACAAACAACTCCTTTATGAGATCTTGCCCATTCCCAAGGGTACTTCCAAGTGCCCTCCACCTGATATCATCCTCCCATGTGATGACAAGTGTTGTCACCTCAATAGTTGAGATGCCTCAAGGCATCTCAACCCTTGATCTTCCTCCTCTCTCAATCTCCATTGTCCAATCTCCTCTCCCTCATGTAAATGATTAACATTCATTTTTCCAACTTACCACTCTCATGCAACCAAAACCAATCATGCAACCATAGCCAAATCCTATTATTTTGTGACCAAAATTGAGCTAAACAAGGTGTTATGTTGCCAAAATCAACATAGAGCCCACAAAGAATCAAATCAAAGGGGAAATCATGTCAACATGTTCAGTTTCAAGGCCATTTTTATGTGTTTTGGTGCATGTTTGATTTTTCTAGCAATAGCTTAATCCTTACAATTTTATAACCTACCCAAAGGAATTTCTGAACAATGCATGTCCTTACACAAATCTATGTATCATTATTGAGATGAATTTGGTTTTAAAATTGTACAACCTACTAGAAGGATCTTGTGAGTTATAGGACAACTTTGTGTACCAAATCATTTCCATAGAGCTTGATCATAAGGTGCTTTGATTTGACTTATAGTGAATTATAGGGTATTTAGATTCCAAGATAATATACACCTAATAAACATTAATTTCAGTTACAAAATTGGTTTCGTTCTCTGGGAATTCTCTAGAAATTCATTCTGATAAAACTATGGTCAGTAAAGAGTCGGCCCCTAGTGCCCCTATGTTTGGAAGATTTGTGAATACCCCTAAAAGATCCCCTAATCAGGGCGAAATTAGTTCTACCCTGAATAACTCCAGGCCTGAGGACATAATGAGTGTGGCGGAAAAAAGTACTGATGGCCTTTGCACTGTTCTTAAGTGGGCCCAGAAGGAAATTTATTATTTGAATGGCCATAGCAGAGATCTCAGTAATAGAGTCATGGAATTGGAGCAGAAGGTTAGCTGGAGTTGTAATGAGAATGATGGACAGAACACCCCCTTAATGGAGAAAAGACAACAGTTGCAGGAGGAAAGATTGACTAGGTTGGAGAGCAATATGTCCAAGATTGGCCAAAATATGAGGGCCACTATGGCGAATAATCTTAAAATTGCCAGGCACAACACCATTATCATTAATGCTATGGTGGAAAAGTTGGAAAAAAATCAAAAGGGCTTGCTGGTCATGGACTTGGATGCGGACAGAGGTTATAGTAGAGTTGTTGTTGAAGGGATTTCGACTCGCACCCAGGCTAATATGAAGAGGAAGGCCCCTGCTTTTTTCACACATGGTTCAAATCCTCAAGCAGGGGTTACAGGATATGACTGAAGTTGAAAAGGAAGCTGAGGAGTTGATGAACACCTTGGAGTAGCACTGCTGTGGTCGTTTCTGGCTTTTTGGTGGTCCTTTTTTAGACCCTGTTGTCTCTTTTTGTTGTCGTTTCCTTTTGGGATAGTTGTCTGTTTGTTTAGACTTTTTATGATCTATCTTTGTTTTTTTAAACTTTGTGGTTTCAGGTCCCTGTAAAACCTATTTTTTCCTTTTCAAAAACATTAATTTCTAGACATTAACAAGCCATGTTTATACATTTATAATAATCATAATCTAAAATGAATTTTTACACTAAATATAATTATCATTTATGTTAAATTATAAAAATAATATTTCAATTTATCATTCTTAACTTCTTATTTAAATCTAAATTAATTTTCTCCTATTTTATTCCCTTAGAAGACTATAATGAAGACATCTATAAGTTTAAGATGAAGTATCTCAAATAAAGAAGCATTGTATTTTACATGTCAACCAATTCCATTAAACATATATTATAAGAATGTTACATAACAATAAAAAATGATGCCTTGATGTGTATGTGGAGTGTATAAACTATCAATGTTCAAGTGAACATTGTATATTAAAGTAAGAATATTTAAAATCACAATTTTAAACATTCAATGGAAACAGTTTTTAATTAGTTTTTAATTTTTTCAAATGTATAAATATGTATAAAATCTAGTATTAGATTTTTCTTTTAATAGATGAAATCAAAACGTTAAGTTTGTTAGATTAAAAATATTTAAAGTTCTTGCTTTAAATTTTTAATAGAAATAATTTTGAATGATTTTTAATGTACACCTAATAATATTATTAAATGGTTTATTAAATTATCAATTGATATAGATATTTTAAGTTTTATTGGCAAAGTACTATATTTTTATTTACTTTAAAACTATTTATTGTTTAGTTAACAAAACTATAAATGTTTGTTTCCAAAAATAATTTGAAAGTATTTTTAAGTTCTATTAATAAATTTTTTTTTATATTATATATAGGGGGGTCACAAAAAGAACAAGAAGAAACATTACATCGAATTGTACAGCTCAAGAGAGGCCAGGCCTCACATCAGGAGCATTACGAATTTACATATCAGATAGATCAATACAAAGATAAAAAGAGAGAGACCAAGAGACTAGTGTAAGATATCATGAAGGGTGTCTACCCAGGCTATCCACCCCTTAGATCCGTACATCCAAACAATGTTTTTCTTCTCCTGGATTTGCGCAAGCATAAGGATTTGGTCCAAGTTGGATTTTTTGTTTTCCTTAACCGCTTGGTTCAGCATTTTGCAAGTCTTATCGAACATCTGCAAGTTATCCATATGCTCCCTCCAAACATATCCATCCTTCATCTCATAGATGAAGAAAGTGGCATAACCCGTCTTCAGGAACCTTTTGAGCTTTTCTTTTTCAATCATCATGGTAGTGCAGACCTACAAGAAGATTTTAAAGTATGTGAGTTTTTGAAAAGATTCAGTAAGAACTCTGGGGTTGTTTTGATACCTTTCTTCGTTTCTACATTTCCAAATCTGCCATAAAATATTAGAGGAGAGGATTTTCCAAAATAGATTAGTATCTTTATTAAGCCCATCAATATGCCCAGTAACAATTTCAAGAATGCTAAAATTCATAGGATAAGTGATACCAAACATATGCCAAATTTCCTTAGCAAAGATGCAGTCAAGAAGAATATGTCTACCAGTCTCGAGTAACCTGCACAGATTATAGTAATCAGCCACATAATTATCTTTTCTAATAGGGAGCCTATCAAGAATCAAAAGCCAATTGAAGCATTTTAACTTAGGCTCAGTAGGGTCTTTCCACAATATATCAAAGTATTTCTTCCAAGAGCATTCATTGAGGGTGGAGTACCACATAGAATTGGCATGATCAATGATGGCATCAGTATGCCCAATCACATTGTAAATGTTTTTAGCTTTGATTTTGGATAAAATGGTCCCATCTGGCCATTTATAGCTTAAAAATCTATGAGAGTCCATATGGCAAGTAGTAGGAAGGTCCTTGGAGGCCTTGAGAATCATATTATAGGTTTTCTTCTAGGAGGCGGGGATGTCAAAATTGCTTCTAAGATCATCCCAACTGATTAATCTGTCTTGCTCAAAGAGGTTAGCCAATTGAGAGATGCCCTTACTAGACTAGTGTCTAGCAGTGCAGCCTTGGGAGAGGGTGAGGGGTTTACCAAAAGAGTGTAAGTTCCACCAAATGGACCTTTCACCATAAAGCTGATTATCATCATGGAAGGCCGTGTTAGTAATATACTTTCTGACATGATCCCAAGCTTTCCAAATGGATCTAAAGACATCAGATCCTTGAACAACAATAGGAAAGTTACCAATAATAAGATCATTAAAAGGCAGATTCTTCCAAGATTTTGCATTTTTGGGGAATCCCCTTTCTATATTGTTCCTAACAAGGATCTTCCAAGGATCATTACCATCTAAAGAGTGAAAGATCCACTTGGCGCCAAGGGAAATCCCTTGGAGTTTAAGATCCTTCAAGCCAAGACCCCCAAGGAGCTTATTAGCATGGCACCAGTCCCACTTAACAGCGTGCATTTTTTTATTACCTTTACCATCAGACCAAAGAAACTTCCTGACAGCCTTTTGAATTTCTAGAATTTGGTAATTGCTGAACATCCAAGCTGAGGAATAATAGATATTATAGGAAGAAATATTTTTTTGGTAGACTTGAACTCTACCAGCCAAGGAAAAAACTCTGTTGTTCCACTTATCTAACTTCTTAGTGATTTTTTCATTAACCCAAGACCATGTATCCTTAAGGGAGGGATCAATAGAGAAAGGTATGCCTAGGTATCTAACAATTTTGTGCGGACCTCCCCACTGAAAATCATAGTTTTTAAACCAATCAGGGGGCTGCTCATCCCAACCAAGGCAAATAGATTTGTGGTGGGATAAACAAGCACCAGAAATAGTGCAAAACAAATTGAGTTAACTTAATAGTTTTAATTTATAATAACATTTCAAATGCATTTAAAAATAAGTTAACTTAATAATATTGATAATTAATTTCAAAGATACACAAGCCCGCCATAATAAATATTACCTTTAAGAATTTGAATAATTTTTAATTATTTTTTGAATTCATTTATCTTCTATAACACTAACTTTTTCATTGTACATCATGCAACAAGACACATATAAATGCATTATTCTTAGCAATTGAATGGAACCATGAACTTACATCCATTTTTATGATATACACACTATTAGTTGGACCATCACGTATTGAATGTGTTTGAATGTTTAATGTTTGTTTATTGTCAAAATCTAATTTTATACAATTATAATATGTTGAGTATAATACAAATATTGGTTATACATAAAGGTAAATCAATGCATTCATATAACAATCAAAGCATGCATTATAACATGAAAACATGTTGTCTAATGATTCACATAAATTCATAGCAATGGTGGTGGCATACTAATACTTGTTATGAGCATTTGTATTTGTATTAACATTAACTAATACATATATCAAAATATTAACTATGTTGAAGTTTTGTATTCTCAAATTAAAAACTCATAGAAGTATTTATCTATACTACCGTCTTCCAAAACTATTGTAGTTTCTCTATTTTATGATGTTGAATGAATAGATCACTCCAATCCATAACCATCATATTGATATGTAATATATTCAATGAAATTATCACACATGATGCTAATAGATAGATTGACATAAAAAATTAAACTATATATATAAGAAAACATAAGGTGGTTAATAATAGGACTGATGATATTGGATTAAATTTAATAACTTCATCTAATTATCATTTTAAAAATAATTATAGTACGATATTCCTATGGATTTAATGTTAAGTTTCACTCATATAGTTATCCTTTTCAACTTAAACCAACAATATGTAGTATTTTGACTCATTTAGAAAAGATAATAGTGTTAGTTCTTGACATAATATATCAATTCTATAAAGGTTTCTAATTCTCCCTTCTAGCAGGTTCGATAATATTAAATAAATAATATAAAAATTATTCCATGCATTTAATATTTTATCTTGTTGAATATGTATAAATTTCAAACAATGATATGATTTATAGATAATTCTTTCAAAAAGCAATCAATATAAATTTTTTGCTCGTAAAACTATAAATATCAATACATATCTACGATTTATACATAATTCTTTCAAAAAACAATAAATATAAAATTCTTTGCTCATAAAACTATAAATATCACCTTAATAATATTTTTTATAACTACTTTCTATCAATATAATTTATATACTACATAGAGTTGAACATTTCAACTTCACTTAAACCTACTGAAATTGACTATTCTTCAATATCACATAATTCTATAATACCAAATAGATTACAATAGAAACTACTGTTTCCCCGTAAGATCATCGGCTCCTTTCCTTCCTCCAATGCTCAGTTGAGAGTCCGAGTGAGTAAACTCCCAAAGGTTTGCCAGTGCGAAATACCCCAGTCCTCACCCTGTTCATATTCAAAACAACACGTCAAACAACTCTCCCATGTATTCACTGCACTATGCAACCAAGAGTTTTTTATTCAAACAGCTCATTTTAACGGTCGAATACAAACTCTGTCTATGGCTGTGCTCCATCAATACCCCGTAATTCTGAACTGTTTGATTTAGAAAACCTACGTACCTTTGGTAATACGACGAAAGTAGCGTGAAATCCAAAGCCCTTTTCATGTGAAAGCGAAAGGATCTCCAATTGCTCTGCACTTAACAGCGCTATCACCTTCATTAGCAGAGTTGCTGGGCATGAAACCCTAGTACTTCTCTGCACATTAATTATTATTTTAACATGCCGGAGTATATCCCTGCATCGCTCAAAGATCACATCATCGCCATGGTAAAGTAATGAGCCGTCTAAATTGAAACCCTGCTCGTTGGCACTTTCATTTTGTCGTTCCAGCTCACAAACGCGAAGTTTTAGTTCCCTCAAATAACTTGTGGTATTCGCCAATATTGAAAGCTTGTCTTTCTGCACATCAAAAGCCAGAAACAGAAGCTTCCTGTTTTTCTTTGCCAAAAAGTAACAAGATGACCAAAACTTTTCCAAAAATTTATAAAGTTGCAGATCTACAGATTAAGTAATTCAGAAGTAACAGCACAATTATTATACCGTACAAGAGTACGTTTGCACATTTTTACAATTTCGTGTGTAAAAGATTATAATTTTACATACCTTGCAATTTCTTGGAAGAAGAGAGCAAAGATTCTTGAACTGCTCGTTCAATTTGACTCTCCTATTGCGCTCTGCAATCATGTGGTGAAACCCCGATTTGGGTTGATTCCTGTTTTTTGCATTTAAGTCTTGATTCGTGTTGGTAGCAGGAGAAGGAAGCGTTAGGCGTGGTTCCCCCATCGTCAACTTTCTATCTTCATCTATTTTTCTCAGAAATCTGAAACATCTTTTGTGCAGAGTTTCGCAGAGTTTCGCAGGATAGGAGAGAATCTGCGCCGGCGATTGAGTGAAGTTGTATGTATGGGCTGAAGGCACTGTGCTGAGGCGCCCACATGCTGCTTTCTAAGGAATTTGTCGACTGTTGATAGAATTCGTCCATGGTGACATCGTAAGGAGGAAGCTCAAATTGGGGATCGTCCAATATAGTGATTTCAGAAGCATCATTGCTTAAAGCGCTTTCGCTCGACTCTAAAAAAGATTCGATGGCACTCAAGTCGTATGTTTCCATTAGGCCTAATTTTTAAGTTCACATTTAGATTTGATCTTGTTTGTTACAAAGAAGAGTATTTATGTAGAAATTGCGTTTCATGTCAATCTTCTTTGTTACGTAATTCCAACTTTGTATTCGTTTAGTCTACACGGAAGAGAATAAAGCAGTCCTGACTGCGAGATTGGACTTGATTTTTGGAATTTTGTAAGGGTTTTATCAAATTCAGAAAGTGTTACCTATTTTTTTTTGGGTAACTTTGAAAATAACTTTTTACTATTATTCACACGTTTTTTAATTAAAACATATTAAACAGTTGTCGAATTTTATAATGTCAATTTGGACTTGACATTTTGGAAGAGTTTTATATCAAATTCTCAAGAAGTTCTTACCTACTCCGAGATTTGAGGAACTTTGAAAATAACTTTTCACTACTATGCACATCTATCTCATTTATACTATTGATTTCTTAATAGTTTACATACTACATTAGAATTATTTACATTTTTTTTACTACAAAATACTAAACAATTGTCTTATTTTTATTGATCAAACTTTATCTGCAACCATTGAATGTACTACTTAAGGACATTTCATTTAAATAATTAAATAATGATTTATTTGAATATTGATTCCAAAGAAAAAAAACTTTTAAGAAATATAGTCAAATTTTTAAAGAAAATATTTTATTGCTTATGATATGCAATATGCACATCTATCTCATTTATACTATTGATTTCTTAATAGTTTACATACTATATAATAATTATTTAAATTTTTTTTAGTACAAAATACTAAACAATTGTCTTATTTTTATTGATAAAACTTTATCTGCAGCCATTGAATTTACTACTTAAGGATATTTCATTTAAATAATTAAATAATGATTTATTTGAATATTGATTCCAAACAATTTTATTTTTTTTAAGAAATGTAGTCAAATTTTTAAAGAAAACATTTTATTGCTTATGGTATGCACACTTCCATACATTTTTTGGAAAGATAAAATTTATATTTAATTTAATTTATATTTAATTTAGGTAAATTTTGTTACAATATATTATCACTTTGTAGGTCATTAGTAAATATCATGTTTAATAGTGATGGGTAAATTTTGGTCAATAAAAATAAGATAATTATTTGACTTTTTGATGTAAGTGAGATGTAAAATTACTATTAATTGTTTGACCCTTGAACTAGATGATGTTTACGTACACTAATTTTATATTGATTTTGGTTCATATTTTTGTCTTATAATTTTATTTATTTTATACATTTAACTTAATTTTACCCTAATCCAAACACATTATCACATGTTAGTCACTATTAATCATTATTATTTTTCTACTATTGCACACATTTTTTTTTTTTTAGACTGCAGGAATCGGGTAGCACGACCCCCTATAAACTGCAGTGCGCCTGGTAAACTTTGTGACACGCCCTCCGGTACCACGGGACCAGCAGAGCCGCATAGCCAACCGAGCTAGGGCCCCCGACCCTACTATTGCACACATATCTATATTTTTTTATATGATCTCAGTCACACAACTCTAGGGAATAGATGATTTGTGCAAGATGGAAAAATAATCAATTGACTAATGCAAAATCCAAACCCTAGCTAATTATATTTAGCTAATTAAAAATAATATAATATGAAAATCCCTTGTAAATCAAACTTACACTTTCAAATATAAATTCTGAACCCTCATAATACTACTATACATCCTCAAACATAAATATAAACTATTGAATAGCTAGTTATTTGTGATTGATTTCTTATGTATAAGTCCCTTGTAAATCAAACTTACACTTTCAAATATAAATTCCAAACCCTCATAATACTACTATACATCCTCAAACATAAATATTAACTATTGAATAACTAATTATTTGTGATTGATTTCTTATAGATAAGGACACTATTATTCATAAATATTTATATGAAACCCTTATACACTAAAATTAATGAGTTGTTGGATAAATCATAATACTACTATACATCCTCAAACATAAATATAAACTATTGAATAACTAGTTATTTGTGATTGATTTCTTATGGATAAGGACACTATCATTCATCAATATTTATATGAAATCCTTATACCCTAAAATTAATAAGCTGCTGGATAAATTATGATATTAAAAAAGAAAACATTGAAACACTAACATAGAAACATAAGATATAATTTTTATTTATGATAGTCAATGTATTATTATTATACAACAAAAGAAACAAACACTCATAAATTTAGAAATGATTAAAAATCAACTTTCAATTATATATATATCCAAGCCTCCACAAGCTAAAATGTTCAATAAACCATGGTAGTGACATTATAGCAAGATGAAAATGACTTTAACATATAAACACAAGTGTGATTCTTAAATATAATTTCCTCAAATGGATATAAGGGTTTCCATCCATAAATCTAACTATGGAAAGCCAAGAGAATTTTGTCCTCTAGATCTTGTAGTTTCCTTTTTTGGATCCTCATTTTTTTTCTATTTTTATTATAATTTACTTTTTCCTTCAATTATTTAACTCTTGTTGAATTACATTTTAAATAGTGTAAAAAAGAATTTTTGAATATTAAATAGAACATAAATAATAATAAAACATAAATAATATTTAAATGGTAAGAAAAGTTAGGCCCACTTAAAAATAGTATTAATTTATTTAACTCTTGTTGAATTACATTTTAAATAGTGTAAAAAATAATTTTTGAACATTAAATAAAACATAAATAATATTTAAGTGGTAAGAAAAAGTTAGGCCCACTTAAAAATAGTATTAATTTATTTAACTCTTGTTGAATTAAATAAATTTAAATAGTGTAAAAAATAATTTTTAAACATTAAATAAAACATAAATAATATTTAAGTGGTAAAAAAAAGTGAAGCCCACTTACAAATAGTATTAATTTTTTGATTGTTGAAATGGGACATGGCACAACCTTATAGTGCTTAGGATCCATACTCAGAGTCTAAAAATTGATCAACTAAAAATTTCAAATTTTAGAATTAAAATCACTTTCTTACTATTTTCGTTATCATTTGGGTTAGGAGCCCAACATGATACATGTTTGCACAAATTTGTGATAGGCGTTGATGTTTAAAGATATTAACTTGTATAATTAATCATATCTAAAAATGAAAAGGATTAACAAGAAATGTCTAGCTATAAAAAAAATTCATTATTCAAATTTAGAGTTTGAAATAAGCACATCTATTCAAAACCAATGCTTTCTTTAAACATTTTCCTACAATCATAATGTTAGTTTCACAAAAAGGTTAAGAAAGGATAATTGTTGAAATATCAAAATTTGCATTAATTAAATCACCTTAATATTTTAAGTTAGTTAGTACAGTCATAAAGTTAGTTTAACAAAAAGGTTAAGAAAGGATAATTGTTGAAATATTAAAATTTACATTAATTAAATCACCTTAATAGTTTAAGTTAGTTAGTAGTTAAAAGATTAAGAAAGGATAATTGTTGAAATATTAAAATTTACATTAATTAAATCACCTTAATAGTTTAAGTTAGTTAGTAGTTAAAAGGTTAAGAAAGGATAATTGTTGAAATATTAAAATTTACATTAATTAAATCACCTTAATAGTTTAAGTTAATTAGTAGTTAGTTGGAAGTTATTTAGATATGGTGGTTTGAAAAGTTACTGGAATGATTTATATACTGTAATACTTTGATGATCAATTCAATATTATGATCTTTGATTTTTCGAAGATTTTGGTATCAGATACGGTATGAAATGGAAGAGATCTCTGAGCCTGTGGAGGGTTTGGCCGCTGATTCTGTGATACATGCTTGGTATGTTTTCCACCCCTCCTTCCACTCTTTCTTCTGTATGTTGAATTGATTGGGGATGGGGTGTATGATTCTGTTGTGGTGAGAAGCAATTATGACTATTGCTGCTGCAGGAGTTTGATATACGATGCAGATGCTTGCTGCTACCTTTCACTATAGCTCTTAGTCCATAAACGACCTACAATAAAAATGCGTGACAGGTGTATGGGGAAGAACATAAACTAGTTTATCTATCTTTATATTATATAAAATCTATATAATTAACGCCTAAGAATTTTTTTTCACTTTTCAAGGAGGAACCTATAAGGCAAAATTTTCAAACTTAGGAAAAATTTCAGAATTAAATATCTTCGAGTGGCATGAGTCGGTGGAGGACACATCATCCCATAGAAAAACACACAAAGAAACAAATCTCTCTTTCTATCACTGACTTGTCGGTGGAGGACAAGTAATCCCATAAAAAAACACACAAAGAAACAAATCTCTCTTTCTATCACTGACTTGTCGGTGGAGGACACATCATCCCATAGAAAAACACACAAAGAAACAAATCTCTCTTTCTATCACTGACTTGTCGGTGGAGGACACATCATCCCATAGAAAAACACACAAAGAATCAAATCTCTCTTTCTATCACTGACTTTTTTAAATGCTTGATGGGAAGTAGAAGTTTGAGAGTGAAGCTGAGAACCACTGCATTATAAAAAATCATTAGGAGATATGGTTCACAGGGTAGTTGATTGAAGTGGGCCTGAAAAGAATCAATAAAAAGAACCCAATCATGGAGAGTTGGAGACTATCTAAGTAAGTTTTCATAATTTCTTCATAATTATTATAAACCTTTTGCAACTGGGATAATATTTGCTCATATACCATGCTTAATTTTCCTTGCATTGCATGGCCCATTTCATCATGATACTCTGGCCTTGTGAAGAGTTTCATAGTCATTTGACCATGACTGTCCATGCTATACTCATGAAAAGGACTGTAGCTTATATGGATGCATAACCACATTGTAATACAAAGGTTTCATCGTGAAATGCAAGGAAGAAAGCCCAAGGCTAACAGATGCTAGAAACTTGTAAATTGACAGTGAGATAAGTGATAATCATGGCCATTCAATAAATAGGACAGTCATAGCCCATGATGCAAGAGAGCAGTCACAAGATAACTCAGTCATAAAGAGAAGGTTTGATTTCAACCATGATCAGGATCATTCACAAAGAGCAGCTTTGATAAAGAGAAATGGGCGGCAATTTCTGAACCCTAACCTGATTACTATATCTTTTTTACTATTTTATTTGCTACCAGTAAATAAAAATCACTATTTCAGATTCAAAATTTAATGTGCATTATTTTGAAATTATCCATAAGCTTGCAATAACTTAAAATCACTATTTCAGATTCAAAATTTAATGTGCATTATTTTAAAATTATCCATAAGCTTGCAATAACTTAAAATCACTATTTCAGATTCAAAATTTAATGTACATTATTTTAAAAGGCTGATGGGTAAAAGCGTGGATTCCATTGATTTCTACAATGAGAAGATAAAAGACTTCATGATCAAGCTGAATACAAAACAGAAGATTGCATTAATAAAGAAGCAGGTTGGTGGCGCTTTTATAATATTTGCAGCTGCAGGTGTCTCACAGACTGTACATTCACAGCTTACAGATATTGAAATGAATTGTCAAAGAATAAAATTCTATTAAAATACAGTGTTTATAAGAGATGGAAGACCAAAATTACATAAGCTTATAATAGACGGCAAAAATGCTCCTAACCAGTTATAGATTTCACCATACTTCCTCTCTCTGATTTGACTACTAATACTTGTCAAAGCAGGTGGACTTCCACTTGTCTATTTACACTTCTTTTCTTGTGAGAATGTCCAAGCTGAAGATCTAAACAGTACATCCACATTGAACAAAATTTTGATTCCTATGTCTTTCTCTGCTTTACTCCTACACTTAAGCCAGTTTGCTTATGAAGAATGTATTTGTCTACAATGCGGCCTTTTGTTTTGGCCTTGTTCTCAATTGACATCTTTAGTCTCTAATTTTTATGGGAATGGTTTTAGAGGGATAACTCAGAAAGCTGTTTTCTACCAAGTAACCCTGTGGATTATGGAACCCTTTTGATGGCCTGATTGAATCATTTCTTTAACTTCTTATTCAAACCCTAATGAACTACACAGTGGTAAAGAACTGCAAGAAACAAATTTTATGTCTTGAAATTCAGACCTGCGCGCAGAAGCTTCGGCGTATCAAAACATGAGCTCGCGCCTTTATGATTTGGAACACCTGAGTTCCTCCATGTAGCAGCTGTTCTACATACGATAATCATGGCTTCTTCTCTATTCGTCTCATTGACAGGTTATGTTTGCTGTTGGCTGAAAGATTGTAAATTTTATTGAGTTTGTGACGGTCTGTCGATTTTGCAACAACGTGATCAGAAGCGGTAGGGATGACAGGTATATCTTATGTACCACGTGTACAAGTAGAGAGAATACCGGTTATTCATGGCAATGTGCTCGCTTGGTATTATGAAAATGATAACGAAATATATAGGTCTTACCGTAGAAATAACATATTTAATACGTTTTTATTTACCATGGCTTTGTCACCGCCTCCACCGGTGGCATTCGGAGTTTCTGTGGACACGGAAAAAATGCCGCAGCAATGAACGCCTTACGGCGTAATTACCGCCATTGAAGCATTTCATAAAGGTGTATATTTATTTGCAAGCATGTGAAGGGTACATTTGACATGAAGTTTGAATTATTTACTATCAACCAGTGGATAGTCATCTCCATCTTCAGGGTTTGAATCCCTTGCAAGGCCTTTTTCATGAAGTGATTGGATGACTATGCCAACTACATGTGGATGTTGCGTGTCAACCTATTGGAGGTATTTCCTTTGTTGGGGTTTGGGATTTCCTTGCAATTTTTTTATTTTAATATGATGGGTAGTGGGATTGGTAGCAAGGAAAATTTGTCAACACTCTTCAATCAATAAGTGTTAGGTTCTAATCTTGCATAAAGGTTATTTTGGTCATTTTATATATCTATTGAACATATTCTTGTCCAAGTTTTAGGGACATTTCTTGAAGGAGAAATAGAAAATCATTGGTTTTGTTACTTACGAAAAAGATGGGGTATAAGACTATTTTTTTGTGTTGATTGGGCTTTGGAAGGTTGTAGTACTTCATTTAGTGCTATTTTTGGAGGGTAAGGACTAACAAATGTCAAATTGGAGGTCGAAGGCACTTGAGGATGGAGGTGTTTCCATCATGTCAAGATAACTTCTTGCTTTGAGATGGTGCTTTGCATGAGAAGCATATTTTTTTTCTTTCCTTTTTATGTTGATAGATTTAAGAATGCATATATTGTGAATTTTGATTTTGAAGAGAAGAAGGGGTTTGGTGAACTCAATATGTATTGTTCTCCAGATAGTTTAGGAGTCTGTGATCTTGGGGATTGTGCCCTTCTAAGGGTCATGAGACAACTTGATGGAGCATTGTGGATGTAGCTCAACATGGATTGTTGTCTAATAATTTGGGGATCTATGATTCAAGAGTTTTAGGAAGTGGTAATCTAGGAACTTGTGAAATCCTCTTAGGAGCTACACTATATTGAGGGTTATGAGGCATCTTGATGGAGTTCCACCTAGTTTAGGATTTGTTTTGTCAAAAAAAAATCTTCTCAAGAATGTGTATTTTTTTGTGTAATCAACATGTGTTTATTGTGTAATGTAAACTTTAGGGGGGACTACTGGAGTATTAAAGCTTACATTAATAAAGTCACCTTAGTGACTTATGTTAGTAGTTAGTTGGGAGTTATTTGGGTATGGTGGTTTGAGAAACTATTTATTCATAAGGCTTTATAAAAGTCCACATTGTAATATTTTGATGATCAATTAAATATTATGATCTTTGATTTTCCCAACAATAACTTGACTCTGTGAGGATGTTAACAAGCTTGAATTTGCGAGGAATATTGAAAGTCCTCTGACACCAAATTATGGTAAGAAAACCC
Organism: Sequoia sempervirens; assembly: GCA_007258455.2. Taxonomy (NCBI): domain Eukaryota; kingdom Viridiplantae; phylum Streptophyta; class Pinopsida; order Cupressales; family Cupressaceae; genus Sequoia; species Sequoia sempervirens. The sequence goes on along the minus strand of VDFB02281492.1, from coordinate 804,679,735 downwards.
AACAGGGTAATCCCTTGTCGAAGAATCCTAGTGCTGTCCAAAACCTCACCAACTATGCTCCAAAAGTTAAAAATCCTAGCCACTCTAGTAAAAAAGTCAAGCCCACCCAAAATGTGTTGGTATGTGGTGACTGATCATGCTATACTGTATAGCCCATGGTATACTGTACACCCTTGCCCCTATCCTTGTTGGGGTCCGGGGTTGGGCCGAGTCCCGGGCGGGGGTTCAGGGGTGGCAGCCCCCGAGAAAAATTTTCCTCCTACTTTTTCGCGTTATCACCGAAAAAGGGAAAAATCAATAGAAAAAGAAAAATCCGATTTTGTAGAACCCAAAAATCTGGAAGCTTCTAAGCTTGGTAAAAAGGGGTTTGGATGGGTATTACTGTATGATGAAAAATGCGATTATTCACAAGATTGTAACAGGTTTTACACTAGATAATAAAAGTATTGGATGGCTGTGGTTTGGTAGATGTAGCCCAAATTGGGTGAACCATGTTAAATTCTTTGTGTTATGATTTATTTTGTGTATGCTTTAGTTTATCTGTTTATTAATTAAAATATGCATTTAATTGTTAGATATCTGCC
>VDFB02281492.1:804613552-804679051 GCA_007258455.2 Sequoia sempervirens | reverse complement strand
GGGACATCTATTCCTCAAGAATAGAGCAAGATTCCAGAATCATAGTTGAAGCATACCAAGCACATAAGACCAAAAGCTAAGGATTTATAAGGACTAGGTAGGAAAACTAAACCAAAACAAACAACAAATGTACAATATTCACATAAATTACAAGACCATACCAAGAGATCCAATGTCCATCATTCTTGAAGCCTACTATGATGTGTAAGTTTTCAACCTACACTCTGCAATGTTATCAGGCTTCAGCTTTACTTTGTGGCCCTAGGCCCCCCAATCTTAGAACTTGTACTTGCCTCTATCAAAAACCTTGTTTTCCACCGTCTGTATCATGCTACGGCTAAAAATATTCTCATGAATCTCCCATCTTTTGATTATGTTGTGGTCAATGAAATCAATCACTATGGACATGTATCTAAACTTATTATTATCATTGTTATTCATCTCCAACTATGAACTTTAATCAAGTATTAATTGAAATACATGATTAGTGTAGCATTCTTTATGACTTAGCTTATGATTACACTCCACTAAACACTCAATCCAACTGAATAGGGAAAGTGAAAAATTCATAGTCCATCTAATCATTATATAATTTGATATCAAATTCATTTTTCCTATTAAAATAGGAATCCTCATACACACTCCTTTCAGGATTCTCATTTGGGGGCACATATTCTAACCCCTTGAAGTGATACTGCAATTTTATTTCTATTTTTCTAAGGTCATCATCAATTAGCTTCTATTCCACACCAAACACACATTCACTTTGTGTGACAAACAAGAAATGTTCATACACAGGTTTCTGCTCAAATTGGTGCTCACATTCATCAGACCAATATAAATCAATTACACTATCATATGCTCCATTTCCTTAGGAAATTGATTCATTGGACACCATAGCATTCTTTCCTTCATTCAGATCAAGGCCATTCCCACAAAGATCATTATCCATACCATCCCAGGCATTGAAAAATAATTATGTTTTAGGTTCATTATTATAGTCCAATCCTCCCCTCTAATAATTTCTCAACTTGAAACAAAATATTTCAAAGGATGTGTCAAAAAAACCCAGGATTGATATGATCAACAATAAGGTATTCAAGTGCATCATTAGTTGATAGGTTTGCTACCCCACATTTGTAGGATTGGTTGCAATTTGAACATTCATTATTTTTAGTTGAGCAGAGTTATTCAACAAATTCCTTGTTAAAAACTATCATGTCCATTTCCGTTACAAAACTTGTACATTCTATTTTTGTTTCATACAAGTATTCAGAAAAATTAACCTACTGGTTGATATCACAAATCCTATCACTTTTAACACTAGAATCAAGTTTAAGACACTGAATACATACACTCTTCTCATGTAATTCATCTTCTACCATATTTCTAGGACATTCCAATTCTGATACAACTAGATTGCATTTCAAGGATTCATCATATGAAATTTGTTCATCCATTTGTGTGGAAAATCCTCATGAGTGTTGATATTGTTACATTCTTTAAGTAAAAATGATTCCTTCAGTTCATCTTCACAAAAAAGATTCATATTCATCTTGAGAATAATCAGAATTCTCATTTTCATCATCTTGGTTATCAATCTTCGAAGGTACATCAGTAGTGCTTGCAAGTATAACAATATAATCATCTGTGTACTACTAGATAAATTCTCACGTTTAGAAACATCTTTATCCATTTCTTGGATAAACCTTTGATCTTGAATAATATGGTTAGCATGCCTGTCATTTTGAGACCTTATTTTTTTGTATATAAACATATTTAGCCTCCTCGACAATTTTGATCCAACAAGTCATCTAATCAAAATTCTAAGGTTTCAATTCCTTGGGCAAGCCACTAAGCCTTGGCTCATAAATGTCATAGAATAAGTCAATACATATTGAATCCTCATGTCGTAACCTTTTAGGAATCTCTAGCAAGGAATATAAGAAACTTGCTAACAATTCATATGGTGATTCCTCCTCATGTTTCTTCATGTTGGATAGTCTTTGAAGAAATAACATGGGTATGTGCAAAATCATGATGGGCCAAAAAGTGGTGATATGATGGGCATGTGTATGGTATGTCGTTGACGAATTTTTTTTAACCCAAAAATGATGAAATGAAAAGGGTTTTTAAAGGATATTTTTAGCTTTCCACCAATATAAATTGTGCTTGACTTTGAATTTAATAAATAATTATTATTCATTTTCTATTTGAATTACATCTAAAGTCTTGATGAATAGGTTGATTGAGAAACACCTATATCTTTCAAACACTATCACATTTTTTAATCCAAAATATGCGTCACATTTTATGCTTGCATACTATAGAATTAAAAAAGGAAAAATTGAATTTCATGAATTTTTTACCAAATTAAGGTGGTCAGACATACGATTTTTTATATTTTTAAAATTTGTAATAAAAATTCATAATTAATTATTTACTTGGTTAGGAAAATTACAAAAAATATGCATCACACTACAAAATTCTATTCTTACATATGTTTGAAATAATAAAGATAAATTATTCAAATTTTTACGTCAAGTTCTCTAACTCTTATTTTTCAAAAAAATTTACCACTTAAGGGCCTATTTTTTCCATCATGATCCTACACATACCCACACTTGACCATCATTATTACTTAAGCTTTGTTGAAGTCTACCTTGAATTTTTCTAGGATCAATATGTTGTGAAAGTGAAGAAGATAAGGCATCAAAAGCATCATCACCTTGATCATCTCTTTCATCTTTATCTATTCCATTCAGAGGATGTATATTAGGACAACAAACACTTGTACCCATATACCCTTTCATCATTAAATATTTCATACCATTTTCAATATCCATGGATGTGGATGTGAAAATCTACAAATGGTTAAAAATCTAATGCACACATCATTAGCATGGTTAGTGTTTAAAAAAAAAATAGACCTCCAACATCCCTATGAAATAATACATCATGCTTCAAAATGCACTCAAATAGCAAGCTAACTAAAGCATATGAAGAAAAAATGAAGTATACCTATTCCATAGTGGATTGGTGCCACTTTGATATGAAAAGTGGCCCTTTCCCAACCCTTGACAAGCCAATGATGAAGATTCAATGCTATGAAGTGGACAAAATTAGCCCTCAATGTGAAGAGAGTAACTTTGCATGAAGGATAGCCTCTCCATTTATAGAATAATTTGATGAGAGAAGAGGAAAAAGGGATGAATGTGGGACTAATCTTGAGCCAATGAAAAGATGCCACTTGTCAAGATGTGAGAGGATGAAGGCTGAGCACATTTTGACAAATGTGCCAATAAATGACATTAGGTGGCTTTTCAAATTTGAAATTTGGCTTGTTGGAGGGAGAAGAGAGGGTCTTAAATACCAAGTGGGGGACATGTAAGAGGGGAGTTAATGCTATGTTGGAAGGGACAAGTCATTTGAGAGGGAGATTTGAAATGAGCGAATATTCCACCTTTATGCCATGTTGATGGAAATTAAAAGATTTAATAAATCAATTAAATGATTTAGTTGTGCAAGTGGGAAAAGCTAGAGGATGTGACATGTATTAGATTAAGATTAACACTAATCATGATTTTATTAACTTCAGTGAAGATTAGGTGATTTGAATTTTTGACTTAGATTTATGGATTAAAATAAATCAAAAGGAGATGGAAAATGATTTAGATTTAGTCAAATAAATATTTTGATTTATTTAACTAAAGGGTATGATGTTAGTGTTAAAAATGAATTTATTTAATTTAAATGGAGGACTTTAGAAGATCATTAAATAAGATTGATTTATTTAATTAAAGGGGAACTTTAGGATTAAATAAATAAAATGATTTAATTAAATAAATTTGATTTATTTGATTAACGAAGGAATTAAGATGAGTTGATTAAATGGTTAATAGAGGGATTATTAATGAAGAATCAAAGTTAGTTGATCAAGATATTTTTCATGTCTACATTTTGCCCCTCTTTGAAGCAATGTACTTGCTGTGTTGGTTCAAAGAATAAACTTTTCATGCTCAAAATTTTAAAAAAATTATAATTTTTTCGGATGTCCCAGTAGAAAGAAGTATACTAGTACATTGCCCCCTTGAGAGAGCGAGTGAAAATATTCAATTTGAGGGTCGATCTTGCGATAAAGAGGTTCAAGATGGATGCATGGATGGTTATGATGATGATGTACATGAGATGGTTTTAAGATATTTAGAATAACCAATCTATATTATCCTAAAAAACTTAAATGATGATATACTGCATTTGAGATGGAAGATGTGATGATGCCTATATGATTATGCAATGGATGTTTTATGCAAATGTATGGTTTAGGAGATGCTTAGATTAAAACATCTATATTATGTAATGATGAAAATGCATGTGAGATGATAAATGTTTGTTATATGATATGGTATGAAATGCAACATGCTTATGGTTTGTGGATGCAAGATAGATGCATTGGTGATGATGATTACCTGATCATAACGTGATTTTAGCACAGTAAAGAAGAAATGAGATGATGACAAGAGGATTCAACAAGCTAAATTTATGATGATGAGAGATGGATGATTTTCTTATCAGGAATTGGAACTTTAAAAGGGCTACATACCTTATGTTTGATAACACACATAAGTACGATGCATCAAGGTATAAAGAACCAAGATGGCATTGTACCTAGTGTGATGGACTTTGACTTGACAATCAGATAGGAGTATTTCTGTTCACACCTGGTGTACGAAACCTTATTTAGAAATGCAATTTAGATATTCAAAACATCTCAGACCAAAACATAAGAAGGAAAGCCTTCCTATGTGGTCAACAAGATACCTAAAACATCCTCCCTACATCTAAACAAAGCATGTATGACCAAGGCTATATTACAAAAATATCCAACAAGCACAACAGATAAAAGATAATGATCCTTGCCCCATTCCTATCTCTCTATATACTTTTGTTTAGACATCATCAAGAGGTCCTTGGAATGATCACAATAAGATAAATCAAAAGAGAAAGATGAAGTAAACAAACAAGCTAATGTTATTCAATACTACTAGCCAAGAGTAAACTACGGCGATGCCTCATGTTGATGTCCATTGTAGGAAGGATGCATCCTAGGACATGACGATATCAGATGATTTTTATATGGGACTGATTGGATGATAGGCTATTGACACAAAGAGTTGACTAACTTGTTTACGTACTGACCTCGACTTGAGATTTTGACGCTTCGAGTTTTCATTTTTGAACTGCCAGACTTGTTTCTAATTTTTTTACCAAAGCTTGGGGATGATGATTGATTTATTGTGAATGATGTTATTGTGGGTGAAAGCAAGATGAGATAGATGGATTTTTCAAATATTTGGATGCTTTTGGAGTTTTTGAAATGTTTTGAGGCTGGTTTTTGGTATTTTTGAGATTTTTCAAATGTTTTGATTTTTTATTTTCAAATGTTTTGGGGTTTTCTGAGATTTTGACCAAGAGACTAACCTAAAGACTTATCCTAGGGGCCTAGGGGGCTAATGAATAGATTATCCTTGCCTACGTTATAGACATAGAGACCACATAGTTCAGCTGACACAAACTCAATTATTGATGAAGATATACATGATGAAATGTCAGTTTATTATGATAGACTCCTAGAGGACTGACCTAAGTGTCTTGGGGGATGATCATAGATCAACCTTGCCTACGTTCAAGGCTTAGAGGCCTGTAGTTTGACAAGATGACTCTATTTTTTGACTTTTTGACTGACTTTTTGACCTATTTTTGGATTTTGATATGTTTTGAATGTTTCTGGATTTTCTTGGTTTTTTGAATGTTTTGGATTTTTCAATTTTGTGATGTTTTTGATTTTTGATTTTTGATGTTTTGGATTTTTTAATTTTCGATGTTTTGGATTTTTTGATTTTCTAATGTTTTTGGATTTTTATTTTTGATGTTTTGGATTTTCTGATTTTGGAAACTCAAGAACACACATGAATCGATCTAATGAGAACATGCCCCATTGTGATTCAATAGACTACCCGATAAAGGCAAGACAAACTAACCTTGAGAATGGGTCGAGTAGTACTAGGAGGATCATGATACAAACACATGACCAAGCTATATACGCAGATGGATGATGGATGGATGATACAAAATGAGTTGTGAGGATCTGGTGGATGGAAAGTGCTTATTTACACAAGGCACCTATTTGCTAGGTTTTCACCAAGGTACTTGCCCAAAGTGCCACCGAAAGTGGTTTTCACTAGATGACAATTTTTCTCTTTACTATTTTTTATCATTTTTTCTTTTTGATTTTTTTGTTGTCACCAAGATGCTTGTTTGCCAGGTTTTGATCAAGGTAACCATTTTTTCAAGGCATTTTCTAATTCTTTTTTTGGATTTTTTGGTTATAAACCTTGAAAGGTTAGGCATAAAACTTTTTGAGATGGGAGTTGTTGATGGGATCATGTAGAGGTTCCCCTTTGGGTGTTGATAACTGATATGCCCCTGACTTATAGCTTGCTATGATAACAAATAGTCCCAACCAGTTGGGTTGAAATTTTCCTTTCCTGTTTGGATTTGGGACAATTTCCTTATTTTCCTTTAGGACAAGTTCTCCGACTTGGAATGTTTGACTCTTGATCTTTTTGTTGAAGCTCCTCTTGAGTTGGTTTTGCTAAACTTGCAAATGTTTTAATGCTTCCAAACATCACTCATCTAGTAGCTCCAACTCTTTCAGTATTGATACTCAGTATTCCTCATCTGTGATTGAGTTTTGCAATGATATTCTCAGTGATGGGAGCTCGATCTCGATGGGAAATATGGCTTCTGATCCATAGAACAAGGAGAATGGGGTGGCACTGATGGGTGTATAGATGCTAGTTCAATAGGCCCAAAGGGTGGGATTCAACTATAGATGCCAGTCATGACCTGCACCATTGACTTTCTTTTTGAGGATCTTTAGAATGGTTTTATTGGTGGCTTCTGGTTGGCCATTACCTTGGGGATAGTATGGTGTGGAGAAATGATGTTGGATTTTGAATTTGTTGCATAGGTCATGGACATCCTGATTTTTGAATGGTGTCCCATTATCAGAGATAATGGCTTGTGGGACACCATAGTGGCATATGAGGTAGTTCAGGATGAACTTTGATATCTGCTTCCAAGTTATGTAGGTCATTGGTATGGCTTCCACCCACTTGGTGAAATACTCAATGGTAGTAATGATAAAATTATGGCCACTAGATGAGGTGGGAGTGATTTTACCAATGAGATCAAGCCCCCACTATGAAAAGGGCCATGGTATAATGATGGGATGGAGCTCTTGAGCTAGAGCATGGATGGGGTCCTCATGCTGCTAACATTGTAGACACATTTTGACATAGTCATATGCCTCTCTTTCTATAGTAGGCCAATAATACCCTGTCCTTAGTAATTTCTTTGCCAAGGTCATTCTACTCAAGTGTGAACCACAAATCTCATTATGGACCTCAGTTAATGTAGGTAAGGCTTCGTTAGTGTTGAGGCAACGTAATAAGGTTCCCTCTATGCTTCTATGGTACGAAGTATTTCCTAGGATGACAAACTGAGATTCTTTCCTGATAAAGGTTCTTTTTAGGTTTGAGGGTAAGTCAACAGGTAGGACCCCTATTCGTAAGTATGTATAAATGTCATGGTACAAGGGATCACCGGGAACAATAATTTCACGCACGAATTCTGACTCAGGTACCTCGAATAAGGGTATGAGAAGTTTCTCTACCAAGAATTCATGTTTTAGGATGGTGCGAGGGATTTCAAGTAAGGATCCAATCATTTCCATGGTGTCTTTTGCTCTATTGTTGGCTCTAGGAATATACCCAAATGTGATATCAATGAATGATTCTTTAAGGCTCTCTACCAAATTTTTGTATGGATTCAACTTATCATCCTTTATTTGGTACTCATCATTCACTTGATTTATTATCAGTTGGGAGTCTTCATATACTTTGAGGGTCATGATGTGCCACTGCACTGCTATTATGAGACCTATGGTTAAAGCCTCGTATTCTGCAATGTTGTTAGTGCAAGGGAATGCCAGCTTGTAAGATCTAGGAATGTACTCCCCCTATGGGGTGATGAAGAAAACACCAACTCCTGATCCATGTTGTATGTAGGAGCCATCAAAGTAGAGTTTCCAGTGATCAGCTATGCTAAGATTGAAGATGAATTTGTCTAGAAACTTTGATATGAGTGGATTCTCTAAATAGATTGGTGCTTTTGCAAGCTAATCTACAATTACTTGGCATTTGATTTCTTTTCATTCCACGTACTCGATGTTGTATTTAGATAGAATCATGACCCACTTATCCATTCTTCCTATGAGCATTTATTTTGATAGTAGGTACTTTTGGTGGTCGATCTTGGTGATGAGTTTGATTTTGTGTTCCAACATGTAATGTCTGAATTTTTGTGAAGCAAACATTACTACTAGACAAGTTTTTTTGATGAATGAGTAGTTTAGCTCATGCCTTACCATTTTGCAGCTGATGTAATAGATGGCTCTTTCTATCCCATTTTCATCATGTTGAGCCAAAAGAGCTCTGAGGGCTATTGCTATTGCTAATATATAAAGGATGAGTGGTTTTCTTGGGATCAGTGGCATGAGGACTTGAGGTGTGAGTAGATATTCTTTGATTTTGTTGAGGGCTTCATCACACTTGTCATCCTATTTGTACGCTACCCCCTTGTGGAGTAGGTGAGAATAGTGGTTTTGCTTGTCTACTAGTTGTACGATGAATCTGTGGATGGACTGAAGCCTGCCTTGGAGACCTCTCAACTATTTCAATGTTTTGGGTGCCTCCATCTCTAGGATTGACTTAACTTTTACTGGGTCTATCTCTATACCCCTCATTGACACTATGTATCCCAGTAGCTTTCATTATTATACACTAAAGATGCACTTCTTTGGGATGAGTCTGACTTTATATTTCTCTAGCCCATCAAAAATAACACTTAAGGTTGCTATGTGATCTCTCCTCTTCCTGAATTTTTCTAGTATGTCATTAACATAATCTTTGACAGTTTTGTGGATCATGTCATGGAAGATTAGCGTCATGGCTCTTTGGTGGGTAGCCACAACATTCTTTAGAATGAATGACATCATATTCTAGCAATAGGTCCCCCATGGACAAGTGAAGGCCATTTTATGTTGGTTTTCTTTGGCGATCATTATTTGGTTGTATCTAGAGAAACTGTCCATTAGAGAAAGCATTTCATGTCCCACCATCATGTCTACAATGATTTCAATGTTAGAAAATGAGAAATCATCTTTCGGACATGCTTTATTTAGGTCTTTGAAATCCATGCAGATTCAAATGTCCCCATCGGGTTTTCAAATAGGGACTAGATTAGATACCCATTCGGGGTAGTCAATTGGTCATATGAATCCTACGTCAAGTAGATTTTTCAATTCCATTTTGACGAGTAAGGCTATTTGGGGATGCATCATTCTAAATTTTTGTCTGATAGGCTTTGCTTCATGATACACTGCTAGATGATGAACCACAATCTTTAGATCAAGTCCTCGCATGTTGGCATAGCTCCATGTGAAATTGAATATTCATTACCTTTGGAAGGAAACTAGGAGTTCTTGTTCCTCTACCATTAGTGATTCAACATAGAATGTGATGTGTGGAGTATCCTTTGTTCTTAGGTTGACAGGGTTACACTTTTATGCCAAAACTGCTAATTTTTCTCGGTGTAGAGCATTGAGGGGAAGATTGAATCCTTCATCCACGGGTGCCTCAGAGAGGTTTTCACCATTGGATATGTCCTTTAATTTTATTGTTTTAGGATCAAAGAGTGCCATAGTGTGGTTTTCACTCAAGGATCTTGAGATTATTCTCAAATTTTCACTTTTGTGACTGAAGGACTCAATTGTCTCCCTATAGTAAGCCTGTATGTCTAGAATGATTTCAAATCCATCTTTGTGATCCCCACATGGTATTGTGTCTCGTAGTCCTATGAATTCAAAGAATTCCTCATTGTTTTAAAATGTTTCAGGAATTGGCGGTCCTCATTGGTCGTGATTGATGATTTGAGGGTAGACTAGCTTTATCTCATGGGATTCATTTTCAGACTCATAGGATAGGTTGTTGATCATAAGAAGTGAGGAATTCTTGAAAAACATTAGTAGGTAAGTTATGGTATCTTCATCATCATCACTACTACTACTACAGATATTAGTTCTGTCAAACATGAAATTGTCTATGACACGGCTAGTGGATATAGGTAAGCAAAGTTCAACTGGTGTTGGTTCACGGGGAGGCTTGATAGATTTAACTAGGGGACCTCATCCACATATGGTTATACTTGGAGGGGTACATCCAAGGCAAATATTTATCATTTGCATCTCAGGTTTGAGGGGTATTAGAAGCCCATTGTCATTTTTCCCTAGTTTTTGGTTTTTGTCATAGCCCATTGTGAACATCATTTGTAGGCCTTTACTACTATCATCCATAGGTAGATTTGTTGCTGATCTATTGTCTTGATATAGGAGATGGGATAGGTCCTCCTCTATTACTTCTTAACCAAGATCTCCCCAACTTCTAAACTTGGAACATCCTTCAGTGGATGTTTGGGATGTGGAGGCTTCATTTGCTTGTAGTCGTCCTCGTGATCTGGGAGATTGTGGTAACTCTCCTACGACAAAAGCATTTTTGGGAATTGTATAGTCTCCACAACCATTATCTAGATGATTAATCTTATATCAAAGATGGGGGGGATGGCAAGAGTGGCGGGTGTCTATATCGCAGAAGTGGAAGCGAGAGTGGCTGGATCAATGTATGGTGTTGATGGACCCTCGTGATTTTTAGGCACTTGAGGGATTTTGTAGTATTTTTCCTCTAGGTTCTTACAGTAGGAGAATGGTTTAGGATCTCCATGGATGGTGACCTCTTGGCCTTCATATGTGAATTTTATAGATTGATGGAAGGTTGATGCTACTACTTGCATTGAATGGATCCATGGACGTCCTAGGAGAATTTTATAAGGAAAGTCGAGTTCCAGGACCTGACAGGTAGTTTCCAGGATTGTTGGACCTACTTGAATAGGGAGTTGAATAATGCCCCAAGACACTCTTTCTTGATCATCATATGCTTTGATAGTGATGCATTTGTCTTTCTTGATGGAATCTTCTAAGATTTTCAAGTTCTTAATGAGCTTGAGGGAACAAATATTTAAACCTGCACCTCCATCCACTAGGACTCTCTTGAATTTATTCTTATGTGCTAGGAAATCCAAATGGAGTACATGATTGTGAGATGGTTGAGTGGGAAAGTCCTAATCAAAGAATGTAAGGAGGTTGGGTGTAATGATGTTTTCGACCATAGTTTAGAATTGTTTTGCATCAAGATTTGCGGGAATGGTGGATGAAGCCAATGCTTCCTCAAGGATCTTGCGGTGGGAAGATGAAATTTTTAATAACTCCATGATGGAGATTTTTCCTACGGTTCTTTACAGTTGATCAAGGAAATTATAACCATTGGGAACATACCCTAAGTTGGAAGGGGGTGCTATGTTTGGCTAGGATGACCTTGTGATGGTGATTTTTCTACCTCTTGTGTTGACTCCACAATTAGCATGAGCTTCTTTGATGGTGATAGTAGCACAATAGTCATCTAGGGATGCGACAACATGATCGTATAGATGATTCACATTGCCATACTTTTTCTTTCCTTTGTCATTGTTGTTACTCCCTTTGTTATTATGATTAGGCATCGGATTTGTGTATATCTTAAGGTTTTGATTTCCTACTGGCTACTCCACATTTATGATTCTTTGATCGTTGACATTGTTGATCTTTTGATTGTTTCGCTGTTGTGTTGCTGTGTTGGGTTGATGATTGTTTTGATTGTGGTTTTGGGGTTATTGTTGGGGTGCAGGTGTATTTTTCTAAGGGCACTGATAACAACTTTGGTGTCGACAACACCATAATTGGTAATGTTTTGGTTCTTTTCCCATGTACGAGGTTTTTCATTGTAATTGGTGGATGGGAAATTGTTTTTCTATTCGAGATATGTGAGTGGTCCTCCAAGTTGTGTCATAAGGGCTCATTTGATGTTGAGCGCCCTAGAAATCAATTGGTCATACATGGTAATACCTTGGACTTTGAGATGGAATGTAAAGGCTCCATCAAGGTTGGATATGATAGTGCATACTTGTTGTTCCTCAGACATGACCCATCTTCTCTAATTGGCCTTGGATCACCATCATTGTTGGAATGAAGCAAATGATTCATTCTTCCCTTGTTTCAGAGTTGATAGTTACTCTAGACTGACATCTATAGTGATATTGCATGCGTATTTTTTGATGAATGTGTCTACTATCTCTTGGAACTTCTTGATACTAGGAGGAAGGTGAGAGAACCATTCTATAGTGTGACCAGCTAAACTTCTAGGAAATAGTTGCATCAGATAGGTATCGTCATACGTGACTTCCATGCAATGAACCTGGAATTCCCTGATGTGATCTTCAGGGTTTCCTATCCCAAAATATTTATCAAATTTGGGGATCTCAAATCCCTTTGGGAATGGTTTCATTACAAGGCTTTTGTTGAATGGATAAGGACACAAGTTACTAGGTGTTTTCATGGTTCATCCTGATTGAAGGTCAAGCACTTGTTGTAAGAGCAACTTGATTTGTGTTGTGACATCATTTTATAGATCATGGGGTGGAATGAAAGTGTTCTGAGGTGGTTCAATTGTCGGTGGAATGGACAGGTTTGTTGGTGTATTTATGAATCATGTTTTCACATTTTGTTGCACTAGATATTCTTGCAATTTTTGTTGTACCAACAACACTTGTTGTTGGCCATGTTGTTGTTGCGCTAATAGTGCTTATTTTTTAGCTTACTATTGTTGTTGCACAAATAATGCTTGTTGTTGAGCTACTAATCAGGCTACTTCTTGTTGTTCTTGGTATTTTTTTTAGCACTTTTTGGTATGCTTGCCCCTAGGCTATTTGTTATTGTGTGAGATATTGTGCTTGTGCCTATGCTTGTGCTTGTTGAGCTTTGTATTGGGCTTGAGCTTGTGCTTGTGCTTGAGCCTAGGCTTGTGCTTGTTGGGAAGCTTGTGCAACTTGTGTTGCTTGTGTAGCTTGCACTACTTGAGCAACTTGTGCGGCTTGTGTAGCTTGCGCTACTTGAGCAACTTGTTGTTGTTGTTGTTGCAATAAGGCTTGGGATTTTATAGCCTGTTGTGCTTGTTGCACTTGTTGTATGGCTTGAGTGGTTTGAGTGACTTGTGTTGCTTGTGCTACTTGAGCAAAATTTTTTTGTTGTTGTTGTAATAAGGCTTGGGCTTGTATAGCCTACTATTCTTGTTGCATTTGTTGTGCAACTTGAGCAGCTTGAGCAGCTTGTGCTACTTGTTGAGTAGCTAGTTGTGCAGCTTGTTGGTTTTGGATTTGCTGAAGTTCCTTCTGATAAGCAACATGTTGAGCAGCTTGCAACACAATGCTGTATTGGCTTGATGTATTTGGATTTGGTGGTGGTGGTGGTGGAGGTGGGTTTGGAATGGTGCTTGTTGTGGTGATGAGAGGCACTGTCATATTGATGTTTTGGATTTGAGTGGTGGATGGTGTGTTTGATTTTTTTGGTCCTTGTGAGACCATGTTTTAAGGAGTGATTGATGATGTGGTGAAGTTTTGCATTATGGGGATGGTTTCCATCTATTTTTATGATATCGATGGCATGATTTGAGGATTTGGCATGATGCTTTGATTGATGCTTGGTGGGTTGATTTGATTTTGTTGATCGATGTTGGGTAAAGGGGGAAACCCTAAACCAAGAAGTGGTGTGGATATTGATGGAAATGGTGGAAGTGGTGGAAATGTGATTGGCATACTTACTTGAGGAAATGATGAATATGTAGGGTCAAAGATGCCCCCTAGTCCAAATAAGTCACCCTCTCCTTGTTAGATCATGGGGAGAGAGATTTGAGGTGTTGTGTGAAAGGATGATGATGATGGCTCATTGGGATCATGAAAAGTGAGGGGAACGTATGGGTGTGATGGATTTTTGGGTATAGTTTTCCCCATGATGGTGTTTGTGTCCAAATTTTGATTATTTACAAGGGGGTGTGTTTGTAAAGCACTGTGAAATGTGCTTCCCTTGTTAACAATGGGTTGAGTTGGAGCAATGGATGATGTGATTTGTAGGATATTTTGAGTGGTGTTTTGGATTGGGGGTGTAGATGAAATTTGGGGCATGGATGAAATTGCAGGCATGATCCCAAAAGATGGTTCCATAATGGTACTTATATTGAAATTAGGAGTTTAGCCCCTTGTTTAGCTAATTCAAGCATGTATAGTGAAGGATTGAGTCTCATCATGATGATAATTTTGTGATTCTCAGGATTTTGGACTATCTCATTGATTTCCTCTTGTGTCATCCCAAAGGGATTATTGGTAAGATCCTCTATTTGGACACCTTCCTCTTGATGGTCTTGTGAAAATGGGGGAAGTTTAATCGTGAGATTTCTAGAACCCATGGGATTCATTTCGAGAGTGGTCTGACTCAAGTTAGTCGAAGTGGATGTTTTTTTGTTGGCTTCCAAGTTCCTCTTGTGTTGAGACCTAGTTTGCACCATAAAATAGGGATCAATTTTTAATAATATGGGAGATGAATCTCTAATTATTTTTATTGATCTAACTTTAGGTACAAAAGAGAAAATTTAGGATGTTTTGAGGATCCAAGGTATGATGGTGAAATGTGTGAAAGGTGGATGATATGGATGATTAGAACTCTTGAGAAATCTTGAAGGAGATGCTAAACTTTAGGACTTGGATTTGATGTTTGATGTTGATTTGGGATAATATTTGATTTGATTTGGATTTGGATTGTGAACTCATAAACTCTAAGAGGTTGGATGTTGTCCTAGAGAAAATTTGTCCTCAAGATGCTAATTTGACTAAGTGTGAGAAGAAGGATTAATCTAAACACACCTAACCAAACAAGATGGTTTTTTATTGGACTTTGATTTTGGATAATGAACTCCTAAACCCCAAGAAGTTGGATGTTATCAAGGGATAAATTTATCCAAAAGGTTTGATAATTTGACTAAATATGTGGAGAAGGATGTACGGACACATATCTATTCAAACAAGATGATTTTGTATTGGTTTCAAATGATTTTCCCAAAGTTTAACATGAAGGATTTTTCCAAGATTTTCAAGAGTTGATGATGAGATGATTTTTATTTGATGTTCAAAGATGGATGAAGGTTTGATTTTGATCCTATGTGAACCTAAAAAGAATCTTGTTTACAAGACCTCAATTTTGAAGAACACACTTTACTATAGACAAGATGCTCAAATTCCTAAAAAAGATTTGGATTTTGACAATAATAGAATGAGTACAAATTTGGATTGTTTCTTGAAGCTTTCCTATAGAAGTTAAAAAGCAGTCTTTGTCTGAGTTTGTATAGTGTTGAGAGATGCTTTTGGTATTCTTTTGGACTATGAGCTCTTGATTTTGGTTTCTTGATCTTGGTCTTTTGTCAAATCATTGGAGACACATGTGTGGGGTTCAATTGTTGGTGTTCTAGCGCCATTATGTGGATGTGAAAATTTGAAAATGGTTAAAAATTTAACACACACATCATTAGCATGGTTAGTGTTTTAAAACAAAACAAGCCTCCAACATCCCCATGAAATAATACATCATGCTTCAAAATGAAATCAAATAGAAAGCTAACTAAAGCATATGAAGAAAACATGAAGTGTACTATTCCATAGTGGATTGGTGCCACTTTGATATAAAAAGTGGCCCTTTTCCAACCCTTAACAAGCCAATAATGAATATGCAATGCTATGAAGTGAACAAAATTAGCTCTCAATGTCAAGAGAGTAACTTTGCATGAAGTTGTAGATGATGAAATGAAGGATAGCCTCTCCATTTATAGAAGAATTTGATGAGAGAAGAGGAAAAAGGGATGAATGTGGGACTAATCTTGAGCCAATGACAAGATGCCACTTGTCAAGATGTGAGAGGATGAAGGGTGATTACATTTTGACAAATGTACCAATAAATGGCATTAGGTGGATTTTCAAATTTGAAATTTGGCTTGTTGGAGGGAGAAGAAAGGGTCTTAAATGCCAAGTAGGGGACATGTAAGAGGGGAGTTAATGCTATGTTGGAAGGGACAAGTCATTTGAGAGGGAGATTTGAAATGAGGTAATATTCTACCTTTATGCCATGTTGATGGAAATTAAAAGATTTAATAAATCAATTAAATGATTTATTTGTGCAAGTGGGAAAAGCTAGAGGATGTGACATGTATTAGATTAAGATTAAAATTAATCATGACTTGATTAACTTAAGTGAACATCAGGTGATTTGAATTTTTGACTTAATTTATGGTTTAAAATAAATCAAAAGGAGATGGAAAATGAGTTAGATTTAGTTAAATAAATATTTTGATTTATTTAACTAAAGGGGATGATGTTACTGTTAAAGATGAATTTATTTAATTTAAATGGAGGAATTTAGGAGCTAATTAAATATGATTGATTTATTTAATTAAAGGGGAACTTTAGGATTAAATAAATAAAGTTATTTATCTAATCAAAAGAGGATAATGATTTAATTAAATAAATTTGATTTATTTGATTTTAAAACAGAGGAATTAAGATGAGTTGATTAAATGATTAGTAGAGGGATGATTAAAGAAGAATCAAAGTTAGTTGATCAGGATATTTTTCATGTCTATAATGGCAATGTGATATTCTTGCCATAATGTTTTGGGTTCCTTATCCCATATCAAATAAATCATCTCATTTTCAAATGTACCTAGATACACAATCAAACAATTTGCATCACTAGGTTTGAGGTGTTTAGGAATATCTCTTATTGCTTGTGAAAATCTAAGGTTAAAGGCATGAACCAACTCATCTTCATTTCATTGGATGTCCATAAATCTCTCATCACATTTGGACTAATCCTTTCACAAAATTGTTCCACAAAAACTATCATGAAATCATTCCATGAAGCTATAGAACATATTGGTAAATATGAGAACCATTCACTGGAATCTTCTTTTAAAGACTGAGCAAAAAGTTTCATAACAATAGCCTCACATTCTATCTTGAAATCACCCATCAAATCTATGAATACATTCAGGTGTTTGGAAGATGACTCAAAAAAATTTCATGTAAATTTGGGAAATTTTTCCTTAATATCATTAGGAATCTTGTTAGGGAAACCTTGAATACCATTAAAACTTAATGGATTATACCTCTTGATAGAGAATTTCATTCGATGGCATGATAAGAGTCGCATGCCTTGCATGTTTTGACTTCATATTCCACAAGGTGATACAAGGGAATGATACATTTCTCTTGTATCCTCATTCACTCCCTAAATATCAACCTCATAGTTGATTGTCTTCTACCTCATTCCTTAATTTAACCACAATTTTAAAATGCATAGCTTAAACACATTCATGCTTTAAAGATTTCTCAAAGGGAAATTTCAAAGATAAGCATATTTCTTCAACCCAACTTAGATATTACAAATTGCATCCTAGAAGTATGTAAAATAAATACCATTTCCTCTATTTTTGCTTAATTCACATGATAGGGAAAAAAATTCACCAAATCATTTCAACATA
This sequence comes from Sequoia sempervirens, assembly GCA_007258455.2. NCBI lineage: Eukaryota > Viridiplantae > Streptophyta > Pinopsida > Cupressales > Cupressaceae > Sequoia > Sequoia sempervirens. Next base: position 804,661,421 of record VDFB02281492.1, on the reverse strand, counting down.
GTTTTGACATGGATTCATTTCTTCTTGAAAACCAAAATAGGGAAAGTACCTGGATATACTACAGTTATTCTGAATTGTGCTTTTGACTGGAAGATTTTGTAAATCTGCAACTTTCTTCATATCTTCATCAAGTTCTTTGCATAGAGTTGCCACCTCCTTTGTAGAGGAACAAACTTCAACAATATGAAGTTTCTTCCACAAGCTGATTTCACTTTAAGCTTCTATGATCAACAGAGTCACACATAAGTACTTTACACTTATTTACTTTGTCTCCAACAAATTTTCATTCCATTTTATTGGAATTTATCAAATAATTCACACTAGCATAGAGATCTTCAAAGTCGCCACCCACATCTAGTGAGAAATTTTAAGGTTATTCATGAAATTGTGGTAGATTTTGAAAAAAATTGCAAGTCTTCAAAGGAGACATAAAAAAATCCTTCAACATCTCAAAGGATTGACTCATTGATAGAAATATAGGCTTGGAAATATAATGTTCTAACAAATATTTGACTCTTTACTTCCCAGCGGAGTTACCATTCTTGTTGGTTATTTATTACGAACCAAACTTAATCTTACTACTTACCTATGAATCTGCTACAATTCAATTGTTAGCAAGGGTAAGGATTGGCCAACAAACAAGGATTTTGTGGTCCTTACTTCTTCACTTTGGGCTTTATGAAACCCATGAGGGTAATCCCAAATATGTTCTAATAATATTCATTTGATCAAGAATACTTCTATACATAGATAGATTCCCATGGATGCAAATAGACGATATTCATCAAATATCTTGCTGTCCTTCAAACAAATTACTATCTAAGTACTACAAGGAATAAGGTGGTACTTCAGATTGGAATGTTATAATTGAAAGTTTTTAATTGATTTTTATTCTCATTCCAAGCCCTAGGTCAAGTGCTTTACCAACTCACTTATCATTAAGATAAACTAATGAAAAGACCAGTGTCTCCTCTATTAGGATACAAAGTCGCATCTACAATAAGCAGTAATACCATAGAAATTTAACTCAAAAATTGATGGACTATTGTTATACTACTTTGTAGTATCTAACTCACTATGTCTAAAACATAAGTTCTTACCAAATCCTATGCTCTTTCCTCCCAATCTTTTGACCTTATTTTAGCATTTAATCAATTCTTTGAATTGAATTAGAAATAAACCCACTCATTCAATTAAAAAAAATAAAGATAAATGAAAAATACCATTAACCATTTCATTCATAATTTCCAAGAGAATTACATAGGAGAGTATATGCTTTAGAACTAAGATTTTCTTCCCTAAATGTTGCTATTATAAAACTATTTTAAGGTCATTACATACATGACTCATACCCTAGAATCCTTGTTGTTCTATTCATCAGTAATTTACAATATGCTCATTTATGAGCTTAGTTTTCCACCTAGAACATTCTGAGACTCAAAACTTGAACACCTATAATTAGCCTTGAAATCCCTTTTATAGAATAAGGTAGCAACAAGCAGGAGGCTAAATTATAGCTACATTTAATTTCATTTGAAAACCAATTTCACTCAAATTTTACATATTCCCTAGTAAGTTATATGTAATCATTTGCAAAGTAGGGGAGAGAAAAAGAAAAAAAATTCACATACATTGGTTGAATTAGACTAGCCAACCTTCTAAAAGGCGTAGTTCTTTGCTGCAGTAATGCCAAAAAATGTTGTCCTTGTTGACCAAAGAAGATTCTCCCTTAGTAACTACAGAAAAAAATATATTCTACCTGGAAGAGGCATATTTTCCATCAAAGTTAAGGATTCTAACACTTCTTCAAGAAACTAGCCTAAAATATTTCCACATCAACATTTAAAAAAAAAAACCATATACATGCTGAAGAGGACAACCCTAATGTAGTGGAAATGGTTTCATCAAAAAAACAAAAGTGCAGGGACTCTACTCTATGTCTTCAACATTAGAGTATGCTTTCCCGCACCTTGTTCATGATGATACTAGAGGAACCATCACTCTCTCCTCATCAGAGTCTTCATATGGCACCAAAGAAAGAAGGTAATAGCCATATTTCAAGTCAATATCACCTCCACCATCCAAAGGGCTGTTAGAAATCTTAATGGGAGAATTGTGTCTCCCCAAGTAGGTCTCATGACACTTGTTTCTTTTCTTTGCTTTCTTCATAGGTTCCACTAATTCCTTCCATTTAAACTTGAGCAATTCTTCTGAGCTGGTCTTGCTTCTCAAATTGTACATGCTCTTCACAACAGTCTTTTTTCCTTTACTGTATGTATTTTTCTTACCCTTTAGTGTGGTAGAATTCCTAGGTACTTCTTGCTTTGCCACAGACATATCCTCTTGGAATTCATACATACTAAGCCTCTTGGACCTCCTACTTGGTGGAATTGACATGCCTGACTTACTCATTTTCACAAGAAGTATGATAAAGGCTAGCCAATCTAAATTGCAAGGAGACTCACCAGCCTAAGCCCTTGAAGTGAATTTGTAGAAAAGAGAACTCTCAAACTCATAAAATTTCTACCAGCCTCAGTGAAAATTACAGACAATCAAGAATCTCACTATCCCAAAAATATAGAACTCTTAAACAAACTAACACATTACTTAAACAGAGCTCATATGGAAATTAACTTACCAAGGATCAAAACTTCAATACTTTTGCAACTAAAACCAAGACTCTCACGCTTTCACAACAACTCATAGTTTTTAATTTGCACTATTTGCAATTGGTGAGATAAAATGGGAGAAAAATCCACATTAAGTAGGAAATTAGGAGTGTGTTGTCATTAATGACTGGGGAGATCTCTACATGAGTGAGCTAACAACTTAGCCAATCAACTTTAAATCTATACTGTCAATCTTTCAAGATTTAAAACACCATCAATGTCAATCCTCAAGTGTTGTTTTTGGATTTTACAATGTGTTCCTCAGGCTGGTTGTTGTTTTAAAGAACCAAGCAGATCCCACCAAGTATCTATGAATTTTCTAGATTCAGTTCTCGAATACTTAGGAGATGATTGGCCAATGAATGAGATGAAGCTAGAATGCTTCTTCTGCTGCACTTTGGGCTCTACAAAATGCTTGAGGGTGATCCCACAATGTGTACCCTGCAATTCTTCTAGAAACTTATTTCACACATTGTATAAAAAAGATGTATTCCCATCAGAATCTAAATAGATGAAATCCTTCAAGATATTGGAAATTCCTTAAAATAATTAAACACCTAAAGCCAAGAATACCATACAGTAGTAAACTTCAACAAAGTTAAATCATTTTAAAGTTTATGAAATTTTTTCTCAGATTCAAAGACTAGAACCATAAGAAATGAATTTAACACCTAGGATCAGTGCCATATCTATGGGTAAGGAGTCAGAACATAATAAATTGAGCTATAAGTCACTTTAATTCCAAAATTCCATGATCTTTGTGAAATTGCATTACAATTCACATATCAATACTTAGAATCTATAACTACTTATCAGATCCAGCCAATATGTGTATGAATTTATATTTTAATCAAAGCACTTCAACTAATTCATTGAAACAAAGCCAAAATTAAGACATACATCAAAATAAAAAGACCATGAAGATAATTAATGAAATGATCATTGATCGAATTTTCATTAATAATTCACATAAAACATTAAAGTTGGAGAGACAATAGAATTAAAATATCATTATTATTCAGGCCTACTTCAAAACCATTTAATTGTCAAAATTCACTTGCTCGACTAAAAATTTAAGATACAAACTTCAAATGTATTCTCTTTGTGTTCTCAATTTGCATGTTTAGATCCATATTTCAACAAAAGGCCCATTCTAATGGCCATAAATTCCCTTTTATAAGAACAAGGGAGAAAAAAATCCTTAGTCCAAAAAATACACTTGTCCTATTTACATTTGACTGCTATAACACATATTCCCTTTAGAGTTATATTTGCACTCTCTAAGGGAGGGAAACATGTATTAGAATTTTTTTTTCCCCATTTGATGAAGAAGATACAATTTCCTTCCAAAGGAAATTTCGTGTGCTATAGAAACTCCATAACTTTTTCTCTATAAGACAAAATTTAAGCATGCCTACTCCTAGTCAGTAAAATTAAAAAAATAATGCACAACAGTAGAGAGGAAATGATTAATTCATCCACATCATCACTCATGTCACCAACCTTTCTGATAAGGAGAAAACAATATTCTACAATACCTCAACAAAAGCCTAATCTGCACTACTCCCAAGCTATGTATTGTTTCTCTTCTATCCATTATTCACCACATTCCTCATCATCCTTACACAAAAAATTACTCTATAAGCTTTTCCAACCATGAATTATATTCACCATTAGTGACCCAGTTTGTACTCAATAAAGTCTACACTTCTAGATTATGTTGAGTGTACCTAGCATCAATCAGTGCTCTGGACTCTCTAATAAACACATCCATTCTCATCTGAACTCCTGCCAAGTTGTCAATGTGGAGGTTCAGCCTAGGGTAATCAACTCTAGTCAACATATCTTTAGCCTCAGGTAACCATTCCTCCAATTCATTCATCCACTTGGAAAATGACATCAACTCACCCTTACCATCAAATATTTTTGGCAGACCATGCTCTTCCATGTCCCTAAACATTTTGAATTTGTTGTCAAGTTCCATACCTAGCTTCCCATGGAAAGTTGTTTTCTCATTGATCATATCAATGGACAGTAGTATCTCAGGGATGTGATTATGGGCCTTATGATACTCATTATCTTTATGCATTATCTCTTTCAGGGTCCCCACTCTAGTGCTCCATTGACTCCATTCAGTCTAAAACTCCCTCTAAATTTGTAGATATTTGATATAGGATTCATGGATATTCTTGTAAGCTGCCCATACATCATGAGCTTTCTAACCAATTTGGCTAATATATTTTTCAAAACATCTTCAAAAATGTCACGGGCCACTTTAATTGTCTACAATTTGGCCTTTTTCATTTTCTCCTTTTCAGATTTTAGATCTCGGTTCAACTCTTGAATCCTGATAATATCTCTCTATCTTGTGTGGACAAATATGAAGTAGAACTGGTTGGGGATGTTAAACCTCTTTGTGTAGTAGCTGATACGTTATTATGCTCATTCATTAACTTATTATATCTGTCAAGAAAATTCCTATAGTTGGTCTCTATAATTTGAGTAGTATCTAAAGTCAACATTGCAACATGGATTGTTAGTTGTGTAGCTACAAAAATTGTCATCTCTATTGCTCTCTTGACAATTACTTCTCTAATATCCTTCTCTACATATTGTATGACATTAGGTTTTCCTGTGATGGGAGCCATAGACCAAATAGCCAGTGTATGGAATCTGGGATTGAAACTTAAACCAAAGATTTTATTGTCAAAATCCTCCTCAGAAACAAAGGCATCAAGGTCCTTCCTAACTACATCTAATGGAATGGTAGATGATGTCACATCTAGGTAACAAAAGTGCACCACTTCCTTTCACCAATTCCTTTGCCTCTTCTAATGACATGCTAGCTATTTCTTATTTTATTTTATCTCCTCTTCTTTCTAAGCATCTTCCTACAAGGAAGGGTCAAGTTTGTCACTCACTTCTTCAATCCTTCTTTTAATGTCAACACTTTAACATGGATGAAAAAATCCCTAAATTCATTGGACTCTATAAAATCATCATCACACATAAATTAAGCATACACTTTTATTATGACATCATCATCCTTAGCCTCATTGCATACCCAATTTACAACCCTAATAGGGGGAACCATAATATTCAATTCATCATCTCCTTCTTCAGGCAAATCCTGATCTACTTCCCACTCCATTGGGACATGCTCACTAGATTCCTCTAGGACTTGAGCCTCACCAATTTGCTCACTTTCTGAGTAAGCCACTAATGGGACTACAACAGGTTGTCCACCAGTCTTACTTGATTGCACATGGATACTTGGAGTGGAAGATTGAGCCAACTGGCTCTTTATCTAAGCATCATGGTTTTCCTTTGCAACTTTAGTATGAATCCCAACTTGCTTTACCTTATCAAATAAGATTCTACCACTGAAATCACCAAGCATTAATTTTTCTTTTACAAAATTATCCTCCAATTCTGAGTAAGGGTTGACATAAAAAGGGTTATCCTTTATCATCTTGTCCTCTATTGTACATATCTTTCTCCATGCATCCTTTCTTGCATTGACTTGCTCATCAGTAAATAAATTCCTGATTACATCCTCTAGGAAATAGAACTGATGGGGTTTTCCTCCCAATCCCTTGGCTTTTCGTTGAGCTAAGATCACCCCTTCAGGATCATTGAACCTATTGACTTCTTGATTTATCATGTAGTTGTTTAGAAGAGATCCAAACCTCTCAATACCCTCCTTTGAGGTACAAATTGAAGTATGCAAAATGTACATCAGTGTTCACAAGAGAAGCTTTTCTTGAATTTCTAAAATACTCCCTTTCCATGGCATCCATCTACCACATTACTTCCATAGAAGCTTTTCTATGTGTCACATAAATGAGAAAATTGTGAGGTGGCACTAGGGTTCCATAAACCCTGATTGTGGTGTCATTGGTATGAAGATAAGAATCTCCCTAATTGAATTTGTGTTTGGTGTCACTGTTCATATTCTAATGGCCTTAGCATCTCATTGACACCTTGTGAAATTCTTTGCATAGTTTTAAAACCCAATGGTTCTAGCACCAAGAATTTGTAAACAATACATAACATGTTATAATCATAGTCTAGACAATACACAACCTAAATATGTGTCCACATCTACACTAAAAATTCATTGTCCATATCATCAAATTCTCTTAGTCTTATATAATTTCTCATCACCTTCTTACTCTTCCATAGTAATAAATGCATCAATAGAGAATAATGTCTATAGGACAATGGATGAGTGGCATCCTTCAACTTCACCAAGTCCTCATGCACGTATTTAACAATGTATGTAGCATAATGCAAAACCCTATTTTGATACTTGTGCTGAATGTCAAGTTCCAAAGTCATCATTGCAATATCCATCTTAATATCATACTTTTTATACAAAACTTGACATATTGCATAATTAGTATTCTTGAAGTAGTCTTCAAAGTCAACACAATCAAATGGCTCCACTTTAGAATCAATAAAAGGAACACCATTTTTCTTCAAGTCACACCTCCTATGAATAGGAAACACACCCTTTCTGTACCAAACTTTATTCTTCTCATACTCATTGTACAACTTGCACAAATTAATGTGTTTAGAGGCATATGGATTCAATTGGAAATCTTCCATTATTTAGCTCGCAAAAATATCCAATATGGGAAAGAAATTAGTGGGGAACCTCTTGATTGTTCTACCACTTTGATCATAACACCTAGCTAGTGCTAATATTAAGTCTACCTCCACAAAGACATTTGGGCACACCAACTTTTCTATGTCACATGCCTATATGTTACAAGTAGGATGACTAGCATCTCCTCATTTGAAAGCATAGTAAAATGAATCCAAACCACTTTGTGGCACTACAATATCACAAATCCTAGAAGAAACATCCTAAAAATGAGTAGTCAGGATGCCCTCACTAGTATTTCTCTTTCATACCTTCTTCTTTACTTCCTGATCAGGGTCTTGAGGGGGTTCCTCCATAACCCAAGATGATCCTTCTTAACATTTGTTTTCTTTTTGGGTGTACTTGCTTCATCAAGATGGGGTTGGCCACTCTGTGGTTTAGGTTTCTTAATCCGTTTTTGAGCGGGTTTTCTTTCAATTTTAGCCCTAGACCCACCAAGTTCAATCATTATTACTCCATAGTAAGACTAGGGTTTTCAAGATTATGAGAAATTACACCCTAAGCTCCTTAAAACCACAAAGTTCAAAATAAAATAATCAATTCTATCCCCTCTACTTCAATTCCCTCTTAGCAGGTGAAAATAACAATTCCAAACACAACCCTAGCCATTTATACCATTTCCCAAATTACCCAATACACGAACTACCTTAGGGGTCAAGAGACTACTTACCCAGGAGAAAATAAGTTATTCTTCAGAGTTCACCTTATCTAGAGCCTTATTGTTGTCTCATCTCCACTCAATGAGTTCCTATGCCTATGTCAACTACAATTGCAAAAGAAGATACAAGACATTCTTCTTAATACCCCAGCATTGAAGTGAATTCAACATTAATGGTTGATGGATTGTTCGTGCGAGTGAATTGAAAAATAAACATTGAGGTTTGAATAGCAACCATTGATATTTATTTAAAATATAACCAATGATCTTGCTTTACCATCTCCTATACAATTTACAATGATGCTTTGAAACAGTGAGGAAGTCTCAAGAATTTTCCATGTAGCCACCCACAATCCCATAGTACATCACAGATGCTATCTCTCCTCATAGAAAATTGTTTGAAAAGCTTGAAGCTTTTGGTGAGGGGAGATTCCTTGTGATGCCTCCAAACAACCCAAACCATCACATATTGATGTAATGGTCTTGAAGTTTAAAATTTCTTCCATGATGATCCAATCAAGCGACATGGTGATCACATCGTTCCTTTCCATTTTCTTGCATCGCTCATCACAAAAACTAGAAAAGGTCTTGCAATATTTCAATGACGGTATGATACAAGAAAACTACAACACTCATTGCTTGTCATGGAAGTTAGGTAGAAGGTTTGAATAACTTTAGCGATAGGTGATGTAAAGGGAAATCATAGCCCATCGCTTGTCATTGAAATGAACCTACCATCAAAGATAACTTCAATGATGGATGACCACTAAGTGATTGAGAATTTCCACATGCAAATAAAATGTTTTGAAAATGGGCCATGCAAGGTTGATGAAACTCAGACACTTAACAGTAAGGACTTGAAACTTAAGTTTTTACCATAAAGTATTTTCCACCCAACTATAGGAAAAATTAAAGCAATGGACTAAAACATTGCAACTGATGAATCAAGACCAAGGGATCAGTAAATAAATGATTCATATGGTTCAATATGTGACTCAACTGACTGGGAAATAGGTACAACAAGTCACTAGAGGATTAAATCATTTAGCGTTTAGGACTATGCAAAATTTGAAAAGAGGGATTTTAACCTAAACCCTAAATCCTACCCACAGACATAGAAGCTCAAAACCATGACAAGGCAAGATATATCTCAATTTTTTTTAAAAAAATTAGAATTTCTACTAGTGGCTCATGCTCGAAGATGCATACCCCTACTAGGTATTGTGAGAATTCATATCTCATGGTGAAGCAGACCAACATAGAGAGACAAAAACCTAGGATCTTGCCTAAACAAGGAAAAAAAACACAACCAAAAGAAAACACACAAAACCTATGTAGACTAATTACACAAAAATACAATGTACATGGAGAATAACCTATTTTAGGAGCAATAGGACTTCAAGAACTATGCATGTACTGGAAATTCTAGAATTTCACCTGTTAAGGATTGAAAGAAATATGAGACCTCTCCATGTGTATCTACAATCAAATGGGGGCCAAGCCACAGAGGATAAAACTTCCTATTTTTCCTTTATCTTCGATCCTTGCATTCCACATTAAGACCATGCTTCTAGCTTCAAATTTTCTTTCAATGTCCTTCTTATCATATAGGTGTTTGACTTGAACTTGTAGCCTCTCATTTCTTTTATGAGCTTCTCTTCTAGTTTCATCAAGCTTAACTAGATCCTCCATCCTTTGTTGCATCTCATCACATATGTCAGTATCATACTCTTGAACAAAGTTGTACATCTTTAACAAGTTGTTATTAGGTATCCTTTCTTCTATCCCATGTACAAGGTTAAATGGTGATTTGCCAATGACCTTGACTTTACTACTATATGTGCACGATGCAATCTACAATTTTGAATCCCATTCTTTCTTATTCTTCTCAATCATTTGTTTGATAATCTTCATGAAACTCTTGTTGTTGTATTCTTCATGTACATTCCCTTGAGGATGATAGGGAGATGAGTAAGAGATACATATACCATGCTTATTACAAAAGCCATTAAATTCCTTAGATCTAAAGCACATAGTATTGTCAGAAATGATTCTTTCTAGGACTCTAAATCTAATCAATATATTATTCATCAGAAAATTGATCACTAATTTGCATGTTGCTTTCCTTGTGGGAATGGCTTATACCCACTTTGTGAAGTAGTCTATTGCAACAAGGATCTAGGAGTGTCCCCCACTTGACTTCTTTGACATTTTTCTAATAAAATCAATGCCCCATTGTTGAAAAGAAGCTTCAACTGAGATTGGCATAAGAGGTAGATTACCTAAGAACTTTAATTTACTAGTGAACCTTTGGCATGAATTGCATTTCTTAACAAAACTATGAGAATCTTTGAGAAAATCTTGCCACTACAATCCTTCTCTCAATATTTTGTGAGTAGTTGTTTTTTCCATGTAGTGACCTCCACATGCTCCTTTGTGCATTTCAATTAAAAGTTATTCTACCTAATCTCCATCCACACATCTAAGTAACACACCTTTTGGTATTCTCCACCAGAGTTTACCATGAATATTGATATATTTGATATCCAATAGGTTGAGATTTCTTCTTTAATTATTGGGAATTTATTAAGGGCATTGCATAGTTTGCAGGTATTCCAAATTGTTCTATACCATCCACAAGTCTGCATGTTACATATTGGTGCAAAATTTTCATGTTCGACTTGATTTATCTAATTTGCTTCTGAGTTGGTCTCAACCATCAACTTAGCCAGACCCTGACCTCTTTCCATCTTTGTAATCTGGATATTAATGTTGAACTCTTGGATCCTGATGATCCACCTACATTTTTGACCTGTGGTCTCTTTTTGAGTAAAAATATCTTTAACTATTGCACTTGGAACATATGCTATCACAGTTGCTCCCATCAAGTATATCCTAAAATTTTTTGTAGCCTTGACTAGTGCATAGGATTTCTTTATTTTGGTATCATACTTAAGCTCAATAGCCTACAAAGACTTGCTAAAGAAAGCAATAGGCTACTCAAATCCTTTGTCATTCTTATGTAATAACAATCCTACCACAATGTGGAAAGAAGCAAACATGAACAATGTAAATGGCTAAGAATAATTAGGGGACTTGAGCACAGGTGCCTCTTTGATGACACCTTTTATGGATTGAAAAGATTTAGTAGGTTCTTTTTTCCATGCCACCTTCTCGCCTTTTTTCAACATTTTGGAAATTGGCCTAACAATATCAGAAAAAAATGTGATAAACCTTCTTACAAAGTTGATTTTTCCAAAGTTAGATTGGATTCCCATTACATTTCTTGGCCTTGGAATATTGTCAATTGTTGCTACACATTCAGGATCAATCCTGACCCCATCTTTGGAAACAATATACTGTAGCAACTTACCTTCATTTACCCCAAAAGAACACTTATTAGGATTCAAGGAAATCCAATACTCCAAAGCTCTGAAAAATATTTTTTCCAAGTGAGAACAATGATCTTCTTTCTTTCTGTGTTTAGTCAAGTCATCCTAATATATGGCTAGGAATAGATCAATAAAATCAACAAAATCAACATCCATGGATCTCTAGAATGTAGCACTACCATTGATTAAGCCAAATGGAATTTTCACATATACATAAGTTCCCCATGGTGTAGTAAATGCAATCTTGTATTGTTGAGATTCTTTCACCATGACCTAATTGTAGCCTAAGAACCCATCCGTCATTGACAACAATTCACATCTTGACACCTTTTGTAACATAGCCTCCATATTAGGCAATGGATAATTGTCCTTCAAGGATGCCACATTTAAATTCCTAAAATCTACACAAATTCTAAGGTAACCATTCTTATTTCTAATTGGAACGAAGTTTGAAACCCATGAAGAATTTCTTATTGGTTTAATAATTCCAACATCCCTTAACTTCATGATTTCTTCTTGCATTTTTGGCTACAATCTGGGATTTATTTGCCTTTGCTTTTTCTTAAAAGGTTTCACATCAGGCTTGAGATGTATCTCATGTTCAAATAGATCTTCCCTATAAGCCTTCAGATCATCATATGACTAGGTAAACACATGTTTGTATTTCCTTAACAAAGAAATCAACATGGTCCTGACATGAGGTTTCATCTTCTTTCCTATGTAAACCTTCTTGGGAGAATTCTCGATTACAAGATTAATTTCTTCCAAATCTTCCTAATGGGAATATTTCTACTTAGAATTTTCTTTATCAGGGGCATCAAAGACACTCTCCAATGCATCTAATCTTTGGGAAGCTTTTTGTTTTCAATTGAATCACTTCATTCCCAAATAGTGTTTCTTTACCATCCACTTCTACCACCAATGAACCAAAATCAATCTCTTGAGTTTAATATTGATCAATACAGTGCAAGAATTTCAAAATATCATTGTCATCATCAAATACTTTCTCGTTGCAAATATTGCCAGGCACTATAGGCCGAGTTTGCACCTCTATTTTTTGAGATTCCATCAAAAGTGACATCATCTAATTTGATAACAATATTGGCTAAAAAATATACCCTGACATTCATTTCCCTTTCTATCTAGATTATATGGTAAAATAATCAAAAACCTCAATGGTATCCAAAATTGCATTCCTATATTACTTAAGCCTTTTATTTTTGGAAATAAATTTGGATCTAACTTGGGAAACCACTAATTCAGAATCTCCCAATACTTTTAACATCTTAATAGCATGCTCTGAGGCTACTTTCAAACCAAGCAACAAAGCCTCACATTCAACTACATTATTTGTGCAATAAAATTTCAACAAGAAAGAGTATTTGATTGTTTTACCTTGTAGGGAGATGAGGACAACTCCTCCACCCGAGCCCTCCTTAGAAAAATCTCCATCAAATTACATAGTTAGAGAGCATCTACTTGTAGTTCCTCTAGGACCTATCTATCAATTAGTGCATGCTTAACCTCTTCCTCTTGTTTCAATTCTTCAACCCAAAAAGTATCCAAACCAATATCCACAAAGTTGATTATCGTTGGTTCTTTTGGCTCCTTTGCATATTCAATCATTTGATAGGATCTTCGTTCCTTCGAAATTTTGACATCCTTTTGGTCAATGGAAAGGGTAGTGAAAGATAAATCACACTAAATTCTTCCACCCATGGATGCACTCCATTGTCTTGATAACAACATCCCATAATTTGGTGGGATATCTAGATCACAGTGATACTCATGTACAAATCCTTCTCAAGGAATGTTACAAGCTTGTATGGGACTATGTTAATCACTCCTATGACAAGCACCTCTCTTGAGTCCATAGTAAAACATTTTCCATAAGTGCTAGCAATATTTAGACACATTTCATCCATGATGTTTATTGGCATCACATTATTTGTGGCCCCTAAATCAATCATGTAGTTTTTTAACAACTTGCCATCAATGATCAAACTCAGAAAAAATGGATTAATATGACTTTGGATTGTAGTAATTGTGGTTCCCATGTATATCTTAGGATTTTCATTAACCACTCCTTCCACTTTATCACTCTTCTCTTGATTTTTGATGACTTTTGGTGGATCAACCACTAATTTTTCACTAGACGCTTCAACTACACTATTAATAAGGGAAACTATTTTACTTTTATGTTCATCAATCCTCATCATTTCTAGAAGTGGGACTATGACCTTGACCTGAGACAATACTTGAAACATATCCACAAGAGTGTATTTTGGTAATTCATAAAATACTACATCCTTATCCATCATTTAATCAGTTTGTTTCTCACACTTTTTAGCAACATGCTCCTACTCTTTAGCCTTCACAACTGGGGAAATGACTTCACTATCTATCTTGGCTTTACCCCCCTTCATGGCAAAAATTCTAGCTCCTTTACCCTCTTTGACATTTGTTTCATCTTTCTTAGTTTCTATATTGGTCCCTTTGTCATTTACTTTCTTCTTTTTAGAGAACATGTTGGGTTTTCCTTGATCACCATTCAAAAATTTCTTTCTCAAATGATAAGTACTCATTGCTTGATTATCCAATGTAGCTGTCATATTTTGAATTTCTTCATTTGAGGGTCTTCTCAAAAACATATTACTTGCTTCAAGATTATAGACATGGCAGTCATTATCTCTCTCTTCATCAGAGAATACTTGCTAATGATGTACACCTACTTCTCATATTTGCATATCAACATCACCTCTGCAAGGCTCATCATTAGAAGAATAATATCACAAGCAAGATCAGATGTAGTCATTAGTACATTTACTATTTAATCTTGATCTTGAGGGGGTTCAAAATCTCCTTGATCATCTTGTGAATCCTCCACAAATCTTTCCACTGCACTTTTTTGTGGTGAATGAGGTAATTTACATACCATGCATCGTGGTAGATCTTCAGTTACATTTGTAGAGTGCTTCTGTAATGGGTCAGGTGTACCTTGTGCTTGAACTTTTCTTTGGTTGTTGTGAACTAGCTTTCCATTGTTCCAATTAGTATGGTAGGGGTAATTGTGTAACCTTGGTGGCCTTTCATTTCTTTGGAACTAGGGTTTAACATTATTTTCCACCTTTTGCAACAAACTAATCACCTGATCCAATTTCTCATCAGGAGCTACAACTTTACCAGATTTCTTATTATGAACTCTTGGATTAGATTCAAGTATTTAGGATAATCTCTTCTTCCTAGCTTGCATGCCGCTCTCTTGTTGTTCTCTATGTAAACTACCATTTTATAAGCTTCTATAAGATTCTATGGATTTTTTTCTCTGAGAAGGTAGCACATCTTTGAATCATATGCATTATGGGTATGCGGAGGATCATCATGGAAAAAATAGGCCCTTAAGTGGTGATGAAAATTTAAAAAAATCAGAGTTGGGAAACTTGATGTAAAAATTTGAATAAGTTATCTATATTATTTCAAAAATATTTAAGAATAGAATCTGTAGAAAATTGAATGTAGTTTCTAAACTACTAAGTTTTGTTTTTTTTAAAATCTATTTGGTGAAAATTTGAAATTTCAATATAGTAGTACTTAAATTTCAAGGAAAAAATAAGTAGGTATCTATCTAACCACCCTAACCACAATAAAATGATAATATTTTTTTATAAGATTTTAGATATAAGTAGATGACTCATGTCCTGATGTGATGCATATTTTTTTGTAATGTTTTTCCAAGTAAATAATTAATTATGAATTTTTTAGTACAACTTTTAAAAAATATAAAAAATTGTATGTCTGACCACCTTAACTTGGTCAAAACTTCATGAAATTCATTTTTCTTAATCCTATAGTATGTAAATCATAAAATGTGACACATGTTTTAGATTCAAAAAATGTGATACCATTTGAAAGCTACAGATGCTTTTCAATCAGCCTATTAGTCAGGACTTTAGTCGTAATTCAAATAGAAAATGAATAATAATTTATTTATTAAATTCAAAGTAAAGCATAATTTATAATGGTGGAAAGATGAGAATATGCTTTAAAAACCCTTTTCATTTCATCAATTTTGGGTAAAAAAGAAGTCATCAGTGACATACCCATCATATCACCACTTTTTGGCCCATCATGATCCTACACATACCCTTACAATATACCACTAGGCATGCATTTTCATTGAGCCTTAAATAACCAGGGACTCTATTCATATCCTTCTAGAACCTTTCATTAAAGTTAGTTTCCATTTCATTATGTCCCTTTGCGATGCTAAAATAATTTAACCTAAACCTAGGATATGTTTTATCTCCATTTTGTTCTCTGAAAATCCTATAGAAAGCATCTTTTGAATCAATGCTTGCATCAGGTAGGCTCCTATACTAAGCTCTATCATCTTCAATTAATGATTCCATAAATTATTTCATTGCAACATCATCATCCCAAAGCTCAAAGTCCTCAACAAAAATTTGAAAGGCTTTCAGATGATCTTCACCATTGAGAGCATTATTACCAATGAACTTAGGAAATGTTTTCTTGAATTGTCGGGAACATGATTTGGGTACCCTGGGATTGTATCAAAACATAATTTCATATATCTTTCAATATCCAATAATATGCTTCCAAAGGGTCCCTCCTCATTTTAATTTCCATGATTCCTTCTCCTATCATGATTGTTTTCAGGCCTTCTAGTGTCAAATACTCTTGATTGAGGGTCATATTGATCATACTACTAGGGTTTCCTAGGCCTATTTTCTAGTTGTGAAGATGAATTGGAAGGATTTTCATTGGATGAGAGATATTCATGAGGATTTGAAAGTGATATATGGGCTTGGGGAATTTGAGTTTCAGGAGCAGAGTTCTTTATGGTTGATTCTAGGAAACCTAGTTTCTCTTTCATTTTTGTATTCATAGCTAGTAGTTCCATCTCTTGTACTTTCTTCCGCAACTCATTTTCTTTTATTAACTTATCAACCAATGAGATAGAATCATTCTGTGATGTGTCCTTCTTAGAATAACCTCCCTCATTTATCTGTATTCCCCCCATGGGTTTCCTTCCCTTATAAACATTCTAAGAAGCAACATTTATATTATTAAGGGGAGAATTAACTGGAATGGAAGCCTTTACAACACGATTGGTCCATGAATTTACACAAGCATTATCAATGAAGGGAACTATAGGATCCCTTGTTATAATCTCTTCAATTGTAGTAGGACTAGTTGTTTGGGCAAATTTAGTTGCTAGCCTTTCCAGTTCCTCCATTTGCTAAACTTTTCTTTGTAACATATCTCTCTCAATCATGGCATCCTTTATCAACATTTCTTTCTATTTATCAATTTTTTTTCTATTTTCATCACATCTTAAGGATCTTTCTATAATCCTTTGATTATCATTAAAAAATTCTTCCTCTTTTGGTAAAGTGGTATTAGCATCAGATGTCACTACAATTTCAGCATGACCAAGAGCATTTTTATTGGGCATGTTCATAGTCATACTCATCAAAAATAGTCAGCAGATCTTGAGGAAGAGGGATATTTGTGATGGAAGCTATACCCAAATTCCTTGCAGCCCTAGCACAACTAGAATTTACATTATCTTGTTGGATCCTTTCCCTCTCCCTTCTCTATTTGGCCATTAAGGTTTGGCTAGAGAATTCTTGAATTACAACATTTTTCATTATAACTTCTCCCCTTTCAGGAGAAGTATTATCACTAAAAACAAACAAGTTTCTTTCATGTTTAGAACTAGAACTAGAATGAATTTTATGTCCATGGGTTGGATGAGGGGTAGAATTACTTGTTCCTACATCTTTTGCTTTCACCCATTTCCCATGAGTGTTCATTTGCAACTATCCTTCTAGTTTTTGCTCTATATGTTTCTTCATGTGGCCATGGGTTCCTTGCATTTGTGCTTGAATATTCTTTTCCTTTATCAACCTTTTCAATTTTCTTCTATTATTCTTATTTACTTCTTTAATATCTTCAACTAATTCCATGCACTAGTGCAGAGATTTTAGAGTCGCCACCCAAATTGATTGGGAAAAATTTGTAGAAATTGTGTTACAATTTACGCAAATTTTATGAGATCCTTACAGACTCAGACAAGTTTTAACAAATCTGAAGTGCTTTTAATTGAACTTTGAGAAATGAATATAGAGAAAAAAAAAATTGGTGGGAAAATTTGAATCATACCTTGGACATAGTGAATAAAAACATCAAATAGACTGAATCTATGAATAAACATCACTATAATTTAGAGTGATTCTAGACAAGGATTTCTAGAGTTCACAAACTTTATCTGACAAGTCCCTAGTTGATTCGCCAATCTATTGTTTTTTTTTTTGAAGAATCAAGTAGATCCCACCAAGTATCTATGAAATTGCCAAATTCAATTCTCAAATACTTAGGAGATGATTGGCTAATGAATGAGATGAAGCTAGAATGCTTCTTCTCCTACACTTTGGGATCTACAAAACTCAAGAGGGTGATCCGACAAGGTGTACCCTATAATTTTTCTCAACACTTATTTCACACATTGTATAACAAAGTAGAAGTATTCCAATTAGAATCTAAATAGATGAAATCCTTCAAGAAATTGGCAATTCCTTAAAAGAATTAAACACAAAAAGCCAAGAATACCATACAACAGTAAAATTCAACAAAGGTAAATCAATAAAAAGTTTATTTATGAAATTTATTCTCAAATTTAAGGACTAGACACATGAGAAATGCATTTAACACCTTGGATCAGCGCCATATCTATCGGCAAGGAGTCAAAACATGATAAATTGAACTATATGGTCACTTTAATTCCAAACTGCCATGATTTTTGTGAAATTGCATTACAATCCGCATATCAATAATTAGACTCTATGAATACTTATTATATCCACTCAATATGTGCATGAATTTATGTTTTAATCATAGAACTTTAACTGATTCATTGAACCAAAGCCAAAATTAAGACATACATCAAAGAAAAAAGAACATGAAGATTAATGAAATGATCATTGATCAAATTTTCATTAATAATTCACATACAAAATTAAAGTTGGAGAGACAATAGACTCGAAAGATCATTATTATTTAGACGTGCTTGGAAACCCTATAATTGACAAAATTCATTTGCTCGACTCAAAACTTAAGATATAAATTCTAAATGTATTCTCTCTGTGTTCTTAGTTTGCATGTTCAGATCCATATTTCAACAAAAGACCTATACTAATGGCCCTAAATTCCATTTTATAATAAAAAGGGAGAAAAAAATCCTTAGGCTGTAAGCTACAGTTGTCATATTTTAATTTGATCGCTATAACACATATTCCCTTTATAGTTATATTTTTACTCTCTGAGGGAGGGAAAAATTTATGAGATAAATTTTTTTCCCATTTCATGAAGAGATATGACTTCCTTCCAAATGCATTTTCACGTGCTGTAACAACTCCATAACTTCTTCTCTATCTTAAGCCAAAAGTTAACCATACCTACTCCTAGTCAACAAAAATTTAAAAAGCACACACAACAGTAGAGAGGAAATGATTAATTCATCCACATCATCACTCATGTCACCAACCTTTATGATCAAGAGAAAACAATATTCTACAATAACTCAACAAATCCTAATCTACACTATTTCTAGGCTATGTATTGTTTCTCTTTTGTCCATTATTCACCATATTCCTCATCATCCATACAAAAAAAAAAACTCAATAAAATTTTCCAACCATGAATTATATTCATCATTATTGGGCCACTTTGAACTCAATAAAGTTTGTAATTTTGCATTATGTTGAGTGTACCTAGCATCAATCAATGCTTTGGCATCTCTAATAAACACATCCATTCTCATCTCCACTCCTTCCATGTTGTCAATGTGGGGGTTTGGCCTGGAGAAATCAACTTCAATCAACATATGTTTATTTTGAGCTAACCATTCATCCAATTCATGATTCCACTTGGAAAACTCCATCATCTCACCCTTACCATCAAATATTTTTGGCAAACCATGCTCTTTCATGTCCCTAAACATTTTCAATTTGTTGTGAAGTTGCATCCCTAGCTTCCCATGGAAAGTTGTTATCGCATTAATCATATCAATGGCTTGCAGTATCTCAGGGATGTGAGTAGGGGCCTCAGGATACTCAGTCAATTTAGACATTATCTCTTTCAAGGTTCCCACTCTAGTGCTCCATTGACTCCATTTAGTGTGAGAAGCCCTCTAAACTTCTAGATATTTGATATTGGCCTCATTGATATTCTTGTAAGTTGTTCATACATCATTAGCTTTGTTGAGCAATTTGGTTACTCTGTGTTTCAACACATCTTCAAAAATGTGATTGGTGACTTTAACTGTCTCCAATTTGGCCTTCTTGGTATTCTCGTTTTTTGATTTTAGATCTCGATTCAACTCTTGAATCTTGAGGGATAAGGTCTCTCTGTCTTGTGTGGAAAAATATGAAGTAGAAATGATTGGGGATGGTAAATCTCTTTGTACAGTATCCAATACCTTATTATGCTCATCCATTAACTCATTATATCTGTCAAGCAACTTCCTATAGTTGGCCTCTGTAACTTGAGTAGTATCTATAGTCAGCATTGTTGCATACATTGTTAGTTGTAAATTTGCAATAATTGTTGTCTTTGTTGCTCTCTTGACAATTATTGCTCTAATCTCCTTCTCTACGAATTGTGTGACATTAGGTTTTGTTGTGTTGGGAGCCATAGACCAAACAACTAGTGTATGCAATCTAGGTCTAAAACCTAAACCAAATATTTTATTGTCAAAATCCTCCTTAGAAACAGAGGCATCAAGGTAATTCCTAACTACATCTAATTGAATGGAAAATGATATGTCACATCCAGGTAATAAAAGTGCACCACTTCCTTTCACTAATTCCCTTGCCTCTTCTAATTTCATGCTGACTATTTCTTGTTTTATTTTATCCTCCTCCTCTTTCTTAGCTTCTTGGACTACAAGGAAGGGTTAGCTTTCTCCCTCACTTCTTCAATCCTTCCTTTAATTTCATCATTTTTTACATGGATGACAAATTCCCTAAATTCCTTAGACTTGATAAAAGAATCATCACACATAAATTCAGCACATGCCTTTATTCTAACATCATCATCCTTAGCCTCATTGTATACCCACTTTACAACCCTACTATGGGGAACCAAAATATTCAATGTATCATATTCTTCTTCAGGGAAATCCTGATCTACTTCTTGCTCCATTGGGACGTGCTCACCAGATTCCTCTGGGATTTGAGCCTCACCAATCCACTCACTTTCTGAGTGAGCCACTAATGGGACCATAGTAGGTTGTCCACCAATATTACTTGATTGCACATGGAAATGTATTCCCAGAGAGAGCCAATGTTATCCCAAAATTTTATCACTAAAATTTAAAAGAAATTCCTTGTACCCTAAAGTGTCATATTTCAAAATATGCATATAAAGCTCTAGTTGTGATATCATAAGAGGCACGTATATGTCTAGTTTTGATTCTCTTTGCTCACTTTTGTGACCCTCTCATACATTATGCTATAATGGACACATAATTGAGTTTCTTCTGGTAATTGTACCTCATAAAAGTTCCTATGCCCTTTTTTTTGTGAATTTGTGCTATTAAAGTGGAGCAGTGAAGTCGAACAATGCATTTCCAAAGATTAGCAGATTTCAATGTGTAGTGATCTATCCAAACTTTTATATTTTAGTATACATATAGTGAAGGCTTAGTTGGATATATGCTTCACTGTTTTAAGTTGCTTTTGTCATTGTGAAATGTTTATTGGGTTGACAGTAGAAATCTCTCTATAATTGTCAGTGAAGAAAAGGCTATTGAATTTTCATTCATTGTGCACGAGTTCTTAAAAATCACATGGAGCATGACATTATAACCATTGGGAATGATATCTCAGCCTCCACTTCCTAATGAAATATCTCATAACTCCAAGAAGACTCAAAAGGGAGTAATCAAGATAATGTTTGATACCTTTTAAGAACCTGTCATATATGTTTTTATAGAGAAAAAGAATTTAAATGAACATTTTAAAGGATATCAGGCTTTATAGGTTTCAAAATATGGTTAGAGAGGGATTGTGTAGGATCATCATGGAAAAAATAGGACCTTAAGTGGTGATGAAAATTCAAAAAAATCAGAGTTGGGCAACTTGACATAAAAAATTGAATAAATTATCTATATTATTTCAAAAATATGTAAGAATAGAATCTATAGAAAATTGAATGTAGTTTCTAAACTACTAGGTTTATTTTTAAAAAAATCTATTTGGTGAAAATTTGAAATTTCAATACAATAGTAGTTAAATTTCAGGGAAAAAATAAGAAGTAGGTGTCTGTCTAACCACCCTAACCACAATAAAATGATAATATTTTTTATAATATTTTAGATATAAGTAGAGGACTCCTGATGTGATGCATATTTTTTTGTAATTTTTTCCAAGTAAATAATTAGTTATGAATTTTTTATTACAACTTTTGGCTATGTGTAGGATCATCATGGAAAAAATAGGTCCTTAAGTGGCAAAAAAATTAGAAAAATCGAGTTAGGCAACTTGACGTAAAATTTGAATAAGTTATCTATATTATTTCAAAAATATGTAAGTAAGAATAGAATATATAGAAAATTGAATGTAGTTTCTAAACTAATAGGTTTATTTAAAAAATCTATTTGGTGAAAATTTGAAATTTCAATGCGTAGTACTTAAATTTTAGGGAAAAAATAAGTAGGTGTCTATCTAGCCACCCTAACCACAATAAAATGATAATATTTTTTATAATATTTTAGATATAAGTAGAGGAGTCATGTCTCGATGTGATGCATATTTTATTTTAATATTTTTCCAAGTAAATAATTAATTATGAATTTTTTATTACAAATTTTAAAAAATATAAAAACTCATATGTCTGACCACCTTAACTTCGCCAAAACTTCATGAAATTCAATTTTTTTTAATCCTATAGTATACAAAGCATATAATGTGATGAATGTTTCAGATTTAGAAAATGTGATACCATTTGAAAGCTATAGATTTTTTCAATCAACCTACCAATTAGGACGTTTGTCGTAATTCAAATAGAAAATGAATAATAATTATTTATTAAATTCAAAGTAAAGCATAATTTATATTGTGGAAAGCTGAGAATTTCCTTTAAAAACCCTTTTTGTTTCACCAATTTTGGGTAAAAAAAAATTGTCAACCACATACCCTACACATACGCATCATATCGCTAGTTTTTGGCCCATCATGATCCGGCACATACCCTTTTAAAAAATATAAAAATTTGTATGTTTGATCACCTTAACTTAGTCAAAACTTTATGAAATTCATTTTTTTAATCCTATAGTATGCGAAGCATATAATGTGACACATGTTTAAGATTCAAAAAATGTGATACCGTTTGAAAGCTATAGATGTTTTTCAATCAGCCTATCAATCAAGACTTTAGTCATAATTCAAATAGAAAATGTATAATAATTATTTATTAAATTCAAAGTAAATCATAATTTATATTGGTGGAAAGCTGAGAATCTCGTTTGAAAACCCTTTTCATTTCATCAATTTTGGGTAAAACAAAAGTCGTCAGCCACACACCCTACACATACCCATCATATCACCACTTTTTAGCCTATCATGATCCTACACATACCCGAGACCTATAAAGAATTTCAAAATCCTAATACCGACATCATGAGTGGTGAAACTTAGCGAATACAACAATCGGAGCTCTACTATATTGTATAAGCCTAAAATGCATTTGTCAATGCAACATGGAACTAAATATGTGAAAAGGCTTTAGTGGCCTCTAGGCCTAAAATTGTTGATAAAATATCTTAGGTGGGAATATTAGAAGTTCTTGAAACTCCAGCGTTCCCCATGATTGTTTCACAAACCTATTAAAAGGTCGTTGACATATTGCTTCATGTAGAAAAGTGCAATACAAAGCAGATAGTATTTTGCTTAACAATGCAAACTTGGAAAAAGTTTTCTATGGTTCACATAACCACCAAAATTACCACTTGTGATATAGTTCACCAAAGACCTTTCAAAAGTTATAGTAAGAAGAGTGATTACCTATAGGGAATGGAAGGGTGGTGGTGTTCAAAATGAGCAAAGTGGAGTCTATGCAAGCCCGACCCATGAAAATGATAGATCATATCATCTATTTAATTGCAAAGAAGATTTGATGTGACTACCACATCTCTTATAGCTACACTCAAAGGAAAACATCATTTAAGAATGTCACACTGAATACATCATGTCGCTAACAAGGGGTGACTTGAAATAGCCTATTCTTTGATTGTCCATGGTGCTCACATTGCTCAGTTACTTGAGTTCATTAATCGAAACATGGAAACATATAATTTCCATTATTCGAGGTTATTATGGAATGAATTCTTTGAGTTAAAATTTTCTATATGCCATTAATTTATTTTACTCCAACTGTAAATGAGACATGGTAGAAGTATAAGGAAATGCTCATGAATGATCTAGCGATGACATGTGAAACATAATTTAAGTGAAGTGAATGTAGGTTTCATTAAAGTTGAAAACTCATGAAATGATGACGAGATATTAAAACAAGTATATACCACAACTTTAATTGGTCACTGGAAAAGAACTGTGGAGAGCTTCATGAAGAATTCAATAAGGAAAGAGAAGAAAGCAAATCACTCATCAAGAATCCTTAGTAAGTTTCAGAACTCCAAAAGAAAATCATTTGTACGTTTGGTTAGTGATCACGAGTAGGCAATCCAGGCAAGTGAAATGATCAATTGATCACTACAAGAGAATGTTCTTCATTGTATCATAATCATTTCCTCCTGCTAGGTAACAAAGGAAAATTTTCAATATTGTCAAATCACCTCCAGAAATCTACATTTAATACAAAGGCCCAATACAATCTTCAATCATGGAAAGAGAACCTAATACATGGTAAATGATGTCCATGGCATGCCTGATAGTAAATCTCGAACAAATAAGAGATGAAATCTCTTGCCTATGTTCTAATCAAAGCAAGGATGCAATGAAACAAATCATCACATATATTGTTTGGTAGTCACATGGTTAGCACAAATAATAAAAGGGTGAGCTTTACAGGAATCTACTAGCTATCTTCCAGGTGTCCTATTCAAGAAATATGTGCTTCAAAAGGGAAGAAAGGTAACTACACAAATAAAGGCAAGTTACAAAGAAAAAGAAGAGGAAAATCAAGTTCAAGAAGCAGTTAATGGGAAATAAAGGGCATATAAATTTTCTCGTTAATTCAAAAATAAAATCAAAATCAATTACAAAAATGAAAAGGAATATTCAGGGAAGGCTTCTTTTAATTAAAAGAACAATAAAATTCAAGAAACTGTTATGTAATTGCTTGAAAGGTGGAGCTTCTAGTGTGATGTAGAAAATTGGACACTCTTGAGAAAAGAGACAATTTCATGCCTAATTAGACCTACTTTTGAGCACCTCCACATTAAGTACTCTTAAAATCAACATTTATAGGCCCCTAAAACCCATTATTTTTGAACTAGAGGCCCATTTCACTTGAGAAATCACTTTAACTCCTAACAAACAACACTTAATTCATTCATATCCCAAAAACCCACCTTCAAAAACCACCAGTGGGTCCCATTCACCACCTTGGGTAAATGAGTTCCCTCTGGTGGGACCCATTCACCAAGGGTGGCGAATGAGTCCCTTTTGAGCGAAATTTCAATTTTGAGTGGGAATTCAATTAATTCAACTTAATTTTTCGGTGAATGTCAGCCTCTTAGGTCTAAATAATGGGAAAATTAGGTGTTGATGCTTATAAATACTCATTTTAGGTTATTTTTCACATCTTTTTAGTCATTTCACAAAATCAAATTCTAAAGTCAAGTCTTCTACAACAAGTTTCATTAGCAAAGTTGAAGTTTTAGGGTAGCAAACTAGGGTTTTTCCATGTCTTGAAGCTCACTTTTTTTATCAAGATTCAACATTATAAATGGTTGATGATGGATGCCTCTGGTGAATCATCAAGAAATCTAGGTTGAAGAGATGCCACTACTAGCCATCCAATCACACCTAAAGACTTGTTTTCAAAGTGATTCCATCTTCCATTTCATCTCTATCTTCAGATTAAGGTTTACATTCCATTTGCATGTCATTTTATCTCCATTTTTTATGTTTTATTAGATTTCTAGGGTTGAAGTCTTCAATCACTCAACTCATATTTGCATTTCTTATTCTAGCACAATAGAATAGGGTTTTTGACATACTTCAGACTTTTGTAGTCTTTAGCACACTTAAAGCTAGGGTTTTATTTAGATTTTCTCTATTTAAGGTTTGATCACCCAACTAGGGGTTTGGCCAAGGAAAACCCCCCATTAGACAATCAATTTTAAGTTGTTTTGTAGGAATTTTTTGAGATCCCGATTGGGGTTTCCCTCAAAAAGTAATATATAGGTGTCAAGGTACAAAATAGAGATTTGAAACTATAGAAATTTGAAAGTGGACTGATTCACCATGCATGGTGAATGAGTCCCTCCTGGGGTGCCTTTTTGAGTTAGATGTAGATCCTGACCTAGGATTGATTCACCCAAGATGGCAAATGAGTCCTTGTCATCTCAAAATTAGATTTGTCAAGTTTCTAGATTGCTTTCCAGTCCTCGTTAGCTTCTCAAGTGCAAAAATTATTAGATTTAATTATTTTTTTAGTTTAATTTTCATTTTCCATTCATCCTTTTAACCTTTTTGCAAACATCACTGTGTTTTCAAACATTACAGATATTTTAGATTTTTCATTGATATTTAGTCAATTGCATTACTTTGTTGCATTTAGATCATTACATTTAGGCATATTTTCATTGTACTTGCATTAGTTTGAGTGAGGTTTATCTCTCCTTTTAGGTGAAACATCTTGGGTGATCCCATAAAGCTGGTTTACAATTTCTAGGATATTCTGATTTTTGTTGAAATCACATATTTTTAGAAAATATAGTGATTTTACCATTAAAAATTTACATTTAAAGAATTCCAATTGAAGAGGGTTTGATCAAACTACCTTAGATCAAACCCCCTTGGATAGAACCCCACTAGTTTTAAACCAAACCTATAACTTAGTCTCCTTTACACGTATCAAAATGCTAATAAAAAACCATATTTGGCTTACCTTTTGGGGGATCAAATGAATTAATTTAAAATTTATTTTTTGTAAGTATGTAGTCCTTATTATATGCTTCCCAAAAAGTATAATTTTAAATAAATTTAATTTAATTATTATATTTAGTTTTTATTTATTGTGAATGTAGGTTTTTCACAAAAAATGAAACTCTTTGTTCTACACATGTGGAATAATAGAAGATTATCAAAAAAAAATAAAATTATATGATTGCAATATATATTTAAGTCCTTGATCCAACAAAAAAAATTTAAATTTTGATACATACAAAAAAAGTTGTGTTATACAGTTCACCTATGTTTTAATATTAATTGGTTTGACTTTCAAACTTGATTAAGGAAAAAATATTCAATAAAACACTATGAAACCAATTGGAAGAACAAGATATCATAATTACAAATCTAAATTTGAAAAAAATATAATTTTATCCTTCATGGAAAAAAATTTAAGTGTTATACGGTGAGCATCACTCCTTAAAAATGGTGTTTACTGAAAAAAACTAGTTTTTGAAGATGGAAAAAGAAGTGCAATCTGATTCCAAAAATTTTGAAAAAAATATATTTAGAATCTATAGGAAAAATTTCAAAAATCACTAATTTGCATCGTCTTCAAATTCCTCACAGTTTAGCCACTATAGGTTCCCAAAAGTGAATATTTAGTTAGAAAAATTTAGTTTAGTGTCTAGTTTGGCCAAAAATTGTAAACCAGTATTGTGGGATCACCCTCTTAAGAGTGCAAGAGTAGCCTATAAATCTCATTCCCCTAAAATATATGGTTCATTTTGGTGAACCTTCATATTCAACATCATATCGTTCTGATTTGCATTTATATTTGCATCCTAGGACTTAATTGCATTGTCTTTTGCATTGTTTATACATCTTAGGGCTTATTAAAGTTGCATTAGTCAAAGTATCATTTAAAGTTCATTGTTGCATCTTATTTCATTACTTCATTCCAAACCATGCACTTTCAATCATTATCTGTACTGTACAAACCTGAACACATTCAGAAAAGTCAAAAAAATTAGGAAGAATACCTAAAAATTCCTTCCCTGGGACTCATTCGCCACCTTGGGCAAATCAATCCCACTACAATTTTTGAATCAGATTTTCTAGCATTCAATTTATTACTTTGCACATTTCAGTTTCCTACAAATTTTTTTTGTCACAGTTCAATTATCTTTTGTTTCATTAGCATAAGCATCATTTTATTTCATGGCATTTATGGATAGTCTTAGATTTTTGCAAATTTCCTTTTAGTGTTTGTTCCTAGTTCTTTTAGATTTTATTCATCAATGCTGAAAAAAACACAAAACAAAAACATCAAACCAACCTTTCAAACAAATGATTCAATTTAGAAACAACATCTCATCCAAGCCTCTTAGTAGTGATGATGTAGATAAGTTAGATGAATTTCTTCAAGACTTCCTCTCACTCACTTCATCCTCTAAAGCTTGCAATGAGAAACTAAAAAAAATTCATGATAAATTATCCCTCAAACCTTTTGGTTGTGATGACATTGACTTGTTAGATGAAGCCCTTTAGAACTTCATCTCGCCTAAGTCATCCACTAAGGTTTGTTATGACCAACCCACAATAACAAACGTTACCACCTCTAATGCTTATCCTGAACTGCTTAAAACAATTGATGATAACTTACCCCTCAAACCTTTTAGACACATGATAACTTGGATTTGTTAGATGGGTACCTTCAGGATTTCATCTCACTCAGGTCATCCCCTAAAGTTTGTTGTGAGAAATCTAAAACTAAGGATGTTAACATGATTAAACCTCAACTCATTCTTTACCCACCGTCATATAAACTTCATCCTTCCAATAAACCTAAATTAACTCTTTACCCACCTAAAACTAATGTGTTACAGCAATCCAACAATATTACTATTGCTCATACATATAATACCCAAAAAAATCTGCAACCACCACAACCAACCCCACCCTCTTTACTTTTACCCAATCCACCTAGTGCTCCTCACTTTCCCTTACACACAGGGTATGTGTAGGATCATGATGGGCAAAAAAGTGGCAATATGATGGGTATGTGGTTGATGACTTTTTTTAACCCAAAATTGATGAAATGAAAAGGGTTTTTAAAGGAGATTATTAGCTTTCCACCAGTATAAATTATGCTTTAATTTGAATTACGACTAAAGTCCTGATTGATAGGTTGATTGGAAAACATTTATAGCTTTCAAATGGTATCACATCTTTTAAATCCAAAACATGTGTCACATTCTATGCTTCAGATACTATAGGATTAAAAAAATAAAAATTGAATTTCATGAAGTTTTGACCAAGTTAAGGTGGTCAGACATATGAGTTTTTTATATTTTAAAAAGTTGTAAAAAAATTCATAATTAATTATTTACTTAGAAAAAAATTATAAAAGAATATGCATCACATCAGAACATGAGTCCTCTACTTATATCTCAAATCTTATAAAAAACATTATCATTTTACTATGGTTAGGGTGGTCAGACAGACCTACTTATTTTTTCCCTAAATTTAAGTACTATTGCATTGAAATTTCAAATTTTCACCAAATAGATTTTTTTTTTTTTAAACAAACCTAGTAGTTTAGAAACTACATTCAATTTTCTACAAATTTTATTCTTACATATTTTTGAAATAATATAGATAACTTATTCAAATTTTTATGTCAAGTTGCCTAACTCTGATTTTTCTAAATTTTTTGCCACTTAAGGGCCTATTTTTTCCACGATGATCCTACACATACCCCACAAAGGAGTATGATCTTTTTTGAACAATTAAATAATTATCTAGGTACAACGATTTCCCTTTGGGGTTTACTTCATAATTCACCAAATTACCACACTCTTCTTCAAAAAAAATTACAACAAAATTGCAGTTCCCTTTGGTACAACTTTGAATTATGTGGTAGCTTTAATACATGGAATGAATCAAACTAATCTCAACATTACCTTCCATCAACATGACCTCCCTCCTTTAGATCTATGGAAACAAATGAATCCTTTATGATAATTTCTCAATTTAATCGAATATGTATCAAAATTACCCTTATTAATAATGGTTCTTCCCTTAATGTGTGTAGTGTAAATCTCCTTGATAGATTGTGTGTTGATAAGTCACAAATAATACCTAATTTTGTATCTACTGGATGATTTTACAGTACAACAAAGCAACCACTTGGTATAATCACTTTAGCTATTACAATTGGGGCGGCTACATTGAAAACTCCTATTCATGTTATGCCTTATGATCTTTTGTATAATCTTCTTTTAAGTAGACCATGGATTCATGAGATGAATGCAGTTCCTTCAACCCTTCATCATATAATGAAATATGTCTATAACAATCACATTTATCAAGATAAAATTGACCTTGATCTTGAAAGTTTCTTGCACCTTGAAAAAGGACCTACAAGTCCTCTGAAACATTAATTCCAACATCCAATAGAGACACTCTTGAAATTGAACACAACGATGAGGAATCAACATATAAATTATTTGGTGATGATTGGGGATCCTTAGAATTCACACCTTCATTTATGGGAGAATACATAATCACACAAAAGAAAGATGAGAATCAAGAACAACCAACCATCATGTCAACTCAAAATTCCAAACAATCATCTCAAACATCTATCTCCTCTACTTTGGAAGAAAATGCAACATACACAACAAATTTTGATGACATAGATTATCAATCTCCACCTAATCTAAAAGAAATGGACAGACTCTATGGAAAAGACTATGAACTTGTGAAAAAATTAGGATATACTAGAAAAGGGTGTGGAAAACATGAACAAGGTATTCATGTTTGTATCGAACCTAATACACAAGAGATAAAAACCGTATTGGGATATTCTTTTTCTAAAATGACAAAAGCTACTCAATGACCATATTTGAACATCAACACTATTACATGTCAACCAAAACACAAACTCACAAACAAACATCCTAAATTGCTTGATATGAACTTACCACCATCATGGAAGCATGTTGATAGTGATGAAACTCTGAAATAAATGTTAGGAGTTTATGACAAAACATCCTCTGCTACTCCCATGAAATAGGTTACCTATGCTATGATAGTTGCCAAGAAAAACAATAGTGATATCATTGAAGAGTCTCATGAGTCTAAAGTTCCTAAATCTAATGCAATCCCTTTAGGAGATACAATTGATGTGCCAATGGATGTCAATGATAAAGACAAATTTATTAAGATTGGGAAGTGCCTTGATGATGAAGAACAATAAGACACTACAACTTTACTTCATTATTTTCCTAAGATTTTTTCTTGGAAATATTATGATATGCTAGGAATTGACCCAAAAATTGTGACACACAACATCGTTCTTACTGAAAATGCTAAACCTGTTCGTCAAAAGATTCAAAAAAATGCACCCTAATATAGCCTTGCATGTTAAAGTAGAGCTTGAAAAACTCCTTGATGCAGGCTTCATTCGACCTATTGATTATTCTCCTTGGATCTCAAACATTGTCATAGTTGCTAAACCCAATAATTGTATTAGGATATGTATGGATTTTCATGACTTGAATAAAGCTTCTTTAAAAGACAACTTTCCACTTCCTAATATTGACATGATCATGGATTCAACTGTTGACATGCTTTGTTGTCATTCATGGATGAATTTTTTGGTTATAATCAAATCCTTATTAATCCTCAAGATCAATAGAAAACCGCCTTTACAACTATTTGGGGAACATTTTGTTGGGTTGTGATGCCCTTTGGTTTAAAGAATGCTGATGCAAATTATCAACAAGCAATAACATTGATCTTTCATGATTACATCCACAAAATTTTGGAATAATATGTTTATGACATCCTTGCTAAAGCCTTAACAAGACTAGACAATGTAAATGTTCTTCACAAAATCTCCGAACGAATAGGTAAATATAATATGCAATTATATTTGAAAAAGTGTGTCTTTGGCGTAGATAGTGGTAAACTTTTGGGTTTTGTCATATCTCACTGAGGAATTGAAGTGGACACAAAGAAAATTGATGCAATTATTAACATGACACCTCCTAGGAACATTTCTCAATTGTGAACATTACAAGGCCGAATTCAAGCTATCTATCATTTCATTGCATCTTTAGCTGATCACACATTACCTTTCACGTATCTTCTTAAAAATGGTGTACCTTTTGATTGGGATGAGGATTGTAAACAAGATTTTGAGAGTTTAAAGGAATACCTTGCAAACCCACCTATTTTACACCCTGTCATGCCAAACAAACCGTTTACCTTATACATAGCCACATCAGCCCATGCTCTTGTAGCATTGTTGGCTCAACAAGACAATCATGGAAAACAACATCCTACTTATTACATTAGTTGAACCTTAATTGATTATGAAACTCGATACTCACCAATTGAAAAACAATGTTTAGCTCTTGTATTCAATACTAGTAAAGTGTGACATTATTTACTAAATGTTGAAATACAAATCAGAACAAAATTTGATCCCCTTATTCATATTTTTAATAAAACTAACCTTTTTGGATGCTTATCTAAGTGGGTGATATTGTTAACTAAGTTTGACCTTAAGTTTGTTTCAAAAAAAAAATTAAAGGACAAGCCTTAACCAGTCACTTAGCTGATACTCCTTCTCGTCTCACTTTACCAAATCATGACTCCTTTCCTAATGATAGTGTCTTGACCCCTAATATTGAAAAAGGGAAATTGTATTTTGATGGATCTAAGTGTAGAAAATGTTCTGGTGTTGGAGTGGTATTGATTCCACCCAACAAAAAGTCTATTCCCTTGTCTTATCTATTAAATTTCCTATGTACAAATAACACAACTGAGTATGAGGCATTAATCACGTGTTTGCGAGTTGCTTTAACAATGGATGCTAAACATATCAAAATATTTGGTGATTCACAATTAGTAATCAAACAAATCAATGGGACATATCTAGCTAAACATGACAAATTATCAAAATATCAGGATCTTACAATGAAACTATTAGATAAGTTTGAATCATTCACCATTGATAACATCCCACGAAAAGATAATAGACATGTAGATGCAATGGTGAGTGCAACCTCTCTTATATCCCCACACAATCCTTCAATAGATTTCACCTTTTCTATTCATCCCATCATGAAACCTTTGATTGATACTTGATTAGAAGAGATTTTAACAATAACTCAAGATGAATCATGTGAATGGTATGATACGATCTACCATTATTTAAAAGATGATACCATTCTTGAGCCTACAATGACAAACACTATAGGAGCTGATGTATTGTATAGAAAATCCTTTAATGGTCTCTAACTACAGTGTCTTAAGGATTCTGAAATCCCTATAGCACTTGAACAGGCTCATGTTGGTGCCTATGGAAGTAATTTTGGAGGTCGGCCGTTACTACAAAAACTCATCTATATGGGTTATCACTAGAGACATATGGAGAAGGACTGCTTCACTTACATTAAACGATATCACAAATGTTAAGAACATAAAAATTTGATCCATGCTCTTGCTTCTAAGCTCCATGCCCAAGTTCCCATTTTTCCTTTTTCAGTATGGGGATTGGATATTATTGGAAAAGTTTCACCTCCCTCTTCTACTGGACATACATTTATCATAACAACAACAGACTATTTCACAAAATGGGTGGAAGCTATTCCTCTTCATTCTACAAATGCATAAGTAATTTGTCGTTTCATATTGGGACACATAATTGCTCACTTTGGACTCCCTTCCGCAATCATTTTAGACAATGGAACCCTATTTAAGAATAACAAAGTCAAGAAATTTCTTGAAATGTTCAACATTCAACATTAGTTTTCCACATCATACTATCTACAATCCAATGGAAAAGCTGAAAACACTAATAAGATTTTGGAACAAATCCTCAAGAAAACTATTAGCAAACATCATAAGGATTGGCATACACAATTACATTATGTGCTTTTATCAAACAAGTGTTAGATTATCCACCGAAACTACACCCTATAACCTCGTTTATGGCACTGATGCAATCATGCCCTTGGAGTTAGAAATTCCTACGTTACGAATTTCGCTTCAAGACCTTATTGACAATGCCACTTATGAAGACCAATGATTGCACCAACTTGAGATGGTCAATGAAAAATGTATTAACACTCTTGAGCATCTCCAAGATTGCATCAAACAGTTACAATGAAAGAATAACACACATGTCATTCCTTGCATGTTTCGTAAGGGTGATTTTGTTCTTTCTAAAAATTAACATAATACTAATAGTGAAAATGAAAATAAAGATAAATTCATCCCTAATTGGTTAGGACCTTACATAGTTGATACCAGTTATGGGTTTGGTGCTTATGTCTTAATGGAGCTTGATGAAACACCTCTTAAGGAACCTATTAATTATGCACATTTGCATCAATATTACCTCTAATCTCTTTAAATAGTATGTTTGTTAAAGCAGTGTTGTCTAAAGATATTTGATGTCATTCTACATAACTTTCACATTGCTTTATTCTTGACAACTAATCTTGTGTTTGTCCTGAGCACTAAGGTAATTATTTAAGTTCATTTTATAATTACTTTAGAATTCATACTATTCACCCTTGTGTTATGTTAAGTTAGATCCTTATATAATTTATAGGTGTATTAATTTAACATATTCTCTAATCAACAACATTGTATCTATAGTGAAACTAAAATATGTTTTACATTAGATCACATCAATCATATTAAATCATGTACACATTAATTAAATACTTTTACCATGAGTTATTTAGTTAATAACATTGCTATTTAACATTCAAACACATTAAGACAAATCATCAAAACATCAAATGCACATGTCTATATATATCAAAGTTTTATATACATCTCAATATCATATACAAAGTCACCAAGGTTTGTGAGCACTAGACCCCTCAGGCTCTGGCACTTGTGATCTAGTCCCTAGATGTTGTAAGAGAGTCATGTGTGATTGTGACCGCGAACTACCGAGTCTAAGTGCATACTCCAGAACCTATACTGGACCAACAGATACAAGATGCTCCTATTCCATCTAACCCCTCTCCGCTCATAGTTGTGCTAGCTCTACATACAGTCTCTCAACCTCTGTTGAGGTTTGCGATGAATGTCCTACACTATCAGCTCGATGGAGTCATCTCTTCATGCTCTTGTACATTTCCCATAACCTTGTGAAAGGTCTGAGTGACTCTAGCTCCTTCTCCACGATTGGTGGGGGCACATAGTCAGGATCCATCTACTCCTCGTCAATGGATGCAAGCACTATCTCTACATAAGTTGGACGATAGAACTCTCGCCAGTCTCTTGTCGCTCTTGCAAGATAGACAAGGTACACAATTAGTACACATCATCATGATATATATAACATAAAATACTAAAGTACGTGCATAAAATTAAAAACATCATCACCTATGTCTCTAGATGAATGAGTAATATCAACCTCATCCTCTCTCGGGGGCATGGAGGATGTGGTAGCCTCTCTCTAACTTTGGGTGCCAATGTTTTTCATAGCTACTACACATGATTTGGTCCTATATGTGTGTGAGGAATCTCAATTACTACCTCATCACCCTCACTCAGGGGTGGCTCCTACTCATAATACTCATCCTCTTGATAATCCTCATCACCCTCATCCTCCTCTCCATCCTGGTTCTCATAGTTAGGATAAACCTCTGAATCATACTCATCATCGATAACATTAGTAAATATATTTGATGGCCTGTATCATACATCCTCTACTCTCTCCTCTGGGTCGTCTCCCTCATCTGGTGCTGGTCCAACATCACCTATAGGTACATCCATCGGGAACATAGGAGTTGGTTGTGTCACTGACCACCACTCCTCGTGCTCATCTGTATTGCAAACATCATCAGTGTCGGCAACTGGTGGCTGATCTTGATTTGAATCATCGGAATCACTCTCATGAACATGATCTATAGTAAGCTGAAAAGTATCATCTAGCCTCTGGTCACTTCACACTGATCGCCTAATTAAGGAGCATGCTCTTGGTGGTGTATGTACCTGCCCAAACTTTTGCATGACTTGCCTATAATAGAAAGGTCGTACAACATAGTAATGGCTCCCAACTAGAAACCTGTCTATCTGCATCCTCCTCAACTGTCCTATGGGATCTAGCCACTATAGAGTGAGTAGATAAGGTCTCCATAAGATCTCATCCTCCTCCAGCTGGTCAAACCTCACCCTCCAAAAATGTAAATCTTTGTTCTGCCACAAGCATTGTAGAGGATAGTTGAATGCTCATGAGTATCCTACAACTATAGCACAAGGGAATCTAACAGGCCTAGTGCATGTAATATGATCGAGGAACCACACCTATAGAATCTTACAATGCACCATACTATTGATCTCTGAAAACAAAAATATGCCAAGATCATACTATAAGTGTGCTAAGATGCAGCGACCCCATGTATAGACTATCCTATGCTCATACATCCCTCAAATCATGTGTACCAATCCTCCATATAATTGTGTTGCTCATCCATTAGGATTGAGAACAAGAGCCATTGTATGCATCATAATCTGTCTAACAATAGAAGCTCATGAATATAGAAGCATGGGAAGCTCGATACACACTCTCATGCGTTCATGATGAATAGGTCCATCCAAGCAATACTACATATCCACCTTCTTCTCATGGAATGATCGATCCCACAGAAAATATACCCGCTCTCCCAGAATAGGAACTCAAAGAATATGGTGTTCATCCTCGAGAGTGATGGTCATCTCCTTGGTAGGAAGATGAAACGTATATGTATCCATGTCCCAACACTCACATAGGGCCATAAGCATGGTGTCATGGTATCTCATAGGTGGCATAAGATATGCCCAATAGATGCCCACTGTTTGTAAATTCTTTGTCTCTACTACTGATAGCACTGGAGCATGAAATCTCAGAAAGGTAAGCTACCTCCCCCTAGCCGCTACCATGACTGGGTGTGGACCTATCAAAATCACAATAACAAGTTCTAAAAACCCATCTAATATCTTCAATTTTTACATATTTCATCATGTGAGTGTGCTAAAGTAAATAAAGTGCACTTTTCTAATGGCCCTAGATAGTTTAGAACCCTTTGAGGACAATTCACAAAGAAACGGGACACCTCATGAAGAAGTGGGACACTTTGTGAAGAAAAGGAACACTCTGTGAACAAAAGGGACACTTTGCGAAAAAAGGGGACACTTTGTGAACTCTTTTTTCCGAGATCCTAAATTAACCTATCCATGTATTAAAAATCATTAAGTTATTACAAAATCAAAGGGAGAATGTTGTAGAATCGACTCACCTCATAATATAGCTCAATGCGCACCACCTTCTCATGAAGGTCATCCAGTCACGATGGTGCATAATCCCATCTACTCGGCATCTTCTCGTCTCACTCATCACTCTCACGCTACATGAAGGTAAAATGTAATAGTAAGTGAAAATTTGCTTTCTTCTGCTTCTTTTAACCTATTTTCATCACTTTTACTCTTATGCATTAAATTAGGGTTATTTTAACTTAAGAGTTAATATAGCATCTTTTCTTCAAAACAACATAACGAGAGCTAGGAAAATCCATTTTTGACATCGTTTGATATGTTGGAATTGTCATTCTGCACTCGGCATCATCAATCATCTATCATTATGTGGCATGGCACATGGAAATTCCCTACAATATGATCTTCCTTATTTGACGTGGCTAGATTTTTATCTTGATTCCACCTATGTAAAGCAAGCGAAATCAAGAGGGGGTATACATATACCCTTGAATTGGATTCCTAGGAGTTAGATACAATTATTTTTGGACAATTAATGAATGTGTGTTGCAAGATGCAGTTCCTAATGGTGTGGTTTTGTAGAGAACTAGACTGGGGGCTTTGTTCTTCCATCTTTCAAACGAGTATCCTTTTATGCAATAAAGTGAATTGTTTAGAGTCCTTTAGCTCGCATATGTACATAGAGTCATATGGGGGCTAAAGTGGGGGCTAAATGTGACGTAGAAAATTGGAAACTCTTGAGAAAAGAGATTATTTCATGCCTAATTAGACCTACTTTTGAGCACCTCTACATTAATTATTCTTCAAAACAACATTTATAGGCCCCTAAAACCCATTAATTTTTATCTAGAGGCTCATTTCACTTGATAAATCACTTAAATCCTGACAAACAACACTCAATTCATTCTTATCCCAAAAACCCACCTTAAAAAACCATTAGTGGGACCCATTTTCCACCTTGGACGAATAAGTCTACTTTGGTTGGACCCATTCGCCAAGGGTGGTGAATGAGTGCCTTTTGAGGGAAATTTCAATTTTGAGTGGGAATTCAATTAATTCAACTTAATTTTTTAGTGAGTGTCAACCTCTTAAGTCTAAATAATGAGACAATTAGGTGTTGATGATTATAAATACTCATATTAATTTATTTTTCACATCTTTTTAGTCATTTCACAAAAGCAAATTCTAAAGTCAAGTCTTCTACAACAAGTTTCATTAGCAAAGTTGAAGTTTTAGGGAAACAAACTAGGGTTTTTGTAGATCTTGAAGGTCACTTTTTGATCAAGATTC
Organism: Sequoia sempervirens; assembly: GCA_007258455.2. Taxonomy (NCBI): domain Eukaryota; kingdom Viridiplantae; phylum Streptophyta; class Pinopsida; order Cupressales; family Cupressaceae; genus Sequoia; species Sequoia sempervirens. Next base: position 804,623,292 of record VDFB02281492.1, on the reverse strand, counting down.
AACATTGCAAAGGGTTGATGATGGATTCCTATGGTGAATCATGGAGAAATCTAGGTTGAAGAGATGCAACTAGCCATCAAATCACACCTAAAGACTTGATTTCAAAGTGATTCCATCTTCCATTTCTTCTCTATCTTCATATTAAGGTTTACATTACATTTACATTCCATTTGCATGTCATTTTATCTCCATTTTTTATGTGTTGTGATATTTCTAGGGTTGAGGTCTTGCATCCCTCAAATCATATTTGCATTTCTTATTCTAGCACAATAGAATAGGGTTTTTGACATACTTAAAACTTTCTTAGTCTTTAACACACTTAAGGTTAGGGTTTTATGTATATTTTTCTCTATTTAAGGTTTGATTACCCAACTAGGGATTTGAACAAGGAAAACCCCCCATTAGAAAAGCAATTTTAAGTTGTTTTGTAAGAATTTTCTGAGATCCCGATTCAAGATTCCATAAGAAAGTACTATAAAGGTGTCAAGGTGCAGAATAGAGATTTGAAATGAGAGAATTTTGAAAGTGGAAAATTTTTCCATGCATGGAAAATGAGTCCCTCTTGAGGTTCCTTTTTAAGTTAGATGCAGATCTTGACACCCAGTTAGTAGAAAACAATTTATGGGTAGAAAAACCCTGACCTAGGACTAATTTTCCCAAGGTGGTGAATGAGTCCCAGTCAACTCAAAATCAGATTTGTCATATGTCTAGATTACTTTCTAGTCCTCTTTAGCTTCTCAGGTGCACACATTCTGAGATTTAACTTTCTGTTTAGTTTAATTTGCATTTTCATTCATCCTTTTAAGCTTTTTGCAAACATCATTGTGTTTTCAAACATTGCATATATCTTAGGTTTTGAATTCATATTCACTCAATTGCATTACTTAGTTACATATAGATCATTACATTTAGGCACATTTTCATTGTACTTGCATTAGTTTGAGTGCACCGCATAGATTTTGAGTGAGGTTTATCTCTCTCCTTTTAGGTGAAACATTGTAAGAGTGCAAGAGTAGTCTATAGACCTCATTCCCCAAAAATCTATGGTTCATCTAGAAAGGGGAAAGAATTTTATAAATATGTAATCTGCAACCATGAGAAGGGATCTTTTTTCTATGAAATGGGAGCCTCTTTGAAGGCAGAGAAATTACAATAATTGATCTTTTGCTATTCATTTGGGGAAAGAGATTATTTTTTGAACTTAATCTTTGTACAGGGAGATAGAGTCTTTGAGCTCTGTTTTATTTTTAGAATAAAGGAGACATTTCTAATCTTTGTGTTTGATTTTCTTCTCTTTCATTATTGATTTCCTTTGCGAATCCATAATTATCCATTTGTATTTTCTCTATTACATCTGATTAAGAATGTGTTCATCACAGATAATTTGAGTCTTGTTTTGTTCATGTGTTTCCTTAGAATAATTTTCTTTCCTCCTTATCATTTATAGGTTTAAGTGAATGATCTCTGTGTCATTTTCTTTGATCTTTTATTCCAATCACTCTCACATTTTTTTCATTTTTATGCGTAGATTTTTGTTTTCCTTTACTGCTTTCTAGTTAAAAGCACACCTTAGTTTTGTTTTTAGTTTCTCCAATTCATTGAATATCATAAGGGGGAGTTCTACCTATAAAATTCAAAAGAAGTTCGATATCTAATAGCGATATCTGTAGCTATTGGTAACTGATTCATCTTCACTGTTTGGAATATTTGAGTCATTTTATCTATTTATTTGAAGAAGACTAATCTATTTGCTAACATGAGGGAAATGCAAAATTTTTGAATGTTGGAACACAATATGAAATAATCTATACAAAATACCCTTGGGAGGACTAAGATTCCCTTACTGTTGTATTAGTCCCATCTTGAATATATGAAATCTTTGAATGTGATCCCTAGGCTCAATATCTGCACTTCCTTCTTCTCATATCTTAGGTCCTAAAACTTCTAGATCTGGCTTGTAGGTGAGTTTCTATGAAGATGACAACCTTGCAATGCAAATTTACAACTTTGCAACTTTCACTTCAAATGATCTTCAAGTCTTCAACCTAAATCTTCAACCCCAAACATGCAAGAGAGGAGAAAATTGTTGATTGTTAGTAAATGGGGGTTTACCTTGGTCAAAACCCTTGTTGGTAATTAAACCTTAAAATAAAATGCAATAATGAAGGGAAATTATGAGTGAACAGAGTGCTATGTTTCAACTCACCAAACCCTTGTTATGAAATCTGCAAACTTGTGTGAGATGGCTAGCTTGAATGTAGATCTTGAAATGCTTGAATGCTTGATAGATCATGACTTGAATTGCTTGCTTGAATCAAAATCCTACATCACAAATGTTAGCTCAAAAACACACATGATGCAAGAATATCCTTGATATGATGCTTGAATCTTGATGATGGCTCCAAATTCTTGATGAATTTCTCTTGAATGCTCTCTTGATCAAATAATTGCTATAAGGATGAATACTTGAATGCTTGGAATTAAAATGAGAGAAAGAACCTTGTATTTATACTTATCCATGCTTAATACCCTAAAATTACACCACAACAAGCTGACATATGAATTCATTAATTAAAGGAGGCTAAATCCCACCAAGATTTGAAATTAAATCATGAAAATAACTTGAGGGGGACTAAGATGTCCTAGGTGGTGTCTTAGTCTCGAGGCTTGAAACTCGGGACACAGACTCCAAAAAGGTCCCATTTAAGGTACCTTTAAAAAGAGGGTCCCAAGACCTTTGGAGGAAAACTACGCCCTAGGTAGTGTCTTAGTCCCAATCCAAAAATCAAGGATACACAACTAGAATCATTAAATTATCATTTACCCTTTGATGTTTTTTGGGATTAGCCATAAAACGATATAATTTACTAGGCTTGTGGATGCAAAATAGGACCAATTAAGACATAAATAAGTATAAACAAAGCAAGTCAGGCCCAAACAAGTGTGAAAATGAAAAGGTATGCATTTTCCTACATTATAATATATTATAAATAGAATCATACCATGATAAAAAAATTAATAATATAATCAACAAATTATAATTTATAAACATAAACTAATTAAAAAATTATCTAGGAAAAATCCAAATCATAATATAAAATCTGTATAATAATAGTATCACTAGGGATAAAATAAGTAGTCCTTACTCACCTCTCTTCTAATGAAAAGAAAAGTATGTCGAAAGTCCCATTGAATCTAGCATCTAATGTTGCTTCATCATTAATTGTATATTTTCCCCTAGTACCCAATATTGATAAAATAATTGCATACTAAGGTTTGCCTTAAATTTGAAAACTCAAAGAACTAACTCTCAGTGGCTCTTTTAGAAAATTTGAAAATATAAAAAAAAATATAAATGATTTTCAAAATTGTAGCCAGTGATAACTTTAAGAAACCCCCCTTCAAGGAAAGATATAAATCTTGTCGAATCTTTCATTTTTTCAGAAAAAAAATATTAATTTCTATCAGCAACTATTTCCTTTTATTTGAAAAAAATATTAATTTTATTGACAATTATTTTTAAATCACTAAAATTTTGTAGAAAATCTATGTGGATTTTGGAAAATAATATGAAAATACTTTAATAATTATGATTGTGAATCCTTACATGTGAAAAAAAAAAAATTATGGAAAAGTATGGGCTTGAGGTTGGAAAAGATCGATGGGTGTAAGGTGTAGAATCTATTATATTTAGTCACCACCATTGATTTAAAATATAACATAATAATCCTCACTATATTATGCAAGGTAAAATGTAACTACAAATGATAATGCTCATGGGGTTTGAATTTTTTTTTGGATCATTGATCTTAATGGAGATTAATGATCCAAAATAAATTTTGAGCCCCATTAGCATTACAAATTATGGGTACATTTTACTTCACAAAATACAATAAGGGTCATTAGATTATATTTTAAACTAATGGCAACAACAAAATATTGGAAATATGGCCCTAAAGAAACTAATAATTATGATATACTATTGGCGAATTAATATAGATTTTTATCATAGCTTATAAGATTTAGGTAAATCTAATCTAATCATGTTTCAAATATTGTGGAAAATTTTGGAGTCAAAACTTTAATAAAATAAATTCTTTGGTAATTTAAATAAGAATAAAACAAAATTTTGTAAAAATGTGGTGATTTAGGTCGCATTATAACTTGAACTATTGGCCAAATCTGGGTTCCCAAATTTCAACTATTAGCCAATTGACAGATATTAGCCACTAAAAAAATCACTAATTGTAGCATTTCATCACAATAAATCACTAAAAATGAATCACAAGAAGCCAAAAATTGTAATATAGTTTTCATACAAAATACTCAACTTCTATAATTTGTATAATAAGCATAGATTTTATAATGTGATGATATGAGAGAGTCCAACTCATTCTTATTTATAAAAACATTTAGGTAGAATTAGACCCTTTTCTTCTAATTAAGACCAAGCTAACAAAATAATTATGAATCAATGATAATAAAAATATTGTGTTCCATATGTTGGCCCAAATATATCCAAACACACTATAGGCCAAGAATGTAGCCTATTAGTAGATCATTAGTTGTCATTGTATTATTAGAATGCATTTGAATTTTTTATAGTATAAAGAATGTAGGTCTAACTTAAATTATTATATTAGTAGTTACATCATAAGAATTGTATGATTTGTATGGAATTATGTATCATTCATAAAAGGGCTTAATTATCATTGATGAATTCAACATCCTTCCTTGTGTTTTATAGTAGGTACTTGTATGCCCTTGAGCAAAAATATTGTTTCAAACAAGTATTAGAGATATTAATAGAAGAAAAATATAAGTTAAGTTTAATAGATTGTATGGTATAAATGTTCCCTATATTAGACCATAGTCATGACCTAGTCCAATATTAGAATAATCTACATCATTATTTTATTGCATGCTCCACAATGCCAATTCATTATGCGATTCACAATTCTAGACATAAATAGTAGTCAAACAAAATAGTTCTCATCATTGACAATATCAAAATCTACAAAATCCATGAACTTTAATCTTCCTATTATCATTTCCACATTTTTCTATATTCTAACCAATTTAGTTTGGTTGTATTATTTTTTAGTCAATTATTTAAATTCTCAAGTTCGCCATTATTTTATTGCATGCTCCACAATGTCAATTCATTATGTGATTCACAATTCTAGACATAAATAGTAGTCAAAGAAAATAGTTCTCATCATTGACAATATCAAAATCTACAAAATCCATGAACTTTAATCTTCCTATTATCATTTCCACATTTTTCTATATTCTAACCAATTTAGTTTGGTTGTGTTATTTTTTAGTCAATTATTTAAATTCTCAAGTTCGCCATATGATATGTTTTACTTCTTTACCTTATAATAACCAATGAATTAGGTTCTTTGAATTGAAAAGAATAAATTTAAAATAACTTATGACATTATATCATTTTTCTCTTAATAATTATAGTAAATTTTTTTTAACAAAATTCATATTTATCCTTAATATTTGAATAAATCATTTATTGATAATTTTATCACAAGTGATTTAACATGAGTAATATGTTTTAATAAATATAAATTTTAAAAATAAACTTCTTTTCTTTTTTCCAGTAAAAGGCAAGAGTATGTAGTTATAATAATATCATATAATATGTAATTACATAGAGTTTATCAGCTATATGGCCGAGAAATCGTATGGCATCTGCACAAACCAACTTCCGGAGAGATAAGATTCTTAACCCCCTTACAAAATGGTACTTCCCATGATTATACTTTCTCCAACAGGACAAGATGATGGATCTTCAAAGACATTAAGTAATCATTTGACTTCAATATTTATATCTTTAAATATTTCTTTATTAGAATATCCACAATTAATTTCTAAATAAAAATTTAAAACTTATATGCACAAACATATATTTTTCTCTTTCTATTTTTTCACATTTGACTAGCCATATGTTTAACATTAAATAAAAATTATTAGAATACTATGCTATTATTCATTACAATTGTATGAAGTAGAATACACTCAAATAATAGCCCAGAAAAAACTACTTTTGGGAGTCTGCAAATTTCAATCTCACACTACAATCTAAACCATTAATTTAACCTATCACCCAAGCCTTACGAATACTGACGATATATTGTTTTATTAATGATATCAAGGAGAAAACTCTTATGCAATCTAATCTAGAAACGTATAGAAAACCAATATTATTTTATATCAATTCCCATATCGTACCACAAGACTATCAGAAGCTTTAAGTATCTTATGGATTGTAGATTTTGTTACCACAGCTGCACATCCATCTCTGAGGATAATAATCCTGTAGCCTAACAGGGTGAACTATAACTAACTTGGGCTTACATGGATTGCAACCGTGACATTTGTTTCTACAGCTTGGAGGTGCGGAGCTCAACGATATGCATGTTCTGTCACCCTTAGCACATCCTCTGATACTTCCATCCTTAACAAAAACAAAACAATATAATACATTCAACATCACCTTAAAAAATAATTTGAAATTTCATTTGAAGTAATGAAATCTAAAAATTAGATTATTAGACTGTAAATTCATAAACATACCGTAAAAGATTTTGTGTCTGGATGGAGCTTAAATTCTCGTCCCTGAAGGCCTATACCTTTACCCATTAGAGTAAAATCTGTAAGCCTAGCAAATTGCAACCATATTCTTGTGTTCTTCCAGCTTGCTGGATTTTGGTGTGCCTCTATTATCCCATCTACCTGTAAATGCAACAAATCATCTATTTAAGACATTAAAATGAAATAAAATCAATTGCTAAATATATAATAAACATTTTTGTTTTAGTTTATATACCTTAAAAATAAAGTGAGGTTTACATGGCCCTTCGAAAAATAAATTGTTTACAACAAATTCCTTATTGGCTGGCACAACCAAGACGGCTGATGGCTTTTTGCATGCTGCAGACCATGCTCTTGCAAATGCCTGTCAGGAAATACAAAATAGTTTGAAATCAATTTTTAACACAATAAAAAATCAACTATAAATCAGTAAATTTTTGTTGTTTCTGGTGCTGCACATAAATGCATTATACATAATGTCTTCCATGTTACTAGTTATAAACAGTAGAAAACACAAACATGATGAATGACCTCAGTGGAATCATGCTTTCCGTCCCCTACTGCGCCATATTTTTCCACATTGAAGATGTTCATAGCAGCATGAGGAGAATGAACAACTTTTTCTAACTTCTGATTCGCTCTAAGGAATGGCTCGATATCACTGTCCAAAGTAGTTTGGGCAGATTGAGCCTCGGCTGCCGCTATTATAATCAATTGCAAGGCCACAAAGGCCATCGGAGCCATGAATTTCATGCCCATTTTAACAAACGAAAAGTCGTTCTATATTTGTCTCCAACTCAACTGTGGAGAAGCAAACATGTTTCGTAGTGGGGAATCATTGTGCATTTTATACATCCCTGCCTCTGGATTTCCACTTCGACGAAAAATAAATCCAGAAAGAAACGGTACGTACAGGATTTTCAAATCCACGAACGCTTTTTCGTAGCACCATATCAAGAGGAATCGGTAATATTCTTAACAGTTCCTCTTGCAATCCAGAACACTGTAATTACACGTTGGAACTTCCTTTAATGCTTATAAGCTACATGTGTATCATAGAGTAACGAATAGATCAACTGATATGCCGTGATTGTCTTTTCAGTATGAGATGGGGGATAGCATTATGGACACTTGATTTAAGATGTTTTTTTAGGAGAAGGCAACCAGCCATCATAGAACTTTTCAAATCAGTAGTTGTCGATGGACACGATATTTTATTGATTCAAACTGCTTTGAATAGTCAAAATTTGTGAAGTAACAGCAAATCTATATGATTCTATACTAGTTTGATTGCTACTTTATGAGGGCTGCCTTTTTGCTATAATTTGGTTATTCACGATTTGAATGTTTCTATGTAAGCATTGGTTGTAACTCTTTGTTTGGGTTGAGCCTAGTTCTTTTAAGGAATATTTTGGAGGAAAACATCTAACATTTTGTGTATTTTGTATGTCTTTTTTATTTTTATTTTTTATTGAATCAGGTAAAAGAATCCTAACCTGGTGTGTTTTTGTATGTTATAGGATGGAAAGGCTTTACTTAGCCTATTTTGATAATAGATTTTATTTTAAAATTGAAAAGAGTCTATAGAGCTTTAAGTAGGTGTTTATATGTTGTAGCATCGTAAATTGTCATTCTTGACAATTTCATGTTAGGTTTAGCACCCTTTTAGGTGTCTAGACTCAATTGTGCATTTTAATTTGCTCATTTCATAGTAATCATTTAAAAACTAAAACTGGAATTAGAATTAGCTAATTAATGTTTGGTTACCGATGTTTGGTTCCTTGATACTTGCTATTGGGTAAAGGTTCTATGTTTTGGGAAACACTTAAAAAAGGAGCTAAGCTTATCAAGAATGGTTTCTTCTAGATTTGCAATAGGGGCTCTAAGGCTCTTTTTTGGTTTGACTATTGGGATGGGTTTTCTCTTATCATGATTAGGCATCCTAATCTACAAGATCTTTGTCATCACTTCTTGGAGGTTGGTTGGTCCCAAGTGGTGAACTTCAAAACTTCTTATTTCTATGGGCAAGTGGAAGTGTCTAGATGAAAGGACCCTTATGAGTGCCCTGTTGGAGGCTTGGTGGAGGATTGTGTTTAGATCAAAAATATTCTTACGGATAGAGAGTGCAGCTCTCTTAGGGAGCGGGATATTTTTGCTTGGAGTCCCAATCCTAAGGGGGTTTTCATAGTGGCTAATGTCTATTAGGAGTTGATTTCTCAGAAGTATGAGGGGATGGAATTTTATTCGTGGAAAAATGTATGGAATAAGTTTTCCTAGCCTAAGTGCAATTTTTTCTTGTGGACATAAGCCTAGAACATATGCTTGACTTCGGATACTCTTCGGAAGCGAGGCTTTTAGGGACCTTTTGTATGCATCCTTTATGGATGCACTAAGGATGATTCATCCCATTTGTTCTTCCATTTTTCATTCTCTATACTTATTTGAAACTTTTGGGAGGTTATTTGGAGACAACCTTGCGTTCATGCTTCTTCTCTAGTTGAATTCTAGAGTATTTTGGGGAGACCTCCGACACAAGCCTATTTTCTCTAGATAGTGTAGTCTATTGGGCCTACTTTCATGCTTTGGTAAATATGGATTGAAAGGAATTGTAGGATATTTCATGGTGGCAAGATGATGATTCAACAAGTTTAGTAGAGAATTGTTAGTATGAATTAGGAGAATGTGGAAGTCAAATGTGAAGGGCCTTTCCCTTTAGAGAGGGGAGATGTAGAGACTGTGAATAGATTGGGCCTTTGTGGTTTGGCTTCTGATTCTTTTTGTGTTAGAAGGGGAAAGTATGCCAAAAATAAGGTTCAAAGAGTTGAGGGTTGATCCCCTCCTTTGATAGATCTTTTAAAGAGCAACACTAATGGCTCATCTAAGGGTAGTCCTAGGCCTACTGGGATCAAGGACCATGTTGAAATTGATAGCTCTAGGAAGGTTATTTTCTTATTTTCCATTCATCAGAGGTAGAAAACTAATAACTTTATGGAAGTGTTTGTGATTCTTTGTTCTATTGAGAGAGATTCTACTCTTAGCCAGAGTAAGATCACTAATGAAGTAGACTCTCAAGTCATTGTTAATTTGTTGACTAAACAAAATTTGGATGGGGTTAATTGAAAAATTGCCTC
>VDFB02281492.1:804299890-804613452 GCA_007258455.2 Sequoia sempervirens | reverse complement strand
GTGTACCTTTTGCTTGAACATTTCTTTGGTTGTTGTGAACCAGCTTTCCATTGTTCCAATTAGTATGGTAGGGATAATCGTGTAACCTTGGTAGCCTTTCATTTCTTTGGAACTAAGGTTTAACATTCTTTTCCACCTTTTGCAACAAACTAATCACCTGATCAAATTTCTCATCAGGAGCTACAACTTTACCAGCTTTCTTATTATGAACTCTAGGATTAGATTCAAGTAATTAGGATAATCTCTTCTTCCTACCTTGCCTGCTGCTCTCTTGTTGTTCTCTATGTAAACTGCCATTTTATAAGCTAGTCTCTAAGATTCTATGGATTTTTTTCTCTTTGAAGGTAACACATCTTTGAATCATATGCATTATGGGTATGTGCAGGATCATTATGGAAAAAATAGGCCCTTAAGTGGTGATGAAAATTTAGAAAAATCAGAGTTGGGAAACTTGATGTAAAAATTTGAATAAGTTATCTATATTATTTAAAAAATATTTAAGAATAGAATCTGTAGAAAATTGAATGTAGTTTCTAAACTACTAAGTTTTGTTTTTTTAAAATCTATTTGGTGAAAATTTGAAATTTCAATGTAGTAGTACTTAAATTTCAGGGAAAAAATAAGAAGTAGGTATCTATCTGACCACCCTAACCACAATAAAATGATAATATTTTCTTATAATATTTTAGATATAAGTAGAGGACTCATGTCCCGATGTGATGCATATTTTTTGTAATGTTTTTCCAAGTAAATAATTAATTATGATTTTTTTAGTACAACTTTTAAAAAATATAAAAACTTGTATGTCTGAGCACCTTAACTTGGTCAAAACTTCATGAAATTCATTTATTTTTTTAATCGTATAGTATGTGAAGCATAAAATGTGACACATGTTTTAGATTCAAAAAATGTGATAGCATTTGAAAGCTATAGATGCTTTTCAATCAACCTATCAATCAGGACTTTAGTCATAATTCAAATAGAAAATGAATAATAATTTATTTATTAAATTCAAAGTAAAGCATAATTTATAATGGTGGAAAGATGAGAATCTTCTTTAAAAACCCTTTTCATTTCATCAATTTTGGGTAAAAAAGAAGTCATCAGCCACATACCCATCATATCACCACTTTCTGGCCCATCATGACCCTACACATACCCTTACAATATACCACTAGGCATGCATTTTCATTGAGCCTTAAATAACTAGGGACTCTATTTGTATCCTTCTAGAACCTTTCATTCAAGTTAGTTTCCATTTCATTATGTCCCTTTGCGATGTTAAAATAATTTAACCTAAACCTAGGATATGTTTTATCTCCATTTTGTTCTCTGAAAATCCTATAGAAAGCATCTTTTGAATCAATGCTTGCATCAGGTAGGCTCCTATACTAATCTCTATCATCTTCAATTAATGATTCCATAAATTATTTCATTGCAACATCATCTTCCCAAAGCTCAAAGTCCTCAACAAAAATTTGAAAGGCTTTTAGATGATCTTCACCATCGAGAGCATTATTACCAATGAACTTAGGAAAATGTTTTCTTCCATTGTCGGGAACATGATTTGGGTACCCTGGGATTGTATCAAAACATAATTTCATATATTTGTCAATATCCAATAATATGCTTCCAAAGGGTCCCTCCTCATTTTGATTTCCATGATTCCTTCTCCTATCATGACTTTTTTCAGGCCTTCTAGTGTCAAATACTCTTGATTGGGGGTCATATTGATCATACTACTAGGGTTTCCTAGGTCTATTTTTGGCTGTGAAGATGAATTGGAAGGATTTTCATTGGATGAGAGATATTCATGAGGATTTGAAGGTGATATATGGGCTTGGGGAATTTGAGTTTTAGGAGCAGAGTTCTTTATGGTTGATTCTAGGAAACCTAGTTTCTCTTTCATTTTTGTATTCATAGCTAGTAGTTCCATCTCTTGTACTTTCTTCTGCAACTCCTCATTTTCTTCTATTAACTTATCAACCAATGAGATAGAATCATTCCATGATGTGTCCTTCTTAGAACAACCTCCTTCATTTATCTTTATTCCCCCCATGGGTTTCCTTCCTTTATAAACATTCTAGGAAGCAACATGTATATTATTAAAGGGAGAATTATCTGGAATCGAAGCCTTTACAACATGATTGGTCCATGAATTTACACAATCATTATCAGCAGAGGGAACTATAGGATCCCTTGTTACAATCTCTTCAATTGTAGTAGGACTAGTTGTTTCAGAAAATTTAGTTGCTAAACTTTTCTTTGTAACATATCTCTCTCAATCATGGCATCCTTTATCAACATTTCTTTCTATTCATCACTTTTTTTTTCTATTTTCATCACATCTTAAGGATCTTTCTCTATTCCTTTGATTATCATTAAAAACTTCTTCCTCTTTTGGTAAAGTGGTATTAGCATCAGATGTCACTACAATTTCAGCATGACCAAGAGTATTTTTATTGGGTATGTTCATAGGCATACTCATCAAAAATAGTCAGCAGATCTTGAGGAAAAGGGGTATTTGTGATGGAAGTTTTAGCCAAATTCCTTGCAGCCCTAGCACAACTAGAATTTGCATTATCTTGTTGGATCCTTTCCCTCTCCCTTCTTTGTTTGGCCATTAAGGCTTGGCTAGAGAATTCTTGAATTACAACATTTTTCATTATAACTTCTCCCCTTTCAGGAGAAGTATTATCACTAAAAACGAACAAGTTTCTTTCATGTTTAGAACTAGAACTAGAATGAATTTCATGTCCATGGGTTGGATGAGGGGTAGAATTACTTGTTCCTACATCTTTTTCTTTCACCCATTTCCTGTGAGTGTTCATTTGCAACTCTCCTAGTTTTTTCTCTAGATGTTTCTTCATGTGGCCATGGGTTCCTTACATTTGTGCTTGAATATTATTTTCCTTTATGAACCTTTTCAATTTTCTTCTATTATTCTTATTTACTTCTTTAATATCTTCAACTAATGCCACACACTAGTGCAGAGATTTTAGAGTCGCCATCCAAATTGATTGGGACAAATTTGTAGAAATTGTGTTACAATTTATGCAAATTTTATGAGATCCTTACAGACACAGACAAGTTTTAACAAATGTGAAGTGCTTTTAATCGAAATTTGAGAAATGAATATAGAGAACAAAAATTGGTGGGAAAATTTGAATCATACCTTGGATACAGTGAATACAAACATCAAATAGACCAAATCTATGAATAAACATCACTATAATTTAGAGTGATTCTAGACAAGGCTTTCTAGAGTTCACAAACGTTATCAGACAAGTCCCTAGTAGATTCGCCAATCTATTGGTTTTTTTTTGAAGAATCAAGAAGATCCCACCAAGTATCTATGAAATTGCTAGATTCAATTCTCAAATACTTAGGAGATGATTGGTTGATGAACGAGATGAAGCTAGAATGCTTCTTCTCCTACACTTTGGGATCTGTAAAACTCAAGAGGGTGATCCGACAAGGTGTACCCTATAATTTTTCTCGACACTTATTTCACACATTGTATAAAAAAGTAGATGTATTCCCATTAGAAGCTAAATAGATGAAATCCTTCAAGAAATTGGAAATTCCTTAAAAGAATTAAACACCGAAAGCCAAGAATACCATACAACACTAAACTTCAACAAAGGTAAATCAATAAAAAGTTTATTTATGAAATTTATTCTCAAATTGAAGGACTAGACACATGAGAAATGCATTTAACACCTTGGATCAGTGCCATATCTATCGGCAAGGAGTCAAAACATGATAAATTGAACTATAAGGTCACTTTAATTCCAAACTGCCATGATCTTTGTGAAATTGCATTACAATTCACATATCAATAATTAGACTCTATGAATACTTATTAGATCCACTCAATATGTGTATGAATTTATGTTTTAATCATAGAACTTTAACTGATTCATTGAACCAAAGCCAAAATTAAGACATACATCAAAGCAAAAAGAACATAAAGATTAATGAAATGATCATTGATCAAATTTTCATTAATAATTCACATACAAAATTAAAGTTGGAGAGACAATAGACTCAAAAGATCTTCATTATTATTTAGACGTGCTTGGAAATCCTATAATTGACAAAATTCACTTGCTTGACTCAAAACTTAAGATACAAACTTTAAATGTATTCTCTTTGTGTTCTTAGTTTGCATGTTCGGATCCATATTTCAACAAGAGACCTATACTAATGGCCCTAAATTCCCTTTTATAATAAAAAGGGAGAAAAAATACTTAGGCTGTAAGCTACACTTGTCATATTTTAATTTGACCGCTATAACACATATTCCCTTTACAGTTATATTTTTACTGTCTGAGGGAGGGAAACATTTATGAGACAAAATTTGTTCCCATTTCATGAAGAGATATGACTTCCTTCCAAATTCATTTTCACGTGCTATAACAACTCCATAACTTCTTCTCTATCTTAAGCCAAAAGTTAACCATACCTACTCCTAGTCAACAAAAATTCAAAAAGCACACACAATAGTAGAGAGGAAATTATTAATTCATCCACATCATCACTCATGTCACCAACCTTTATGATCAAGATAAAACAATATTCTACAATAACTCAACAAAATCCTAATCTACACTATTTCTAGGCTATGTATTGTTTCTCTTTTGTCCATTATTCACCATATTCCTCATCATCCATACAAAAAAAAAACTCAATAAACTTTTCCAACCATGAATTATATTCATCATCATTGGGCCACTTTGAACTCAATAAAGTTTGTAATTTTGCATTATGTTGAGTGTACCTAACATCAATCAATGCTTTGGCATCTCTAATAAACACATCCATTCTCATCTCCACTCCTTCCATGTTGTCAATGTGGGGGTTTAGCCTAGAGAAATCAACTTCAATCAACATATGTTTATCTTGAGGTAACCATTCATCCAATTCATGCTTCCACTTGGAAAACTCCATCAACTCACCCTTACCATCAAGTATTTTTGGCAGACCATGCTCTGTCATGTCCCTAAACATTTTCAATTTGTTGTCAAGTTGCATCCCTAGCTTCCCATGGAAAGTTGTTATCTCATTAATCATATCAATGGCTTACAGTATCTCATGGATGTGAGTAGGGGCCTCAGGATACTCAGTCAATTTAGACATTATCTCTTTCAAGGTTCCCACTCTAGTGCTCCATTGACTCCATTTAGTGTGAGAAGCCCTCTAAACTTCTAGATATTTGATATTGGCCTCATGGATATTCTTGTAAGTTGTTCATACATCATTAGCTTTGTTGACCAATTTGGTTACTCTATGTTTCAACACATCTTCAAAAATGTGATTGGTGACTTTAACTGTCTCCAATTTGGCCTTCTTGGTATTCTCATTTTCTGATTTTAGATCTCGGTTCAACTATTGAATCTTGAGGGATAAGGTCTCTCTGTCTTGTGTGGAAAAATATGAAGTAGAAATGATTGGGGATGGTAAATCTATTTGTATAGTAGCCAATACCTTATTATGCTCATCCATTAACTCATTATATCTGTCAAGCAACTACCTGTATTTGGCCTCTGTAACTTGAGTAGCATCTATAGTCAACATTGTTGCGTACATTGTTAGTTGTAAATTTGCAGTAATTGTTGTCTTTGTTGCTCTCTTGACAATTATTGCTCTAATATCCTTCTCTACGGATTGTGTGACATTAGGCTTTGTTGTGTTGGGAGCCATAGACCAAACAACTAGTGTATGCAATCTAGGACTGAAACCTAAACCAAATATTTTATTGTCAAAATCCTCCTTAGAAACAGAGCCATCAAGGTAATTCCTAACTACATCTAATTGAATGGGAAAATTATTTTATCCTCCTCTTCTTTCTTAGCTTCTTCCTACAAGGAAGGGTTAGCTTTCTCCCTCACTTCTTCAATCCTTCCTTTAATGTCATCACTTTTTACATGGATGACAAACTCCCTAAATTCCTTAGACTTGATAAAAGAACCATCACACAGAAACTCAGCACATGCCTTTATTCTAACATCATCATCCTTAGCCTCATTGTATACCCACTTTACAACCCTACTAGGGGGAACCACAATATTCAATGTATCATATTCTTCTTCAGGGAAATCCTAATCTACTTCTTGCTCCATTGGGATGTGCTCACCAGATTCCTCTGGGACTTGAGCCTCACCAATCTGCTCACTTTCTAAGTGAGCCACTAATGGGACTATAGTAGGTTGTCCACTAGTATTACTTGATTTCACATGGAAATGTATTCCCAAATAGAGCCAATGTTATCCCAAAACTTTATCATTGTAATTGTACCTCATAAAATTTCCTATGCCCTATTGTTGTGAATTTGTGCTATTAAAGTGGAGCAGTGAAGTCAAACAATGCATTTCCAAAGATTAGCAGATTTCAATGTATAGTGATCTATCCAAACTTTTATATTTTAGTATACATATAGTGAAGGCTTAGCTGGATATATGCTTCACTATTTTAAGTTGCTTTTGTCATTGTGAAATGTTTATTGGGTTGATGGTAGAAATCTCTCTATAATTGTTAGTGAAGAAAAGGCTATTGAATTTTCATTCATTGTGCACGAGTTCTTAAAAATCACATGGAGCATGACATTATAACCGTTGGGAATGATATCTCAACCTCCACTTCCTAATGAAATATCTCGTAACTCCAAGAAGACTCAAAAGGGAGTAATCAAGATAATGTTTGATACCTTTTAAGAACCCGTCATATATGCTTTTACAGAGAAAAAGAATTTAAATGAGCATTTTAAAGGATATCGGGATTTATAGGTTTCAAAATATGGTTAGAGAGGGTATGTGTAAGATCATCATGGAAAAAATAGGCCCTTAAGTGGCGATGAAAATTCAAAAAAATCAGAGTTAGGCAACTTGACATAAAAAATTGAATAAGTTATCTATATTATTTCAAAAATATGTAAGAATAGAATCTGTACCAAATTTAATGTAGTTTCTAAACTACTAGTTTTATTTTTTAAAAAATATATTTGGTGAAAATTTGAAATTTCAATAAAGTAGCAGTTAAATTTTAGGGAAAAAATAAGAAGTGGGTGTTTATCTGACCACCCTAACCACAATAAAATGATAATATTTTTTATAATATTTTAGATATAAGTAGAGGACTCATGTCAGATGTGATGCATATTTTTTGTAATTTTTTCCAAGTAAATAATTAATTATGAATTTTTATTACAACTATTGGGTATGTGCAGGATCATCATGGAAAAAGAAGGCCCTTAAGTGGCAAAAATTTAGAAAAATCAGAGTTAGGCAACTTGATGTAAAAATTTGAATAAGTTATCTATATTATTTCAAAAATATGTAGAATAGAATCTATAACAAATTGGATATAGTTTCTAAAAAATAGGTTTATTTAAAAAAGACTATTTGGTAAAATTTGAAATTTCAATGCAATAGTACTTAAATTTCAGGGAAAAAAATAAGTAGGTGTCTGTCTAGCCACCCTAACACAATAAAGTGATAATATTTTTTTATAACATTTTTAGATATAGTAGAGAGTGTCTAGATGTGATGCATATTTTATTTTAATTTTTTTCCAAGTAAATAATTAATTATGAATTTTTGTTACAAATTTTTAAAAAATATAAAAACCCATGTCTTCGACCACCTTAACTCCGTAAAACTTCACTTGAAATTCAAATTTTATTTTAATCCTATAGTATGTGAGTCATATAATGTGATGAATTTTTTGGATTCAAAAAATGTGATACCGTTTGAAAGCTATAGATTTTTTTCAATCAGCCTATCAATCAAGACGTTAGTCATAATTCAAATAGAAAATGAATAATAATTATTTATTAAATTAAAAGTAAAGCATAATTTATATTGTGGAAGCTGAGAATTTCCTTTAAAAACCCTTTTAGTTTCATAATTTTGGGTAAAAAATTATCCAACCACATCACCTACATATACCCATCATATTGCCAATTTTGGCTATCATGATCCTGCATACCCTTTTAAAAATATATATAAAATTTGTATGTTTGATCATAACTTGGTCAAAACTTCATGAAATTCATTTTTAATCTTATAGTATGCGAAGCATATAATGTGACACATGTTTAAGATTCAAAAAATGTGATACCGTTTGAAAGCTATAGATGTTTTTCAATCAGCCTATCAATCAGGACTTTAGTCATAATTCAAATAGAAAATGTATAATAATTATTTATTAAATTCAAAGTAAATCATAATTTATATTGGTGGAAAGCTGAGAATCTCATTTAAAAACCCTTTTCATTTCATCAATTTTGGGTAAAACAAAAGTCTTCAGCCACATACCCTACACATACCCATCATATCACCACTTTTTGGCCTATCATGATCCTACACATACCTAGGACCTATAAATAATTTCAAAATCCTAATACTAACATCATGAGTGGTGAAACTCAAAGAATACAATAATCAGAGCCCTACTTTATTGTATAAGCCTGAAATGCATTTGTCAATGCAACATGAAACCGAATATGTGAAAAGGCTTTAGTGGCCTCCAAGCCTAAAATTGTTGATAAAATATCTTAGGTGGGAATATTAGAAGTTCTTGAAACTCCAGCGGTCCCCATGATTGTTTCACAAACCTATTAAAAGGTCATTGACATATTGCTTCATGTAGAAAAGTGCAATACAAAGCAGATAGTATTTTGCTTGACAATGCAAACTTGGGAAAAGTTTTCTATGGTTCACATAACCACCAATATTACCACTTGTGATATAGTTCACCAAAAACCTTTCAAAAGTTATAGTAAGAAGAGTGATCACCTATAGGGAATGGAAGGGTGGTGGTGTTCAAAATGAGCAAAGTGGAGTCTGTGCAAGCCCGACCCATGAAAATGATAGATCATATCATCTATTTAATTGCAAAGAAGATTTGATGTGACCGCCACATATCTTATAGCTACACTAAAAGGAAAACATCATTTAAGAATGTCACACTAAATACATCATGTCGCTAACAAGGGGTGACTTGAAATAGCCTATTCTTTGATTATCCATGGTGCTCACATTGCTCAGTTACTTGAGTTTATTAATCAAAACATGGAAACATAAAATTTCCATTATTCAAGGTTATTATGGAATGAATTCTTTGAGTTAAAATTTTCTATATGCCATTAATTTATTTTACTCCAACTGTAAACGAGACATGGTAGAAATATAAGGAAATGCTCATGAATGATCTAGCGAAGACATGCGAAACATAATTTAAGTGAAGTGAATGTAGGTTTCATTAAGGTCAAAACCTCATGAAATGATGACGGGATATTAAAAAAAGTATATACCACAACTTTAATTGGTCACTGGCAAAGAACTGCGGAGAGCTTCATGAAGAATTCAATAAGGAAAGAGAAGAAAGTAAATCACTCATCAAGCATCCTTGGTAAGTTTCAGAACCCCAAAAGAAAATCATTTGTACGTTTGGCTAGTGATCATGAGTAGGCAATCCAAGCAAGTGAAATGATAAATTGATCACTACAAGAGAATGTTCTTCATTGTATCATAATCATTTCCTCCTGCTAGGTAACAAAGGAAAATTTTGAATATTGTCAAATCACCTCCAGAAATCTACATTTAATACAAAGGCCCAATACAGTCTTCAATCATGGAAAGAGAACCTGATACATGGTAAATGATGTCCATGGAATGTCTGATAGTAAATCTCGAACAAATAAGAGATGAAAGCTCTTGCCTATGTTCTAATCAAAGCGAGGATGCAATGAAACAAATCATCACATATATTGTTCGGTAGTCACATGGTTAGCATAAATAATAAAAGGGTGAGCTTCACAGGAATCTACCAACTATCTGCCAGGTGTCCTATTCAAGAAATATGTGCTTCAAAAGGGAAGAAATGTAACTACACAAATAAAGGAAAGTTACAAAGAAAAAGAAGAGGAAAACCGAGTTCAAGAAGCGATTAATGGGAAATAAAGGGGATATACATTTTCCAGTTAATTCAAAAAGAAAATCAAAATCAATTACAAAAATGAAAAGGAATATTCAGGGAAGGCTTCTTTTAATTAAAAGAAAAATAAAATTCAAGAAACTGATATGTAATTGCTTGAAAGGTGGAGCTTCCAGTGTGACATAGAAAATTAGACACTCTTGAGAAAAGAGACAATTTCATGCCTAATTAGACCTACTTTTGAGCACCTCTGCATTAAGTATTCTTAAAAAAAACATTTATAGGCCCCAAAAACCCATTATTTTTGAACTAGAGGCCCGTTTCACTTGAGAAATCACTTAACTCCTAACAAGCAACACTCAATTCATTCATATCCCAAAAACCCACCTTCAAAAACCACTAGTGGGTCCCATTCACCACCTTGGGTAAATGAGTCCCCTCTAGTGGGACCCATTCACCAAGGGTGGCGAATGAGTCCCTTTTGAGTGAAATTTCAATTTTGAGTGGGAATTCAATTAATTCAACTTAATTTTTTGGTGAATGTCGGCCTCTTAGGTCTAAATAATGGGAAAATTAGGTGTTGATGCTTATAAATACTCATTTTAGGTTATTTTTCACATCTTTTTAATCATTTCACAAAATCAAATTCTAAAATCAAGTCTTCTACAAAAAGTTTCATTAGCAAAGTTGAAGTTTTAGGGTAGCAAACTAGGGTTTTTCCATGTCTTGAAGCTCACTTTTTTATCAAGATTCAACATTATAAATGGTTGATGATGGATGCATCTGGAAAATCATGAAGAAATCTAGGTTGAAGAGATGCCACTAGCCATCCAATCACACCTAAAGACTTGTTTTCAAAGTGATTCCATCTTCCATTTCTTCTCTATCTTCAGATTAAGGTTTACATTCCATTTGCATGTCATTTTATCTCCATTTTTTATGTGTTGTTAGATTTCTAGGGTTGAAGTCTTGAATCACTCAAATCATATTTGCATTTCTTATTCTAGCACAATAGAATAGGGTTTTTGACATACTTCAGACTTTTGTAGTCTTTAACACACTTAAGGCTAGGGTTTTATGTAGATTTTTCTCTATTTAAGGTTTGATCACCCAACTAGGGGTTTGGCCAAGGAAAACCCCCCATTAGACAATCAATTTTAAGTTGTTTTGTAGGAATTTTTTGAGATCCCAATTGGGGTTTCCCTCAGAAAGTACTGTATAGGTGTCAAGGTACAGAACAAAAATTTGAAAGTGGACTGATTCACCATGCATGGCGAATGAGTCCCTCCTGGGGTGCCTTTTTGAGTTAGATGCAGATCCTGACCTAGGATTGATTCACCCAAGATGGCAAATGAGTCCTTGTCATCTCAAAATTAGATTTGTCAAGTTTCTAGATTGCTTTCCAGTCCTCTTCAGCTTCTCAAGTGCAAAAATTATTAGATTTAATTATTTGTTTAGTTTAATTTTCATTTTTCATTCATCCTTTTAACCTTTTTGCAAACATCACTATGTTTTCAAACATTGCATATATCTTAGATTTTTCATTCATATTTAGTCAATTGCATTACTTAGTTGCATTTAGATCATTAAATTTAGGCATGTTTTCATTGTAGTTGCATTAGTTTGAGTGAACCACATAGATTTTGAGTGAGGTTTATCTCTCCTTTTAGGTGAAACATCTTGGGTGATCCCACAAAGCTGGTTTACAATTTCTAGGAGATTCTAATTTTTGTTGAAATCACATATTTTTAGAAAATATAATGATTTTACCCTTAAAAAGTTACATTTAAAGAATTCCAATTGAAGAGGGTTTAATCAAACTACTTTAGATCAAACCCCCTTGGATAGAACCCCACTAATTTTAAACCAAACCTATAACATAGTCTCCTTTACACGTATCAAAATGCTAATAAAAAACCATATTTGACTTACCTTTTGGGGGATCAAATGAATTAATTTAAAATTTATTTTTTGCAAGTATGTAGTCCTTATTATAAGCTTCCCAAAAAGTATAATTTTAAATAAATTTAATTTAATTATTATATTTAGTTTTTATTTATTGTGAATGTAGGTTTTTCACAAAAAATCAAGCTCTTTGTTCTACACATGTGGAAAAATAGAAGATTATTAAAAAAAATAGAAAAATATGAGTGCACTAGATATTCAAGTCCTTGATCCAACAAAAAAAAATTTGAATTTTGATACATACAAAAAAGTTGTGTTATACAGTTCACCTATGTTTGAATATTAATCGGTTTGACTTTCAAACTTGATTAAGGAAAAAATATTCAATAAAACACTACGAAACCAATTGGAAGAACAAGATATCATAATTACAAATCTAAATTCGAAAAAAATAGAATTTTATCCTTCATGGAAAATAATTTAAGTGTTATACAGTGAGCATCACTCCTTAAAAATGGTGTTTACTGAAAAAAACTAGTTTTCAAAGGAGATGGAAAAGGAAGTGCAATCTGATTCCAAATTTTTTGAAAAATATATATTTCGAATCTATAGGAAAAATTTCACAAATCACTAATTTGCATCATCTTCAAATTCCTCACAGTTTAGCCGCTATAAGTTCTCAAAAGTGAAGATTTAGTTAGAAAAAATTAGTTTAGTGTCTAGTTTGGCCAAAAATTGTAAACCAGTATTGTGGGATCACCCTCTTAAGAGTGCAAGAGTAGCCTATAAATCTCATTCCCCAAAAATATATGGTTCATTTTGGTGAACCTTCATATTCAACATCATATCATTCTGATTTGCATTTATATTTGCATCCTAGGACTTAATTGCATTGTCTTTTGCATTGTTTATACATCTTAGGGCTTATTAAAGTTGCATTAGTCAAAGTATTATATAAAGTTCATTGTTGCATCTTATTTCATTACTTCATTCCAAAACCATGCACTTTCAATCATTATTTGCACTGTACAAACCTGAACACATTTAGAAAAGTCAAAAAAATCAGGAAGAATACCTTAAAATACCTTCCCTGGGACTCATTCGCCACCTTGGGCAAATCAATCCCACTACAATTTTTGAATCAGAGTTTCTAGCATTCAGTTTATTACTTTGCACATTTTTGTTTCTTGCAATTTTTTTTTTGTCATAGTTCAGTTATCTTTTGTTTCATTAGCATAAGCATAATTTTATTTCATGGCATTTATGGATAGTCTTAGATTTTTGCAAATTTCCTTTTAGTATTTGTTCCTAGTTCTTTTAGATTTTATTCATCAATGCTGAAAAAAACACAAAACAAAAACATCAAACCAACCTTTCAAACAAATGATTCAATTTAGAAACAACATCTCATCCAAGCCTCTTAGCAGTGATGATGTAGATAAGTTAGATGAATTTCTTCAAGACTTCCTCTCACTCACTTCATCCTCTAAAGCTTGCAATGAGAAACTAAAACAAATTCATGATAAATTATCCCTCAAACCTTTTGGTTGTGATGACATTGACTTGTTAGATGAAGCCCTTTAGAACTTCATCTCGCCTAAGTCATCCACTAAGGTTTGTTATGACCAACCCACAATAACAAACATTACCACCTCTAATGCTTATCCTGAACTACTTAAAACAATTGACGATAACTTACCCCTCAAACCTTTTAGACACATGATAACTTGGATTTGTTAGATGGGTCCCTTTAGGATTTCATCTCACTCAATTCATCCACTAAAGTTTGTTGTGAGAAATCTAAAACTAAGGATGTTAACGTGATTAAACCTCAACTCATTCTTTACCCACCGTCACATAAACTTCATCCTTCCAATAAACCTAAATTCACTCTTTACCCACCTGAAACTAATGTGTGTCAGCAATCCAGTAATATTACTATTGCTCATATGTATAATACCCAAAAAAATCCGCAACCACCACAACCAATTCCACCCTCTTTACTTTTCCCAATCCGCCTAGTGCTCCTCACTTTCCCTTACACATAGGGTATGTGTAGGATAATGATGGGCCAAAAAGTGGCAATATGTTGGGTATGTGGTTGATGACTTTTTTAACCCAAAATTGATGAAATGAAAAGGGTTTTTAAAGGATATTATTAGATTTCCACCAATATAAATTATGTTTTAATTTGAATTTAATAAGTAATTATTATTCATTTTCTATTTGAATTACGACTAAAGTCCTGATTGATAGGCTAATTGGAAAACATTTATAGCTTTCAAATGGTATCACATCTTTTAAATCCAAAACATGTGTCACATTCTATGCTCTGTATAGTATAGGATTAAAAAAAGAAAAATTGAATTTCATGAAGTTTTGACCAAGTTAAGGTGGTCAGACATACGAGTTTTTTATATTTTTAAAAAGTTGTAATAAAAAATTCATAATTAATTATTTACTTGGAAAAAATTTATAAAAGAATATGCATCACATCAGGACATGAGTCCTCTACTTATATCTAAAATATTATTAAAAACATTATCATTTTACTATGGTTAGGGTGGTGGACAGACACCTACTTCTTATTTTTCCTAAAATTTAAGTACTCTTGCATTGAAATTTCAAATTTTCACCAAATAGATTTGTTTTTTTTAAAATCCTAGTAGTTTAGAAACTAAATTCAGTTTTCTACAAATTTTATTCTTTCATATTTTTGAAATAATATAGATAACTTATTCAATTTTTTATGTCAAGTTGCCTAACTCTGATTTTTCTAAATTTTTTGCCACTTAAGGGCATATTTTTTCCATGATGGTCCTTCACATACCCCACAAAGGAGTATGATCTTTGTTGAACAATTAAATAATTATCCTACAAAGATTTCCCTTTGGGGTTTACTTCATAATTCACCAAATTACCACACTCTTCTTCAAAACAAATTACAACAAATTGCAGTTCCCTTTGGTACAACTTTGAATTATGTGGTAGCTTTAATAGATGGAATGAATCAAACTAATCTTGACATTACCTTCCATCAACATGACCTCCCTCCTTTATATCTATGGAAACAAATGAATCCTTTATGATAATTGCTCAATTTAATCGAATATGTATCAAAATAACCCTTATTGATAATGGTTCTTCCCTTAATGTGTGTAGTGTAAATCTCCTTGATAGATTGTGTGTTGATAAGTCACAAATAATACCTCATTTTGCATCTATTCAAGGATTTTACAATACAACAAAGCAACCACTTGGTATAATCACTTTACCTATTACAATTGGGGCGGCTACTTTGAAAACTCCTATTCATGTTATTCCTTATGATCTTTTGTATAATCTTCTTTTAGGTAGACCATGGATTCATGAGATGAATGCAGTTCCTTCAACCTTTCATCATATCATGAAATATGTCTATAACAATCACATTTATCAAGTTGAAATTGACCTTGAGCTTGAAAGTTTCTTGCACCTTGAAAAAGGGAGCTACAAGTCCTCTGAAATCATTAATTCTAACATCCAATAGAGACCCTCTTGAAATTGAACACAACGATGAGGAATCAACATATAAATTATTTGGTGATGATTGGGGATCCTTAGAATTCACACCTTCATTTATGGGTGAATTTATAATCACACAAAAGAAAGATGAGAATCAAGAACAACCAACCATCATGTCATCTCAAAATTCCAAACAATCATCTCAAACATCTATCTCCTCTACTTTGGAAGAAAATGCAACATACACAACAAATTTTGATGACATAGATTATCAATCTCCACCTAATCTGAAAGAAATGGAAAGACTCTATGGAAAAGACTATGAACCTGTGAAAAAATTAGGATATACTAGAAAAGGGTGTGGAAAACATGAACAAGGTATTCATGTTTCTATTGAACCTAATACGCAAGAGATAAAAACCGTATTGGGATATTCTTTTTCAAAAATGACAAAAGCTACTCAATGACCATATTTGAACATCAACACTATTACATGTCAACCAAAACACAAACTCACAATCAAACATCCTGAATTGCTTGATATGAACTTACCACCATCATGGAAGTATGTTGATAGTGATGAAACTCTGAAATAAATGTTAGGAGTTTATGATAAAACATCCTCTGCTACTCCCATGAAATAGGTTACCTATGCTATGATAGTTACCAAGAAAAACAATAGTGATATCATTGAAGAGTCTCATGAGTCTAAAGTTCCTAAATCTAATGCAATCCCTTTAGGAGGTACAATTGATGTGCCAATGGACATCGATGATAAAGACAAATTTATTAAGATTGGGAAGTGCCTTGATGATGAAGAACAATAAGACACTACAACTTTACTTCATTATTTTCCTAAGATTTTTTCTTGGAAATATTATGATATGCTAGGAATTGACCCAAAAATTGTGATACACAACATCGTTCTTACTGAAAATTCTAAACTTCTTCAAAAGATTCAAAAAAATGCACCCTAATATAGCCTTGCATGTTAAAGCAGAGCTTGAAAAACTCCTTGATGTAGGCTTCATTCGACCTATTGATTATTCTCCTTGGATCTCAAACATTGTTATAGTTGCTAAACCCAATAATCGTATTAGGA
Organism: Sequoia sempervirens; assembly: GCA_007258455.2. Lineage (NCBI taxonomy): Eukaryota > Viridiplantae > Streptophyta > Pinopsida > Cupressales > Cupressaceae > Sequoia > Sequoia sempervirens. The sequence goes on along the minus strand of VDFB02281492.1, from coordinate 804,597,002 downwards.
TATGTACGGATTTTCGTGACTTGAATAAAGCTTCTTTAAAAGACAACTTTCCACTTCCTAATATTGACATGATCATGGATTCAACTATTGGACATGCTTTGTTGTCATTCATGGATGTATTTTTTGGTTATAATCAAATCCTTATTAATCCTCAAGATCAATACAAAACCAGTTTTACAACTATTTGGGGAAAATTTTGTTGGGTTGTGATGCCCTTTGGTTTAAAGAATGCCGACACAACTTATCAACAAGCAATGACATTGATCTTTCATGATTACATCCACAAAATTTTGGAATAATATGTTTATGACATCCTTGCTAAAGCCTTAACAAGATAGGACAATGTAAATGTTCTTCACAAAATCTTTGAACAAATAGGTAAATATAATATGCAATTAAATTTGAAAAAGTGTGTCTTTGGTGTAGATAGTGGTAAACTTTTGGGTTTTTTCATATCTCACCGAGGAATTGAGGTGGGCACAAAGAAAATTGATGCAATTATTAGCATGCCACCTCCAAGGAACATTTCTCAATTGTGAACATTACAAGGCCGAATTCAAGCTATCTATCATTTCATTGCATCTTTAGCTCATCACACATTACCTTTCACGTATCTTCTTAAAAATGGTGTACCTTTTGATTGGGATGAGGATTGTAAACAATATTTTGAGAGTTTAAAGGAATACCTTGCAAACCCACCTATTTTACAACCTGTCATACCAAACAAACCGTTTACCTTATACATAGCCGCATCAGCCCATGCTCTTGCAACATTGTTGGCTCAACAAGACAATCATGGAAAACAACATCCTACTTATTACATTAGTTGAACCTTAATTGATTATGAAACTCGATACTCACCAATTGAAAAATAATGTTTAGCTCTTGTATTCAATACTAGTAAATTGTGACATTATTTACAAAATGTTGAAATACAAATCATAACAAAATTTGATCCCCTTAAGCATCTTTTTAATAAACCGACCTTTCTGGACACTTATCTAAGTGGGTGATATTGTTAACTAAGTTTGACCTTAAGTTTGTTTCACAAAAAACAATTAAAGGACAAGCCTTAACCAGTCACTTAGCTGATGCTCCTTCTCCTCTCGCTTTACCAAATCACGACTCCTTTCCTGATGATAGTGTCTTGACCCCTAATATTCAAAAAGTGGAATTATATTTTGATGGATCTAAGTGTAGAAAATGTTCTGGTGCTGGAGTGGTATTGATTCCACCCGATGAAAAATCTATTCCCTTGTCTTATCGGTTAAATTTCCTATGTACAAATAACACAACTGAGTATGAGGCATTAATCACGGGTTTGCGAGTTGCTTTAACAATGGATGCTAAACATATCAAAATATTTGGTGATTCACAATTAGTAATCAAACAAATCAATGGGACATATCTAGCTAAACATGACAAATTATCAAAATATCAGGATCTTACAATGAACCTGTTAGATAAGTTTGAATCATTCACCATTGATAACATCCAACGAAAAGATAATAGACATGCAGATGCAATGGCGAGTGCAACCTCTCTTATATCCCCACACAATCCTTCAATAGATTTCACCTTTTCTATTCATCCCATCATGAAACCTTCGATTGATACTTGATTAGAAGAGATTTTAACAATAACTCAAGATGAATCATGCAAATCGTATGATATGATCTACCATTATTTAAAAGATGGTACCATTCTTGAGCCTACAATGACAAACACTATAGGAGCTGATGTATTGTATAGAAAATCCTTTAATGGTCTCTAACTACAGTTTCTTAAGGATTCTAAAATCCCTATAGCACTTGAACAAGCTCATGTTGGTGCCTATGGAAGTCATTTTGGAGGTCAGTCGTTAGTACAAAAACTCATCTATATGGGTTATTACTAGAGACATATGGAGAAGGACTGCTTCACTTACATTAAACGATGTCACAAATGTCAAGAACATAACAATTTGATCCATGCTCTTGTTTCTGAGCTCCATGCCCAAGTTCCCATTTTTCCTTTTTCAATATGGGGATTGGATATTATTGGAAAAGTTTCACCTCCCTTTTCTACTAGACATACATTTATCATAACCACAACACACTATTTCATGAAATGGGTGGAAGCTATTCCTCTTCATTCTACAAATGCATAAGTAATTTGTCGTTTCATATTGGAACACATAATTGCTCGCTTTGGACTCCCTTCCGCAATCATTTTAGACAATGGAACCCTATTTAAGAATAACAAAGTCAAGAAATTTCTTGAAATGTTCAACATTCAACATCAATTTTCCACATCGTACTATCTACAATCCAATGGAAAAGCTGAAAACACTAATAAGATTTTGGAACAAATCCTCAAGAAAACTATTAGCAAACATCATAAGGATTGGCATACACAATTACATTATGTGCTTTGGGCTTATCAAACAAGTGTTAGATTATCCATCGAAACTACACCCTATAACCTCGTTTATGGCACTGATGCAATCATGCCCTTGGAGTTAGAAATTCCTATGTTACAAATTTCTCTTCAAGACCTTATTGACAATGCCACTTATGAAGACCAATGATTGCACCAACTTGAGATGGTCAATGAAAAATGAATTAACACTCTTGAGCATCTCCAAACTTGCATCAAAGAATTACAATGAAAGCATAACACACATTTCATTCCTCGCATGTTTCGTAAGGGTGATTTTGTTCTTTCTAAAAATCAACGTAATACTAATACTGAAAATGAAAATAAAGATAAATTCATCCCTAATTGGTTAGGACCTTACATAGTTGATACCAGTTATGGGTTTGGTGCTTATGTCTTAATGGAGCTTGATGAAACACCCCTTAAGGAACCTATTAATTCCACACATTTGCATCAATATTACCTCTAATCTCTTTAAATAGTATGTTTGTTAAAGCAGTGTTGTCTAAAGATATTTGATGTCATTCTACATAACTTTCACATTGCTTCGTTCTTGACAACTAATCTTGTGTTTGTCTTGAGCACTAAGGTAATTATTTAAGTTCATTTTATAATTACTTTAGAATTCATACTATTCACCCTTGTGTTATGTTAAGTTAGATCCTTATATAATTTATAGGTGTATTTAATTTAACATATTCTCTAATCAACAACATTGTATCTACAATGAAACTAAAATATGTTTTACATTAGATCACATCAATCATATTAAATCATGTACACATTAATTAAATACTTTTACCATGAGTTTTTGAAAAGGAAAAAATAGGTTTTACAGGGACCTGAAACCACAAAGTTTAAACAACAAGAGATAGATAGAGAAAGGACAAACAACCGGACAGCTGTCCCAAAGAAGGAAAAGATAGCAACAAAAGAAAAAAGGGCCCTAAAAAAGGACCACCCAAAAAACCAACAAACAAAACATTACATTACTCCAAGGTGTTAAGTAAATCCTCAACTTCCTTTTCAACATTCTGCATGTCCTATAACCCCTGCTTGAGAATTTGGACTGTATGAGATGAAGTCTGGGTCTTCCTCTTGATGTTAGCCCCGGTACGAGTCGAAATCCCTTCACCAGCCGATCTGCTGCCACCCCTGTCCGCATCCAACTCCACAACCAGCGATCCCTTTTGGCTTTTTTCAAGCTTTTCCACCATCGCATTGATGATGATGGTGTTATGCCTTGCAATTTTATGATTGTTAGCAATAGTAGCCCTAATGTTTTGTTCAATCTTGGACATGCTGCACTCGATGCTAGCCAATCTATCCTCCTGTAACTGCTGTCTTTTCCTTGGTAAAGGAGTTTCCTGTTCATCATTGTCTCCACTGTTCCCTACTTTTACCATGAGTTATTTAGTTAATAACATTGCTATTTAACATTCAAACACATTAAGAAAAATCATCAAAACATCAAATGCACATGTCTATATATATCAAAGTTTTATATACATCTCAATATCATATACAAAGTCACCAAGGTTTGTGAGCATTAGACCCCTCGGGCACTAGCACTTGTGATCTAGTCTCTAGATGTTGTGAGAGAATCATGTGTGATTCTAACTACAAACTGCCGAGTCTAAGTTCATACTCGAACAACAGATACAAGATGTTCCTATTCCATCTAACCCCTCTCCACTCATAGCTATTCTAGCTCTACATATAGTATCTCAACCTCTGTTGAGGTTTGCGATGAATGTCCTACACTATTAGCTCGATGGAGTCATCTCCTCATGCTCTTGTACGTTTCCTGTAACCTTGTGAAAGGTTTGAGTGACTCTAGCTCCTTCTCCATGATTGGTGGGGGCACATAGTCAGGATCCATCCGCTCCTCATCAATGGATGCAGGCACTATCTCTACGGAAGCTTGACAATAGAACTCTCACCAGTCTCTTGTCGTTCTTGCAAGATAGACAAGGTACATAATTAGTACACATCATCATGATATATATAACATAAAATAATAAAGTACATGCATAAAATTAAAAACATCATCACCTATGTCTCTAGATGAATGAGTAATATCAACCTCATCCTGTCTCAGGGGCATGGAGGATGTGGTAGCCTCTCTCTGACTCTGGGTGCCAATGTTTTCCATAGCTACTACACATGATTTGGTCCTATATGTGTGTGAGGAATCTCAATTACTACCTCATCACCCTCACTCAGGGTGGCTCCTACTCATAATACTCATCCTCTTGATAGTCCTCATCACCCTCATCCTCCTCTCCATCCTGGTCCTCATAGTTAGGATAAACCTCTGAATCAAACTCATCATCGATAACATCAATAAATATATTTGATGGCCTGTATCATACATACTCTACTCTCTCCTCTAGGTCATCTCCCTCATCTGGTGCTGGTCCAACATCACCTATAGGGACATCCATTGGGAACATAGGAGTTGGTCGTGTCATTGACCACCACTCCTCGTGCTCATCTGTATTGCAAACATCATCAGTGTCAGTGACTGGTGGCTGATCCTGATTTGAATAATTGGAATCACTCTCATGAACATGATCTATAGTAAGCTGAAAAGTATCACCTAGCCTCTAGGCACTTCACACTGATTGCCTAATGAAGGAGCATGCTCTCGGTGGTGTATGCACCTACCCAAACTTTCGCATGACTTGCCTGTAATAGAAAGGTCGTACAACATAGTAATGGCTCCCAGCTAGAAACCTGTCTATCTACATCCTCCTCAACTGTCCTATGGGATCTAGCCATTGTAGAGTGAGTAGATAAGGTCTCCATAAGATCTCATCCTCCTCTAGTTGGTCAAACCTCACCCTCCAAAAATGTAAATCTTCGTTCTGCCACAAGCATCGTAGAGGATAGTCGAATGCTCGTGGGTATCCTACAACTATAGCACAAGGGAATCTAAAGGGCCGAGTGCATGTAATATGATTGAGGCACCACACCTACAGAAGCGTACAGTGCACCATACTGTAGATCTCTCAAAACACAAATATGCCAAGAACATTTTAAAAGTGTGCTAAGATGCAACGACCCCATGCATAGACTATCATATGCTCGTACATCCCTCAAATCAAGTGTACCAATCCTCCATATAAGTGTGTCACTCATCCATTAGGATTGAGAACAAGAGCCATTGTATGCATCATAATCTGTCTAACAACAGCAGCTCGCGAATATAGAAGCATGGGAAGCTCGATTCGCGCTCTCACGCGCTCATGATGAATAGGTCCATCCAAGAAATACTACATATCCACCTTCTTCTCATGGAATGATCGATCCCACCGGAAATATACCCGCTCTCCCAAAATAGGAACTCAAAGAATATGATGTTCATCCTCGAGAGTGATGGTCATCTCCTTGGTAGGAAGATGAAACGTACATGTATCCACGTCCCAACACTCACATAGGGCCATAAGCATGGTGTCATTGTATCTCATAGGTGGCATAAGATATGCCCAATAGATGCCTACTGTTTGTAAATTCTCTATCTCTGCTGCTGATAGCACTGCAGCGTGAAATCTTAGAATGGTAAGCTACCTCCCCCTAGCCGCTATCATGACTAGGCGTGGAACTATCAAAATCACAATAACAAGTTCTAAAAACCCATCTAATATCTTCAATTTTTACATATTTCATCATGGGAGTGTGCTAAAGTAAATAAAGTGCACTTTTCTAATGGCCCTAGATAGTTTAGATCCCTTTTAGGACAATTCACAAAGAAATGGGACACCTCACGAAGAAGTGGGAAAATTTGAGAAGAAAAGGGACACTCTGCGAACAAAAGGGACACTTTGCAAAAAAAGGGGATACTTTGTGAACTCTTTTTTCCAAGATCCTAAATTAACCTATCCATGTATTAAAAATCATTAAATTATTACAAAATCAAAGAGAGAATGTTGTAGAATTGACTCACCTCATAATACAGCTCAATGCACACCACCTTCTCATGAAGGTCATCCAGTCACGACAGTGCATAATCCCCTCTAGTCGGCATCTTCTCGTCTCACTCATCACTCTCACGCTACATGAAGGTAAAATGTAATAGTAAGTGAAAAATTACTTTCTTCTGATTCTTTTAACCTATTTTCATCACTTTTACTCTTATGCATTAAATTAGGGTTATTTTAACTTAAGAGTTAATATAGCATCTTTTCTTCAAAACAACATAACGAGAGCTAAGAAAATCCGTTTTTGACACCATTTGATATGTTGGAATCGTCATTCTGCACTCGACATCATCAATCATCTATCATTATGTGGCATGGTACTTGGAAATTCCCTACGATATGATGTTCCTTATTTGACGTGGCTAGATTTTTACCTTGATTCCACCTATGTATTAAAGCAGGCGAAATCAAGAGGGGGTATACATATACCCTTGAATTGGATTCCTAGGAGTTAGATAAAATGATTTTTGGACAATTAACGAATGTGTGTTGCAAGATGCAGTTCCTAATGTTATGGTTTTGTAGAGAACTACACTGGGGACTTTGTTCTTCCATCTTTCAAATGAGTATCCTTTTATGCAATAAAGTGAACTGTTTAGAGTCCTTTAGCTTGCATGTGTACGTAGAGTCATATGGGGGCTCAAGTGGGGGCTAAATGTGACGTAGAAAATTGGACACTCTTGAGAAAAGAGATTATTTCATGCCTAATTAGACCTACTTTTGAGAACCTCTACATTAATTATTCTTCAAAACAACATTTATAGGCCCCTAAAACCCATTATTTTTTATCTAGAGGCTCATTTCACTTGATAAATCACTTAAATCCCGACAAACAACACTCAATTCATTCTTATCCTGAAAACCCACCTTGAAAAACCATTAGTGGGACCCATTTTCAACCTTGGACGAATAAGTCTACTTTGGTGGGACCCATTCACCAAGGGTGGCGAATGAGTGCCTTTTGAGGGAAATTTCAATTTTGAGTGGGAATTCAATTAATTCAACTTAATTTTTCAGTGAGTGTCAACCTCTTAGGTCTAAATAATGAGAAAATTAGGTGTTGATGCTTATAAATACTCATATTAAGTTGTTTTTCACATCTTTTTAGTCATTTCATAAAAGCAAATTCTAAAGTCAAGTCTTCTACAGCAAGTTTCATTAGTAAAGTTGAAGTTTTAGGGCAACAAACTAGGGTTTTTGTAGTTCTTGAAGCTCACTTTTTGATCAAGATTCAACATTGCAAAGGGTTGATGATGGATGCCTATGGTGAATCATGGAGAAATATAGGTTGAATAGATGCAACTAGCCATCAAATCACACCTAAAGACTTCTTTTCAAAGTGATTCCATCTTCCATTTCTTCTCTATCTTCATATTAAGGTTTACATTACATTTACATTCCATTTGCATGTCATTTTATCTCCATTTTTTATGTGTTGTGATATTTCTAGGGTTGAGGTCTTCCATCCCTCAAATCATATTTGCATTTCTTATTCTAGCACAATAGAATAAGGTTTTTGACATACTTAAAACTTTCTTAGTCCTTAACACACTTAAGGTTGGGGTTTTATGTATATTTTTCTCTATTTAAGGTTTGATTACTGAACTAGGGGTTTGAACAAGGAAAACCCCCCATTAGAAAAGAAATTTTAAATTGTTTTGTAAGAATTTTCTGAGATCCCGATTCAAGATTCCATCAAAAAGTACTATACAGGTGTTAAGGTGCAGAACAAAGATTTGAAATTACAGAAATTTGAAAGTGGAAAAATTTTCCATGCATGAAAAATGAGTCCCTCTTGAGGTTCCTTTTTCAGTTAGATGTAGATCCTGACACCCAGTTAGTAGAAAACAATTTATGGGTAGAAAAACCCTAACCTAGGACTAGTTCACGCAAGGTGGTGAATGAGTCCCAGTCAACTCAAAATCAGATTTGTCAAATTTCTAGATTACTTTCTAGTCCTCTTTAGCTTCTCAGGTGCACACATTATGAGATTTAACTTTCTATTTAGTTTAATTTGCATTTTCATTCATCCTTTTAAGATTTTTGCAAACATCATTATGTTTTCAAACATTGCATATATCTTAGGTTTTGAATTCATATTCACTCAATTGCATTACTTAGTTACATTTAGATCATTACATTTAGGCACATTTTCATTATACTTGCATTAGTTTGAGTGAACTGCATAGATTTTGAGTGAGGTTTATCTCTCTCCTTTTAGGTGAAACATCGTAAGAGTGCAAGAGTAGTCTATAGACCTCATTCCCCAAAAATCTATGGTTCATATAGAAAGGGGAAAGAATTTTATAAATATGTAATCTACAACCATGAGAAGGGATCTTTTTTCTATGAAATGGGAGCCTCTTTGAAGGCAGAGAAATTACAGTAATTGATCTTTTGCTATTCATTTGGGGAAAGAGATTATTTTCTAAACTTAATCTTTGTACAGGGAGATAGAGTCTTTGAGCTCTGTTTTATTTTTAGAATAAAGGAGACATTTCTAATCTTTTTGTTTGATTGTCTTCTCTTTCATTATTGATTTCCTTTACGAATCCATAATTATCCATTTGTATTTTCTCTATTACATCTGATTAAGAATGTGTTCATCACAGATAATTTGAGTCTTGTTTTGTTGATGTGTTTCCTTGGAATAATTTTCTTTCCTCCTTATCATTTATAGGTTTAAGTGAATGATCTCTGTGTCATTTTCTTTGATCTTTTATTCCAATCACTCTCACATTTTTTTCATTTTTATGCATAGATTTTTGTTTTCCTTTACTGCTTTCTAGTTAAAAGCACACCTTAGTTTTGTTTTTAGCTTCTCCAATTCATTGAATATCATAAGAGGGAGTTGTACCTATAAAATTCAAAAGAAGATCGATATCCAATAGCGATATCTGGAGCTATTGGTAACTAATTCATCTTCATTGTTGGGAATATTTGAGTCATTTTATCTATTTATTTGAAGAAGACCAATCTATTTGCTAACATGAGGGAAATGCAAATTTTTGGAATGTTGGAACATAATATGAAATAATCTATACAAAATACCCTTGGGAGGACTAAGATGCCCTTACTATTGTATTAGTCCCATCTTGAATATATGAAATCTTTGAATGTGATCCCTAGGCTCAATATATGCACTTCCTTCTTCTCATATCTTAGGTCCTAAAACTTCTAGATCTAGCTTGTAGGTGAGTTTCTATGAAGATGACAACCTTGCAATGCAAATTTACAGCTTTGCAACTTTCACTTCAAATGATCTTCAAGTCTTCAACCTAAATCTTCAACCCCAAACATGCAAGAGAGGAGAAATTTGTTGATTGTTAGTAAATGGGGGTTTACCTTGGTCAAAACCCTTGTTGGTAATTAACCTTGAAATAAAATGCAATAATGAAGGGAAATTATGAGTGAACAAAGTGCTATGTTGTAACTCACCAAACCCTTGTTATGAAATCTGCAAACTTGTGTGATATGGCTAGCTTGAATGTAGATCTTGAAATGCTTGAATGCTTGATAGATCATGACTTGAATTGCTCGCTTGAATCAAAATCCTACATCACAAATGGTAGCTCAAAAACACACATGATGCAAGAATATCCTTGATATGATGGTTGAATCTTGATGATGGCTCCAAATTCTTGATGAATTTCTCTTGAATGCTCTCTTGATCAAAAAATTGCTATAAGGATGAATACTTGAATGCTTGGAATTAAAATGAGAGAAAGAACCTTGTATTTATACTTATCCATGCTTAATACCCTAAAATTACACCACAACAAGCTGACATATGAATTCATTAATTAAAGGATGCTAAATCCTGCCAAGATTTGAAATTAAATCATGAAAATAACTTGAGGGGGACTAAGATTCCCTAGGTGGCGTCTTAGTCTCGAGGCTTGAAACTCGAGACACAAACTCCAAAAAGGGTCCCATTTAAGGTACCTTTAAAAAGAGGGTCCCATGACCTTTGGAGGAAAAATATGCCCTAGGTAGTGTCTTAGTCCCAATCCAAAAATCAAGGATACACAACCAGAATCATTAAATTATCATTTACCCTTTGATGTTTTTTGGGATTAGCCATAAAAGGATATAATTTACTAGGCTTGTGGATGCAAAATAGGACCAATTAAGAAATAAATAAGTATAAACAAAGCAAGTTAGGCCCAAACAAGTGTGAAAATGCAAAGGTATGCATTTTCCTACATTATAATATATTATAAATAGAATCCTACCATGATAAAAAAAACTAATAATATAATCAACAAATTATAATTTATAAACATAAACTAATTAAAAAAATATCTAGGAAAAATCCAAATCATACTATAAAATCTGTATAATAATAGTATCACTAGGGATAAAATAAGTAGTCCTTACTCACCTATCTTCCAATGAAGACAAAAGTATGTCAAAAGTACCATTGAATCTAGCATCTAATGTTGCTTCATCATTAATTGTATATTTTCCCCTAGGACCCAATATTGATAAAATAATTGCATACTAAGGTTTGCCTTAAATTTGAAAACTCAAAGAACTAACTCTCAGTGGCTCTTTTAGAAAATTTGAAAATATAAAAAAAAAATATAAATGATTTTCAAAATTGTAGCCAGTGATAACTTTAAGAAACCCCCCTTCAAGGAAAGATATAAATCTTGTCGAATCTTTCATTTTTTCAAAAAAAAATATTAATTTCTATCAACAACTATTTCCTTTTATTTGAAAAAAATATTAATTTTATTGACAATTATTTTTAAATCACTAAAATTTTGTAGAAAATCTATGTGGATTTTGGAAAATAATATGAAAATACTTTAATAATTATGATGGTGAATCCTTCCATGTGAAAAAAAATATTATGGAAAAGTACGGGCTTGAGGTTGGAAATGATTGATGGGTGTAAGGGGTAGAATCTATTATATGTAGTTGCCACCATTGATTTAAAATATAACATAATAATCCTCACTATATTATTGAAGGTAAAATGTAACTACAAATGATAATGCTCATGGTGTTTGAAATTTCTTTTGGATCATTGATCTTAATGGAGATTAATGATCTAAAATAAATTTTGAGCCCCATTAGCATTACAAATTGTGGGTACATTTTACTTCACAAAATACAATAAGGGTCAGTAGATTATATTTTAAACCAATGGCAACAACAAAATATTGGAAATATGGCCCTAAAGAAACTAATAATTATGATATACTATTGGCGAATTAATATAGATTTTTATCATAGCTTATAAGATTCAGGTGAATCTAATCTAATCATGTTTCAAATATTGTGGAAAATTTTGGAGTCAAAACTTTAATAAAATAAATTCTTTGGTGATTTAAATAAGAATAAAACAAAATTTTGTAAAAATGTGGTGATTTAGGTCGCATTATAACTTGAACTATTGGCCAAATCTGGGTTCCCAAATTTCAACTATTATCCAATTGACAGATATTAGCCACTAAAAAAATCACTAATTGTAGCATTTCATCACAATAAATCACTAAAAATGAATCACAAGAAGCCAAAAATTGTAATATAGTTTTCATACAAAATACTCAACTTCTATAATTTGTATAATAAGCATAGATTTTCGAATGTGATGATATGAGAGAGTCCAACTCATTCTTATTTATAAAAACATTTAGGTAGAATTAGACCCTTTTCTTCTAATTAAGACCAAGCTAAGAAAATAATTATGAATCAATGATAATAAAAATATTGTGTTCTATATGTTGGCCCAAATATATCCAAACACACTATAGGCCAAGAATGTAGCCTATTAGTAGATCATTAGTTGTCATTGTATTATTAGAATGCATTTGAATTTTTTATAGTATAAAGAATGTAGGTCTAACTTAAATTATTATATTAGTAGTTACATCATAAGAATTGTATGATTTGTATGGAATTATGTATCATTCATAAAAGGGCTTAATTATCATTGATGAATTCAACATCCTTCCTTGTGTTTTATAGTAGGTACTTGTATGCCCTTGAGCAAAAATATTGTTTCAAACAAGTATTAGAGATATTAATAGAAGAAAAATATAAGTTAAGTTTAATAGATTGTATGGTATAAATGTTCCCTATATTAGACCATAGTCATGACCTAGTCCAATATTAGAATAATCTACATCATTATTTTATTGCATGCTCCACAATGCCAATTCATTATGCGATTCACAATTCTAGACATAAATAGTAGTCAAACAAAATAGTTCTCATCATTGACAATATCAAAATCTACAAAATCCATGAACTTTAATCTTCCTATTATCATTTCCACATTTTTCTATATTCTAACCAATTTAGTATGGTTGTGTTATTTTTTAGTCAATTATTTAAATTCTCAAGTTCGCCATTATTTTATTGCATGCTCCACAATGTCAATTCATTATGCGATTCACAATTCTAGACATAAATAGTAGTCAAACAAAATAGTTCTCATCATTGACAATATCAAAATCTACAAAATCCATGAACTTTAATCTTCCTATTATCATTTCCACATTTTTCTATATTCTAACCAATTTAGTTTGGTTGTGTTATTTTTTAGTCAATTATTTAAATTCTCAAGTTCGCCATTATTTTATTGCATGCTCCACAATGTCAATTCATTATGCAATTCACAATTCTAGACATAAATAGTAGTCAAACAAAATAGTTCTCATCATTGACAATATCAAAATCTACAAAATCCATGAACTTTAATCTTCCTATTATTATTTCCACATTTTTCTATATTCTAACCAATTTAGTTTGGTTGTGTTATTTTTTAGTCAATTATTTAAATTCTCAAGTTCACCATATGATATGTTTTATTTCTTTACCTTATAATAACCAATGAATTACGTTCTTTGAATTGAAAACAATAAATTAAAAATAACTTATGACATAATATCATTTTTCTCTTAATAATTATATAAAAAAAAATTATAAAAAAATCATATTTATCCTTAATATTTGCATAAATCATTTATTGATAATTTTATCACAAGTGATTTAACATGAATAATATGTTTTAATAAATATAAAATTTAAAAAAAACTTTTTTTTTTTTTTTTCCAGTAGAAGGCAAGAGTGTGTAGTTATAATAATATCATATAATATGTAATTACATAGAGTTTATCAGCTATATGGCTGAGAAATCTTTTGGCATCTTTACAAACCAACTTCAAAAATGGTGCTTCCAATGATTATACCTTCTCCAACAGGACAAGATGATGGATCTTCAAAGACATTAAGTAATCATTTGACTTCAATATTTATATCTTTAAATATTTCTTTATTAGAATATCCACAATTAATTTCTAAATATAAATTTAAAACTTAAATGCACAAACATATATTTTTCTCTTTCTATTTTTTCACATTTGACTAGCCATATATTTAACTTTAAATAAAAATTATTAGAGTACTCTGTGCTATTAACATGAAAAAAATATTATTCATTACAATTGTATGAAGTAGAATACACTCAAATAATAGCCCAGAAAAAACTACTTTTGGGAGTTTGCAAATTCCAATCTCACACTACAATCTAAACCATTAATTTAACCTATCACCCAAGCCTTACAAATACTGACGATATATTGTTTTATTAATGATATCAAGGAGAAAACTCGTATGCAATCTAATCTAGAAACGTATAGAAAATCAATATTATTTTATATCAATTCCCATATCGTACCACAAGACTATCAGAAGCTTTAAGTATCTTATGGATTGTAGATTTTGTTACCACAGCTGCACATCCATCTCTGAGGATAATAATCCTGTAGCCTAACAGGGTGAACAATAACTAACTTGGGCTTACATGGATTGCAACCGTGACATTTGTTTCTACAGCTTGGAGGTGCGGAGCTCAACGATATGCATGTTCTGTCACCCTTAGCACATCCTCTGATACTTCCATCCTTAACAAAAACAAAACAATATAATACATTCAACATCACCTTAAAAAATAATTTGAAATTTCATTTGAAGTAATGAAATCTAAAAATTAGATTATTAGACTGTAAATTCATAAACATACCGTAAAAGATTTTGTGTCTGGATGGAGCTTAAATTCTCGTCCCTGAAGGCCTATACCTTTACCCATTAGAGTAAAATCTGTAAGCCTAGCAAATTGCAACCATATTCTTGTGTTCTTCCAGCTTGCTGGATTTTGGTGTGCCTCTATTATCCCATCTACCTGTAAATGCAACAAATCATCTATTTAAGACATTAAAATGAAATAAAATCAATTGCTAAATATATAATAAACATTTTTGTTTTAGTTTATATACCTTAAAAATAAAGTGAGGTTTACATGGCCCTTCGAAAAATAAATTGTTTACAACAAATTTCTTGTTGGCTGTCACAACCAAGACGGCTGCTGGCTTTTTGCATGCAGCAGACCATGCTCTTCCAAATGCCTGTCAGGAAATACAAAATAGCTTGAAATCAATTTTTAACGCAACAAAAAACCAACTATAAATCAATAAATTTTTGTTGTTTCTGGTGCTGCACATAAATGCATTATACATAATGTCTTCCATGTTACTAGTTATAAACAGTATAAAACACAAATATGATGAATGACCTCAGTGGAATCATGCTTTCCGTCCCCTACTGCACCATATTTTTCCACATTGAAGATGTTCATAGCAGCATGAGGAGAATGAACAACTTTTTCTAACTTCTGATTCGCTCTAAGGAATGGCTCGATATCACTGTCCAAAGTAGTTTGGGCAGATTGAGCCTCGGCTGCCGCTATTATAATCAATTGCAAGGCCACAAAGGCCATCGGAGCCATGAATTTCATGCCCATTTTAACAAACGAAAAGTCGTTCTATATTTGTCTCCAACTCAACTGTGGAGAAGCAAACATGTTTCGTAGTGGGGAATCATTGTGCATTTTATACATCCCTGCCTCTGGATTTCCACTTCGACGAAAAATAAATCCAGAAAGAAACGGTACGTACAGGATTTTCAAATCCACGAACGCTTTTTCGTAGCACCATATCAAGAGGAATCGGTAATATTCTTAACAGTTCCTCTTGCAATCCAGAACACTGTAATTACACGTTAGAGCTTTCTTTAATGCTTATAAGCTACATGTGTATCATAGAGTAACGAATAGATCAACTGATATGCCGTGATTGTCTTTTCAGTATGAGATGGGGGATAGCATTATGGACACTTGATTTAAGATGTTTTTTTAGGAGAAGGCAACCAGCCATCATAGAACTTTTCAAATCAGTAGTTGTCGATGGACACGATATTTTATTGATTCAAACTGCTTTGAATAGTCAAAATTTGTGAAGTAACAGCAAATCTATATGATTCTATACTAGTTTGATTGCTACTTTATGAGGGCTGCCTTTTTGCTATAATTTGGTTATTCACGATTTGAATGTTTCTATGTAAGCATTGGTTGTAACTCTTTGTTTGGGTTGAGCCTAGTTCTTTTAAGGAATATTTTGGAGGAAAACATCTAACATTTTGTGTATTTTGTATGTCTTTTTTATTTTTATTTTTTATTGAATCAGGTAAAAGAATCCTAACCTGGTGTGTTTTTGTATGTTATAGGATGGAAAGGCTTTACTTAGCCTATTTTGATAATAGATTTTATTTTAAAATTGAAAAGAGTCTATAGAGCTTTAAGTAGGTGTTTATATGTTGTAGCATCGTAAATTGTCATTCTTGACAATTTCATGTTAGGTTTAGCACCCTTTTAGGTGTCTAGACTCAATTGTGCATTTTAATTTGCTCATTTCATAGTAATCATTTAAAAACTAAAACTGGAATTAGAATTAGCTAATTAATGTTTGGTTACCGATGTTTGGTTCCTTGATACTTGCTATTGGGTAAAGGTTCTATGTTTTGGGAAACACTTAAAAAAGGAGCTAAGCTTATCAAGAATGGTTTCTTCTAGATTTGCAATAGGGGCTCTAAGGCTCTTTTTTGGTTTGACTATTGGGATGGGTTTTCTCTTATCATGATTAGGCATCCTAATCTACAAGATCTTTGTCATCACTTCTTGGAGGTTGGTTGGTCCCAAGTGGTGAACTTCAAAACTTCTTATTTCTATGGGCAAGTGGAAGTGTCTAGATGAAAGGACCCTTATGAGTGCCCTGTTGGAGGCTTGGTGGAGGATTGTGTTTAGATCAAAAATATTCTTACGGATAGAGAGTGCAGCTCTCTTAGGGAGCGGGATATTTTTGCTTGGAGTCCCAATCCTAAGGGGGTTTTCATAGTGGCTAATGTCTATTAGGAGTTGATTTCTCAGAAGTATGAGGGGATGGAATTTTATTCGTGGAAAAATGTATGGAATAAGTTTTCCTAGCCTAAGTGCAATTTTTTCTTGTGGACATAAGCCTAGAACATATGCTTGACTTCGGATACTCTTCGGAAGCGAGGCTTTTAGGGACCTTTTGTATGCATCCTTTATGGATGCACTAAGGATGATTCATCCCATTTGTTCTTCCATTTTTCATTCTCTATACTTATTTGAAACTTTTGGGAGGTTATTTGGAGACAACCTTGCGTTCATGCTTCTTCTCTAGTTGAATTCTAGAGTAGTTTGGGGAGACCTCTTACACGAGCCTATTTTCTCTAGATAGTGTAGTCTATTGGACCTGCTTTCATGCTTTGGTAAATATGGATTGAAAGGAACTGTAAGATATTTCATGGTGGTAAGATGATGATTCAACAAGTTTGGTAGAGAATTGTTAGTCTGATTTAGGAGATTGTGGAAGCCAAATGTGAAGGGCCTTTCCCTTTAGAGAGGGGAGATGTAGAGACTGTGAATAGATTGGGCCTTTGTGGTTTGGCTTCTGATTCTTTTTGTGTTAGAAGGGTAAAGTATGCCAAAAATAAGGTTCAAAGAGTTGAGGGTTGATCCCCTCCTTTGATAGATCTTTTAAAGATCAACACTAATGGCTCATCTAAGGGTAGTCCTAGGCCTACTGGGATCAGGGATCATGTTGAAAGTGATAGCTCTAGGAAGGTTATTTTCTTATTTTCCATTCATAAGAGGTAGAAAACTAATAACTTTATGGAAGTGTTTGTGATTCTTTGTTCTATTGAGAGAGCTTCTACTCTTGGCCAGAGTAAGATCACTTATGAAGTAGACTCTCAAGTCATTGTTAATTTTTTGACTAAACAAAATTTGGACGGGGTTAATTGGAAAATTGCCTCTGTTGTTAGAAAAATTCTACAGTTGTGTTCCATTTTTTATTTTGTTTCTTTTACTCACATTCCACATGAGTGGAACAAGTTTGTTGATGGTTTGGCCAAATGGGCTTTAGAGTAGGAAGGCAGTTGGTAGATTGATGGTTAGGAGTAGTTATCCTCACATTGTGTCCAATATTTAGAGAGGCTTATCTTGGCATATATGGCTAGATGATGCGGGTTATTGGTCGGTCTTGTTGTAGGTTTTTTCTTGGATGGTTGCCTACTGGTTTTGTGTTCTATATTTTTTCTGGGTGCCAATTTAGACCCTAATTTCTTTGTATTGATGGTTTTCTGATATTATTAAATTTTTACCCTCTTTATTCAAAAAAGAAGGTAGAATAATTAACTAAATAATAAATATTTAATTAATTAGGATTTAGGAGGGGTGAATTAATTAAATAATAATATTTAGTTAATTAGGAAGAAGTGTTATCAGATTTAGGGTGACCACTTTCATCAAATTCCCACTATCCACCTAATTTTTGGAAGTCCATAAATTCATCATTTCACTCATGATTTTCATCGTCACAAATCTTCATACGAACAAACTTTAACAATTTTTTTATAAAAACCATTAATGTTATGGTAATGAGTTGTATTCACATTATTCAATTCTTGAGACAATTTCTTCACTTCTCTCAATATAAGGTTACATAAAATCCTAGTGTATAAAAGGTAACATAAAATTTTACCAATAGAGATAAGTTACTCAAACCTTTTCATTAAAAATAAGAACTCTATGCTCACTAGGTACATCATTAACACATAATAAAATATCCTCATAGGTGTTATAGGGAGTGAGGTTGGTGGATTTACATCTCTACTCTTTGCTCTTACATGTCATAATAATCTATCATACCTGTTGTCACAGGATCTCATCAAAGTAGGAATTCCAAACCTAATAAATAAATCTAAAGAAATTAATTCTTACAACACCTTATAAAACACTAACACATGGTAAATGATGCCTCATAATATTTAAACACTCTATGTTCATGTGAATTTAATTGAAATAATAAAATATGATAATTCATAACTAATCAAGAGAATATATCAAATAATTAATGTATAATTCTAGGAACTTGAGGTGTAGACACCTTAATACCAAAACTACCACATTTTTCAAATATATTACAAGAGATAAAATGTTAACACTAACACTAAAATATAACTAGTATGGGATAAGACACAATAGTCACAAACACCATCTCAAATTATTTGTGTTCGTGGGATTAAATAGTGTATCTAAAAAAATAATACAATGGGCCTATATTTTCTAGATTCACCCTACCATACTTGGTCATATCTCTTCCAAAATGATGTTTTACATCTATATGCTTAGTTCTAGAAAGAAAAATTAGGCCATTGACTAGGCATATCACCATTTGACTATGACAATAAGCTAGAATTTCTCCCCACTTTAACCCACTATTTGAACATAACATAAAATTGTAGTGTGTAACTACCACTTTTCATAATAACTTAGTTTGGAAGAAATAAAAAAGTCACAAACATATAAAAAAAAAAACCCAAAAAATGTTTTTCACCTCTTGCTAAGGTTTAGATTCCTACCATTACTAGCCAAATCAACCAACACCAAGAAATCCACTTCCTATAAATTACAAAAAACCACCCTTTGCATCCAAATCCCAAGCCTTCACAACTTATCCTACATCCACAATACCAATCATTCTATTGTCTATCCTAATCCAAACTCATAATCATGCTTCCATTTTAATTTGATGATTTTTCTAGTCAAATTGAAAATGCCTTGTTTGATGATCATAATGAAACTAGGCTTGTTTTGATAACCTAATTATGATTAGTATGATGATGATGAGATTCTTGTGGGTCAAGATGAATACTATAAAACCTTAGACTATATTTCCATATGTATGTTTTCCACAAGTTCTAATAGCCCACTCATGAATCCATAGCAAGAACCAACTAACACAAGTTATACCCCTAATCCTAAATACATACCCATTGGTCATCTTCATCCAAACCTTGATAAGGAAATCAAGTTTTTAATCTTAGTGTTCCTTACCACCAATCCATCTCCAATTATTAATTCCTATCTTTGAACCAAGAACCACTAGCATAACTCTCCCGTCAATCATAATTGCTTATTTGTTGATGGCTCCCTTAAAAAATACTAGAATATGTCTTAGGAAAATGTGATGATATCATGATTAGATATATTATAAACATTGGAAGGAAGCTTCCCCTAAACTATTGATTTATAAAATCACCTATTGGTTTTCCTACATTTAATAAGTGAAAAATATCATACATCCAAAACCTTGCTCAGCACTAAATAATCTCCTAAGTCCAAATACCAATCCTTATCTCAAATCCAGCATCTTTTAAATATTCTAACATCAAAATTTCCATATCATTCAAAGGTGGATTTGAAGAAATACCTAGATTCATTCCTATTGTCACATTCTCCATAGCATTGAAAGGTGGATTTGAAGACATACCAGAATTATTTTGTATAATTGCATTATTTTCCACATTCACCTCTTGCAAATTTGCATCATCTACATCCATGGTCTTCTAACATAGAAAAATGGTTTTGTGACATTTTCATGGTATTTTAGGTCTTTATCTCATGATTCTTGACACATTTTTCTTTGATTTAATATTGCAATGTAACTTATGCATTCACATTAGGTCCTAAAATTCAAAATATGATGTCTTATGAAGGTCTTTTGAAGTGTTGTAACATATTTCTACACTTTTCTAGGCTCTTCTTATCATAATTCATCCAAAAATCACCTTTTTACCCCTTATCAAGTCCTAGTCTAAAGTTTTTTCAAGTCTTGTAACAAGATTCACACTTTTCTAGGCTTGTTATCACTATTTACACCTTTCTTATGCTTTATTTGACCCCTTTATGCACTCACAAGTCATAATTAAGTGTATTTTTAAATGTAAACTTGACAAACAACATTAAATACAACTTAATTCTCGACACCCACTTACAAGCCTGAGGTGGGACCCATTCAACATGGGTGGCGAATGAGTCCCTCTTGGGTCCAAATTCAAAATAATTCAAATTTTCTTTCGGGTTTTCATTCAAAAATACCTTATGTCAGCCCGTGATGTTGTATTATTGGATTATTAGGGCATAAGATTGTATAAATAAGTGTTTTCTACCTAATTTACATCTAATTCATTCAAGTATTCACTCATTTACTTGCATTCACTCATTCAACATCAATTAGTATTCATTCTATCAAAGCACCATTGAATCAAGTATCTTGGAGCAGCCATTGACATATCTTCAAACTTCATCAAGGTTGTGGTGAGTTTAGGAAATTTACATGTTTATTCATCATTTCTTGCTCATTTCATTTCATTTCTTTATTAAGTGTTTGCTTACCAAAGTTAGATTTGACCAAGGCAAATCCCTATCTCTAACCCTTAACCATATTTCCCCTTTTTCATGTGTGTTTGTAGACTCTTGTATGTAGATTTGATAATAAAATAGGTGTTGAAAGGTGATCAACAAGTCAAAAAAGTGTTTCAAGTCAACAAAACCCTATTTCGAGCTTGGAGACAACCTATAGTCTATTTTCTATAGATTTGACTCTGTCAACCCAATAAGAAGACAAGTGCAGATCTAGATTTATAGAATTGACCTTTGAATTTGTAGAATTCTGGAGGACTTATTCACCATCAATGGTGAATGGACTAACTACCTCTCATGGATCTGTTAACTCTGGTAGTTGTATCGAGCATTAATAGGTTGATATTTTTGTGCAACAACAATTGTGGGCCAACAATTGGTATTAGAGCCAAAGGTGTTGGGTTTGAATCCCCTCAGGTAACACTGAGGGGGAGTTTGTTGGTAGATAGTTAGCGCTCACCTCAGGATTCATGACATGGACTAACCACCTCCTGTGGATCCATTAACTTTTACAATTTTATCGGGCATTAATAGGTCGATCTTTTGGTGCAACGACAACTGTGGGCCAAAAATTGTCAAAGGGGGAGAGTAGTACAATGAAAAATTTATATTCATCTTAGGGGGAGTTGTAGTTTTGAGCTATGAATTGAAGATATTTTTGAAGTTTGGAAGTTGCCAGTGTAATTTATGTTGGTACTGATTTGACACTTAGTCATTTTTCACTAAGTGTTTCCATCAATGCCAAAGAGGTAGATTTTGTTACCAATTGTTGGAAACAAGGAACATTAAGAGGGGGGTGAATTAGTGTTCTATAATTTTTAACTTTATTAATCTAATCCTTAAAGTGTTGATAATATATAACCAAAATAAAGGTGGAAGAACACAAGAAAAATAACCACAACACCATAACACAAGAATTTTTAAGTGGAAACCGTAGTGGAGGACAATCCACAATATTATCTGAGTATACTCAAAAGATGTTTTACAAAATGGGAATGCACTTGCATTCAAGCACACTTCCTAGAGCTCACTGCCTAAAATCAGGAAGGCTCGCTGCCTTACAAAATAATTGGATTACATCCAAAGATTTGAATTGAGAAAGTAGCATCTACAAATAACTGATTATAGTTATGGTTAGGCTCATCAATCAATTTCTTGACCTTCTAAATGATTCTTCTCTTCTGCTTTGTTCCACTTTAACTCGCATCACAAAATCCTTAATACACAAGTGAAAGTATGCATACTCACCTTACAACCCTTCTGATTTTTGCAACATACTCTAATACACTTTGAACACACACACACCAAAATAATACAATTGATCACTTATATATATTCGCGACTAAAGAATTAATCGCTACAAGTTGGCGTCAACAAAATAGAAATATTTTCCAACCATTGGCTTAAATCAAGAATAATATTCAATGTGCATCCACCAAAGTCAACCACAACAAAGTTAGGACCCAAATCAAAATGATAAAACACAAACACACTTAAATAATTACTCCTCAAATATCCACAACACACTATATTAACTTAGTCAACCTTCATGCACTGATGAACATAAAATTTATTAACTAAATCTTCTAACTTGCACACGGATAGATACGAGGCTCTAAGATTCACATATAACATAGATCGTACACTAGGCTACCTTCCCTAAGATGCACAACTCAAAGTGACAACCTAAAATCTCATGTGAATCAATAAACACAAAACTATCGGATGCCCTATTCTAACTTGACTGATAATCATTGATCTTCAATCTGTCTGCAAGTATGATCAAATGATGATGTGCAAATCAAATAACTAACTAGGGTTTCCATCAATGACAACACCAAAAAACATTTGCAGTGTCTCTTGCCAACAATTGTTTCCCAATTTTTAGAACCTTTTAGATTCAACATCCAACTCCAAGGTGCACTGTATTCAACCTCTTTCAATTTTGTTTGTGTTTGTTCATGTTTTAGTTCATTCTTGCACACCTCACTGTGTTTTCAAACATTGCACATTTCATTAGTTTTGCATTCATAATCTGTCAATTACATCACTTAGTTGCATTTACATCATTGCATTTAGTCTTAGTTACATCATACATCCCTTTATTTGCGTGAACCACTTCAATTTTAGGGTTCTATCTCTCTCCTTTTAGGTGAAAAACACTAAGAGTGCAAGAGAAGTTCATAGAAAACATCAAAATTGTTGGTTCATTTTTGTGGACCTACATATTGAGCACATTTTTCTTTCTAATTTCAATTACATATTGCATCCTAGGTTTCCTTTGTATCAACATTCAATTAGGTTTTGTTTTGTTTTTGCATCCTAGGGTTTCTCAAATTGCATTAGTTAAAGAATCATATAGATTTCTTTTTTTGCATATCAAATCATTACAAAAATTAAAATTTGCATTTACATCTTCATTCTGCATCTGAACAACATTAAAATCATTTTATATTTTCTTAAAAACACAAAAGAAATTCATGTGTAGACTCATTCACCACCCTGGGTAAATCAGTCCACCTACATATTTTAAACTACATTTTCAGGCATTTTCTGGGTATTTTCTGCATTACACTATTCTATAGTTACTTTATTCTATAATTTCTAGATTTCCTATTTTATACACTTTCTTGCATATTAGTTTACTTTCATTTATTGTCATCATGGCTTTCTACTTTACTAAGTTTTGGAATTCATTGAAATCCTTAGTAGATAAGTCTAATTTTGCCTTTGGTCATGATCCTAATGACTTTGAGCTTCCTCATACTCCTTCAACTCCAAATGAATGTCCTCCTTGTCTTGTTGATATCATTGGAGAAGGTGATGATAGCATGACCAAGTTCTTAAATTCATCCCTTGACAACCTCGAGGCCAATGCAGTGTTTTACCCATCCATTAAGTCACAAGATCTTCCTACTGTTTCACCTCCTGACATGTTTGGTTATTTAAATCTTGAAATGACTAAAGGACCTAAGTTCCCTCCCACAAGTGGACCTAGTTCCTCTACACAACTACATCCTCAACTATTTTATGATAACAAAGTTACAAATGCACCAATCGACCTTGAAGCAACATATGGAAAGGGTTTTACCATTTTAAACAAACAAGGTTGTGACACAACAACCGAACATGACATTCACCAACTTCTCAAATAAAGACCAATAGATGAAAACACAATAGGATTAGGATATCAAGATCCTCCTCATGATAATAGGCCTCCTTTTCAATTTTGGAGACTTTGAGATGATGGTACAATGATATTGATTCTCCTCCTAACTTGAATGTTGTCCTTCCACATGAAAAACCATTACCTGATTCTAATGACAAGGATGCTAGGATCCCCATGGGTCCTCTTCCTCCTTCAATCCATGAAAAAGGTGAATCTAGTAAACGTAAACATCCATACAAATTGAGAAAACTAGGGTTTCCTCCCCACCCCACCACCTAAATGTGAAAATAAAATACAAATGCTTCTAAATAGAGGTCTTATACTCTTACCACCTTCAAACAAGTTAGACATCTATCCTAAAGATTCTAACATTCCACACTGCAAGTATCATCGTATTCTTTGACACCAAATTGATTAATGTTGGACATTGATGGATATATTGAACGAGTATCATTTCACTAATACCGAATTCTATCCTATCATCCGTTAAACCCAAATCTCTTCATCATGCCATAGTTGTAGAATTTCCTACTCTCACTATTGCATGATCCTTTCCCATCACCCACCTCGGCTCATTCTTGTCTTACATTTAGTGGGGGCAAGAAGTTGTGAGCTTTGTCCTAGTAATGCATCTATCCTTGTCTCTTAGCTATGTTATTCCTCTTTTGCTTATATTACTTGAGATTGTGAATCCAATAACTTGGTTAGTGGTTGACTTAAATTTGCATTACTAGCTCATTTTCCTTTTTCTTTGGTATGCTTATATGTGTGTATCGCATTCCCCCTTAATGTGTGTTTGATGTTCTCTCTCTTTGTGTACTTCCTCTATTGGTACCTCTATTCGTCTATATGTTGTACTTTATCTTTTTTTTTTTTTGTTCTCCTTTTGGGGATGATGCAAAGCATTGAGACACCCTATGTCTCTTCCATGCTGACCCAAAAGGTTCTTTTACTTTTTCCCTTTTTATTTTTTGTTCTCCTTTTGGGGATGACGCAAAGCATTAAGACACCCCATGTGTCTTCCATGTTGACCCAAACGGTCCCTTGTCCTTTTTACTTTATCTTTTTTTTGTGTTTTCCTTTTGGGGATGATACAAGGCACTGAGACTGAAATGTCTCCTTCATGTTGACCCAAAATATTTTCCTTTTCTTTTTCCTTTTCATTTTCCTTTCATTTGTATGTTTTCCTCTTTGGGATGATACAAAGCATTTAGATAGCAATGTCTCTTCCATGTTGACCCAAAATGAACTTGTTTTTTCTTTTTTTTTCACTCTCTTTGTGTCATTCTTCCAGTTCTATGTGTATTTTGGGAATGATGATAGTTTCAAGATCTTTAATAAAAACATTGCAACAATGAACATACTGACCCTAAATCTATAGATCCCTTATGTGTTTGGTGTGTTCCTTTCTAGGGGGCAACCCTCTTTTTTTTTGTTCACATTAAGTAGCCTTACCTGGAAACATACAACTTGGCATACATGCTTTCTAAGTTGGCTCTTATTTCTTGTTTTTCCTTTTGAATTTTTTCTTTGCTACTTTAAAGTAATTGCTCATATAACGTTGTGTTGAAATTATTTTAAAGTAAGGGGCATACATTGGAATTATTTGTTTGCATTCTTGGTTCTTAGTGTAGCCTTGTCACTTCATATGATGCGTTTGCACTTTGTGGATGACATTGGGTGTGATTTCCTTCAAAATCCTGATCTATCTTAGCATATTACATTCCTCTTAGTGGCCTGATGTGATGCATTGCATCCCCTAAGTTATGAATATTTTATTCTTTGATTGGTCCTTTCT
This sequence comes from Sequoia sempervirens, assembly GCA_007258455.2. Classification (NCBI taxonomy): domain Eukaryota; kingdom Viridiplantae; phylum Streptophyta; class Pinopsida; order Cupressales; family Cupressaceae; genus Sequoia; species Sequoia sempervirens. The sequence goes on along the minus strand of VDFB02281492.1, from coordinate 804,570,996 downwards.
TGGAGACACTAGACATAAAGTCCCCTAAGTGAAAGACCTTGCATGAACTTAACAAGACTCCTTTGAACACCTTTTATATTTTACATTTTTACATTTTTTTATTTTACATCTTTTCCACCTCACATAGCATAGCTTCCACACCTATGGTACCATCCTATTTGTTCATGAGTTCTAGGCATACAAATTCTTGCTTGTCTCATGAAGCAAAAACCAAAATTTTTCCTTTGTGGTGGCTTGTTAGAGTTATCAGGAGGTATAACTTTGATATGGTTCAGGGGGAAGCCCATTCTGCAACATGAATTTACCCATAGCCACCTATGTGTTTGTGAGTGCATATGAACTAGAGTATGTTTCTCACCTTTTGGGCCTTCTAACCTGGTAGAATGTCATGTGTTCTATCACCCTAGAGTGAGTATGTATTTTCTCTTTTTGACAAACAACCTAGATTTGATTCACAACTAGCTGAACAAACAATCAAAGCTTGATCCAAATTTTCCTTTTCATCCAAGTTTCTCTCTCACATTCTCTTTCACATATGTGTTCCTTTGTTTTTATACTTAGTAATCCATGGTATCTTCATCCAGGGTGCTTGATCATCCCTCTTAATCATTGTTATTCGATCTTGCTAGAATACGTGCATTTGGACCTCCCTCTCGATATGCATGGCTACTTTAGTGTGACTTTGAAGCAATTTCATCCTCTCACTAAAGTTGGGGCTAAATGTACCATAGAAAAATGGATCTGTGACATTTTCATGGTTTTTTAGGTCTTTCTCTCATGATGCTTGACCCATTTTTCTTTGATTTAATGTTGCAATGTAACTTCTGCATTCACATTAGGTCCTAAAATTCAAAATATGATGTCTTCAAAAAGGTGTTGTGTAAGTGTTGTAACACATTTCTACAATTTTCTAGACTCTTTTTATCATAATTCATCCAAAATCACCTTTTTTCCCCTTATCAAGTCCTATTCTAAAGTGTTCTAAAGTCTTGTAACAATATTTCATGCTTTTATAGGCTTGTTATCACTATTTACACCTTTCTTATGCTTTATTTGACCCCTTTATGCACTCATAAGTCATAATTAAGTGAATTTTTTAATTTAAACCCAACAAAAAAAATTAAATGCAACTTAATTCCTAACATCCACTTACAAGCCTAAGGTGGGGCCCATTTGCCATGGGTGGCACATGAGTCCCTCTTGGCTCCAAATTCAAAATAATTCAAATTTTCTTTCGGATTTTATTCAAAAAGACCTTATGTTGGCCTGTGATATTGTATTATTGGGTTATTAGGGCATAGGATTGCATAAATAAGTGTTTTTCTACCCATTTTACATCTAATTCATTCAAGTATTCACTCATTCACTTGCATTCAGTCATTCAACATCAATTAGCATTCATTTTATCAAAGCATCATTGAATCAAGTATCTTGGAGCAGCCATTGACATATCTTCAAACTTCTTCAACAAGGTTGTGGTGTTTTTAGGACATTTTCATGTTGTTTATTTATCATTACTTGCTCATTTAATTTCATTTCTTGATTAAGCGTTTGATTACCAAAGTGGGATTTCACGAAGGAAAATTCCTATACTCTAACCCTTTTCCCCTTTTGCATGTGTTTTTGCAAACTTTTATATGTAGATTTGTCAATAAAATAGGTGTTGAAAGGTGGTCAACAAGTCAACAAAGTGTTTCAAGTCAAAAAAACCCTATTTCAAGCTTGGATACAACCTACTGTCTATTTTCTATAGATTTGACTTTGTCAACCCAACAAGAAGACAAGTGTAGATCTAGATCTACAAAATTGACCTTTGAATTTGTAGAATTCTAAAGGACTCATTCACCATTAGTAGAAAATGAGTCCCACCTAAAGGATGAAAAAGGCAATTTTTTCAAAATATAGTTCCTGATAGTTAGAAAGCAGTTTCAGGTGTTTTTACCATTACGAGGATTTATTTGCCATCAGTGGCGAATGAATCCCACTAGTGATTTATAGTGATTTCTACCAATTTTTAGAACCTTCTAGATTTAACATCCAACTCCCAAGAGCACTCTTTGAAGCCTCTTTAAATTCTATTTTGGTTTGTTCATGTTTTAGTTAATTCTTGCATACCTCACTATGTTTTCAAACATTGCACATTTCATTAGTTTATCATTCATAATCAGTCAATTACATCACTTAGTTGCATTTACATTATTGCATTTAGTCTTAATTACATCATACATCCCTTTATTTGAGTGAAACAGTTCAATTTTGGGGTTTTATCTCTCTCCTTTTGGGTGAAAAAGCCTAAGAGTGCAAGAGAAGTCCATAGAACACATGAAAATTGTTGGTTTACGTCTCTTCAATTTTTTTATCCTCAATAGTCATGGTATGAAATACTTAAACATTATTCATTGATTGAATCCTCATTCTTCTATCTCTTTGTATTTCTTCCTCCTCTCTCTTTTCTTGAATTTCTTCATGGGTCAATATCTTTCTATCTTTCCTCTTATTATGACATTGTGATTCCATGATTATAAAATGTTTAAGTACAAATGAATGTCAATAGTAAAATTCTTCCTTCTTTACTCCTTAAAATGAGTAGAACCAACTAACACAAGCTATACCCCTAATCCTAAATACATATCCATTGGTCATCTTCATCCAAACCTTGACAAGGAAAATAAGTTTTCCATCCTAAGTGTTCCTTACCATCAATCCACATCTCCAATTATTAATTCCTATCTCCAAACAAAGAATCCATTAGCATAACTCTCCCATCAATCATAATTGCTTATATATTGATAGCTCCCTTAAAAAATAATAAAATATGTCTTAGGAAAATGTGATGATATGATTAGCTATATTATAAACATTGGAAGGAAGTTTCCACTAAACTATTGATTTAGGAAATCACCTATTAGTTGTCCTTCTCCTACATTTAACAAGAGAAATCTATCATACATCTGAAACCTTGCTCTAACACCAAGTGATCTCCTAAGTTCGTATACCAATCCTTATCAGAAATCCTCATCCCCATCACAAATTCAAGAAAGCCTTGTAGCCTCAAACTCTTATTGCAATCCTTCATCCTTGATATCATTGCAATCGTGTACATCCTTTTGATTGGATGGGATAAATGTAGCTTATGTCGAAGGCGTATCCAATTTGGGAGACATCAACATAAATTTTGCAATCCATGGTTGACCTCTATCCACAACAGCTGGCCAATGATTGAAATGGAATGATTCATTGATCATCTTCTACTCATAAAAAGGAAGAACAGTTGTATTTATGCCGCATTCAATCCACCGCCTTCATGATGCATTGAATCGACTTGCAATTGTTTGTCTGCTAGCACTGGGTATTGTTCATAACTCTCCTTTACTTATTGGTGTCATGGAGAGAACGCCAATTCATTTGAAATGGATCAACCAATGCATCAGGTGCATAGAGTAACATGTCAACAAATTGATGATTACCTTTACATTTGAACTACTCTTTTCCCACACTTTGTATACGGTGTTGTCGCATCCCACATTGGTCACCATCCTCCTCTTCACCTAAGCACACTATTTTTGTGTATTAAGAAACTTTGTTTTTAGGGAAAAATGAGAAGCATTAGAGGGGTTGGGGAGAAGACGGTGGTGCTCTAGTTATGAGGAGGAGCAGAAAACAATAAGGAGAGGATACCTGAGTTGGGGTGGGAGATTTATGAAGGTGTGAGTGCAGCATGAGGAGTTTTGGTGCACGAGTGAACTTTGGGGAAAAGGTGCTTTAGTTTTCTATGCTTGTGCAATTTGGGGATGTGATCCCCTATTCTTATATTAATCTTTGTGTCTCCAAAGAAAACCTTTTTCCTTGTTATCTATTTTGTTTTTATTCTCTTGCAGAGGCAAGAAAGCAAGCTCTGTAAGATCTTTCAGATTGGTGTTATTTTTGGCCTGTACATGCAAACCACTACCATAATTAAGTAGTTGTTAGATTTAATTTCACTTGGGAATGAAATTCATAACTGGTGCCAAGGATACTAATGAAAACCGAAGTAGGAGCTAGATGGTTTTGGTTTTATTTATGTGTATTGGTATGAGTATAAATGAGTGCAACAACAGTTTTCAAAGTGGTGAGAAATCTAGTCAAAAGCAAAATAATATCATATCTTAATACTTTAGCTCCCCATAATTGTCAAGACTAAGGGGGTTGTTCCTATGTATGTGAGGTATTCCCTTTTATTTGTCTTTCTTGCTTTTGGATGTCTTGTCCCATGGATACCCAATAAATTCAATCATTAACCTCTCCAAACTTGTTTTTCGGTTCATTTATCATCTAAACTAGTTTTTTCCAAAAATCACGTAGGGTGAATACTCTCATTTAAGTTCTAAAATTTTGTATGATTCCATACACTCATGGTGATGGTTTTCATGGAAAGTCTCAGTCCTATGTTGGGTTGGAGAAATGTATTGGGGATTTGAAGGGACATTTTTCCCACATCAAGGTGTTGGCAGTTGGTGTGCATTGTATGGGAGGTGATGAGAAGAGTACTCTTATATTGGATCAATGCAATGATCCAAATTAAAGGTGATACCCTAGAAATTTTGTTCATGATTTCTCAATGTTTTAAGCTTTTCTTAGAAAATCCATTCTATTTTTTAAATTTTTGGGTTTTCCTCTCATGCCAATATTTTAGGTATGTACATAAAAATTAAAAAGAGATAAGCTAGCACATACAAACTATGTTCTTATGGTATTTTGTGGTTGATTGAAAGTTCTATTTTTATGGCTTGTTCTTTTACAAAATCAATATTAATTACTATGAGAACAGGATGGGAGGTCTCTTCCTATTAAGCCAATATAATTGTCGTATGTTATTTTGCCTCAAGAGACATCAGTTCAGTTTTTGTTTGAAATTTCTTGATTTACTTTCAATAATCAATGCCCCTTCTTGCTTGTCATCAACTCCCTTAGACAGAACTAGGGTTAGTTTCCTTGTATCTTGATTCCATGAAAATTCTTAGCTATCAAGAACTGTTCTTAAGTGCCAAATAATTTAAAATTCAAAAGTGAAAATTTTCCAATAGAAATAAGATAGTATTATGATCAGGAATCAAATTGACCATTAAACTCTTTGATGTTTAAGTAGAGAAATCATAAATACACTATCTTCTGTAATGATTTTTAGTTTCCCTAATCAGCTAAAATATCTTCATGTAGAATACACCTCTTGAAAACACACCCAAGAAGATTTTGGTTTCAAGCATCTTTGATATATATGCATTAGAGTTTCTTCATGGATGATGTTTGGTCTCGAAAATGTTTAGAAAAATTATTATTAGAAAGTCCAAAACAAAAGACTATTGGAACTATCATAGACAATTCCACATACCCACAAACCCCTCTATAAAGCTCTATCAATTACCATTGTTGGACCCAAAAGATGCTCTATCAGTTCTCTACCTTTGAGCTTTTGCACAAACATAATTCTAGTACCCACAAACCCCTCCATAAAGCTCTATCAATTACCATTGTTAGACCCGAAATATGCTCTGTCAATTCTCTGCTTCTTAGCTTTTAAACAAACGTAATTCCAAGTGGTACAAATGAAAACCTAATAAAAGAGGTAAGGATTTTTTATAAATAATTGTTTTTGAAAGAGGAAAAAATGGGTTTTACAGGGACCCAAAACCACAAAGTTTATAAATAAAAGATAAGATCGTTAAATACACTAAAAAGAAAAAGGCTATAAATATAGCAACAAGAAAATTCCATAGCCACCAAAAAGGCCAGTGAAGGCCACATAACCAAAAAACCATATAAAATGCCAGTAACAACTAAATTTGGGCCTTTAATAAATCTGTAGTCTCAGCTTCTAGCTCCTTCATATCCTAAACCCCCTCTTTAAAATTAGAACCATCTAGGTAGTAGGTGACACTTTCCTTTTAAGGTTGGCACGAGTCCTTTTTGAAATACCTTGATCCTCGTTCATGCTTTAATCCTTGTTCTCTTCTATATCAATGACCAGTGAACCCTGTTGCATTTTTTCCAGCTTTTCAAACATAGCATTGATGATGATGGGATTGTGCCTAGCCATTTTATGGTTTTGTTCCACCACAGTTTTCATATCATTTTTAATTTTAACCATTTCAACCTCTAGGGACTTATACTTCTCCTCAATATCACCTTCTCTCCTACCAGTGCTGTTCTTTTTCCGTTTTCCTTCTTTGTTATTGAGAGTGGCCAACTTCAATTCCAGCTCCTCTGACTTGCTATGCAGAGCCCTGTTTCTTTGATTGAGATCATTAATTTCTAGACAGGCCCATTTCAAAACCCTAAAAATGTCACCAATGTCATTTCTTGTAGAGGCAAGTATATCACCAGATTGAACCCAGTCTAATATGAGGTTAACATCATCCGAGTTGGGGGAGCTAGGAAGTCTAGTACATTCAGCTCTTAAAGATGCAAGAGGGGAGGACACAAAATTTCTACTAGCTTCAAGGTTCTCAACTTTGTCTTCCAAGGAGTCTGTAGAGTAGGAAACTAACTTATTAGTAGGGGAGGCCTTGAGAAAAAGATTCTTAAAGGGGACATGGCAGTTGGAATAGGTCTCTAGGTTAGCTTTAGAAAGCTGGGGTTTTTTAGGCTAGGTTTTCTTACCAGACATCTTAGAGGAAGGGTGGATTTCAACAATTCTCTCCTGGTAAGGCTGATTCTTTGAACCCCCACTGTCCATATCATAGTCCTCAGATGTCGCAGAGGCAACAAGTTTGGATAAAGATGACATACTTTGATATTGTTCATAAATTAACCTAATAAGACCAGGATGAAGAATATGATATCTCCTGAGATTTTTATAATGTTCCTCAAGGTTATTACTCAACGAACATAACAAGTAGTGGGGCAAAGAAATCCATACCTTATGGCAGAAGTGGTTAAGAATGGAAAAATGATGACCATACACTCTAGTGAATCTCCTATCTAGGGTGATATACTCCATAATAACACAAAATACCTTTCTCCACAGTGCCTTAATGGTGTCGATTTGAAATAGTTGTTGGAAATTTTAACTAGTTTCAATTTCTACTTATCCTTCTTAGGAAATCTAATGATCACCTCATCAAAAAACCTTCTGTCATGATAAAACTTCATGCCCTTAGTGGACATTTTGGAAACCTCCCCTATTATTTGCTCATCCACCTTCACCTTTCTCCCAAAGAGAATAATTTCGCCATTGTTCTAGTTCTTCTCAAAGTAATATGTGGCCATAGTATTAGGCCCATGAATTTTTTTCAGAAATGGAACAAACCCACCTCTTTCAATATGCTTCAAGACCTTATTATTCCTCATGTGCACCTCAAAGCTTTTTGGTTCAAATCTTTTCCTATCTCCCCCATATTCATTTTCACCTTGCTGCAGACACTACCAGTGTTAAGCACCTATTGCAGAATAACATAGCCTTTCTAATGCACCCACAAAGCATGCCACTTTTTCTTCCTAGCTAAGTAATATGACGCGACCCCATCAAATCTCTTGATTTTGATGTACTTAGCCCCTTTCCCTTTAATCATTAAATGTATTTTCCTCTTTCCCATGCGTAACATCATAATCAAGTAAGGCCCTGACTTCAATTCTCAAGGCCCTACAATTCTTCCATGTGTTCAAACCTTGCTTTCTAAACCCTTCATTTGCAAAGTAGTCCACCACGCTATTAGCTCCCCTGTAGACGTGTGAAAATTTTACTTTTTCAAACTTGTCTAGAATGGACTTTATTTCATCAATCCAATTCTTTATCGGCCAAGAGGAGGGTCCTTCATAAGAGGCAATCAATGATATTTTTAGAATCCCCTTCTAGCCATAAATTTTTTATAATCAAATTATAAGCTAGCTTTAGAACTTGAAATGCTCCTATACAATTATTGTTTTATTTAATTATTATACTAGCTTGTCGTAGAAGTTTTTCTTATAAATTTTCTTTACATTTTATTAATTGCAGGTGCAAGTACAATGTGATGCTCTACTACTTACTTGCTTTGATGATGATTGGAAGCTCTTTGCAAGGGGAAACCCATAAGGTTAGAAAGAGAGATAAAAAAAAGGTTTCTAAAGGAAAATATATATGAGATTATCATAGAAAAGGGTTAGTTAGATTGTTGTAGACCAATATTGAGCACATTTTTTAAGCTTGCAATATTTTGGTTATAAATAAATAGGTAGATAGATTTTTAGTCCAATGTTTTACAGTGGGTTGATTTTTTTAACATGCTTTTCAACACTGATCTAGCATGCTTGCTACAAACAGGGGACGTACAACAATCCCATATGGAAATGCTTTGGCTATTGGACATTTGGGTTTATGTTGAAAAGCTACAAAGGAATGATGCTTTTTCCATCTTATTAGAACATGCAAGCAGAAACCTGCTACATTTAACTAGCAATTTGAGGTATTTTCCTTTCATTTTATACATTGAATTTATTTTTAACATGATCTTCAACACTGATCTAACATGCTTGCAATGAATAGGGGAAGTACAACGATCCCATATGGAAATTCTTTGATGCAATGTAATATTTGGTCTTATATTTGATACATAAAGAAAATGTAGTCTACAACAAGAGTTTGATCATAACATGGGGGGAGAATAGTTTGGTAGGTGAAGGCTATTATAACTTATGAGGTATCCAAAAAACTCATACACATGCACTTTTCCCAAAAACATTTTTTTAAAAATACTAACCATTATTTTGAATGTTCACCTTTGATGTCGAGTTGTAGAACATAATTGAATTTCAAACATGATTTTCTACATCTTATAAGGTTTGCATCACTGGTCTAAGAGAACTCAACAGCCTGTTATAAGGCTTGGATAATATGGTCACTTGTTCAAAGCGTCGTTTCACATTATGATGGATGAAACACATTTCCATTGTGAATGGCCATTTCTAAGTCGTCTGCACCATTTATTTCCATTGCAAAAAAGTCTCTAGAACAAAAATAGTCGATTTGTTTCTGCAAACCTACTTTTGCTTCTTGTTTTGCCTCCCTTTTTAATGGGACAAAAGGTTACCTACAATATCTATAGGTACTTCGAGGAGTTCAAAATTATTTTTGTATGCATGTGAATAGAGATGGAGTTAATACATTTGAAGTTAAGGATTAGTTTTTTATGCATGAAATTTATTTATGTGGGTTAAAATTTTATAATGAATCAAAATTTTTGAAAACGTGTATGTATACAAAATTTGTTTCTTATATGCAACCTTCAAATATTCCATTTCTCATCATGTTGTTGTTGTTGTTATGATTTTTGTTTCTTGTTTCTAGTAAAATAGATATAAAGCCTCTTGCTTGTTGCATTTCATGTATAAAGTCACAAGCAAATATCAAGAATTATAGGAGCTAGCTGTGAAAAAGATAGTATATTCACCAAAAGAAAACATATTAATATCCCATTTTTTTAGAACAAAAAAACTTAGAAAATTGGGTTCCAGGGTACAAAATTTATGAACTATCAACAATACAAATATTCTACTCAGTAGAGATGTAATTTCTCTGAATAAAAATCACATACAATTTGGTGCAAAAGAAACTAAAATAGGTCCAAGAACTGCCAAAAAAATTACATACATCACTCTGTGTATTCACCAAACTGAGACAAACTTTTAAAGTTTTTCATTTCTTCAATCCTCTACCTTGTCTTTAGAGCCATGAAGGTGAAAGGAAATTATATATTTGTCTCGTTTTCTCCTCATGGTCCTTTCCTACCTCCCAATCCTATATATTCTTCTCTTGGATAGAAAACATCGGCCCTCAAAAATAAAACTGGTTGCCTATCATTTGTAACCTCGCTAAACCAAAAAAAGACTCCCACTAATTGCACGTGGTCATAAAGAATATTTATATAAACAATGGTTATTTGTCATGTATACATGGGTGGAATTATATTAGAAGGGAAGGAAATCAAGGTGTTGATAGTTTTTGGGATTGGAACATTATCAATTTTGATACTAGAAATAATCAGATTATTTATTGATTTAACGAATGCTAACTATAATACCTCTCTAGATTCTTGATTTCTGGTGGAGTGTTTGTGCAGCAAAATTGATTTATGCATTCAATTTTATTGTTAGTATTTTTGTGTGAGCTGAAAAATAACCTCTTATGAAACAACAAAAGATCCATCGTGGTCATGACTATTTCAAGAGATATTTGTAAAATTACATGTGATAAAATTTATTGGTAGAAAGCTAACATAAAATGTACAATCAGAAAGTTCATTCATCTTGAGCATTTGGTGCAAAGAAAAATAGTACAACATTTTCAACTATAGCATGAACGAACAAGTTGTTTAATTAGAGGCTATGGTAGCTAAAGGAAAAAGGCAATAGGAATTCATTAATATTATCTTATTTCTAAGAAAACTCGATCTGAATACATAGATTGTTGATTTTGAAAGGATAATATATATATATATTTTTGGTAACAACATGCCTTATTTCTCGATATTGTTTATGTTATTATATGTTATTAGGTTTTGTTGTAATTTGTTTTATTATCTGACATTTTAAAGTTTTCTATTTATGGCATAATTCAAATTTCAACCAATCTAACTACATGACTTCAAAATTTTCATACAATTATTTAGTGTACCCTTTGCCAAATCCTTCCAAAGAACTGAACAAAAAATTCCACAAGATTGGACTTGATGTACGATCATGACAGGGAGACCCTCAAAAGGGTCAAATTGATGATTAATTTAAATCTGTTAAAATTTATCACACTACTTATTAGCTCCAAACAATCCTTGTTTCAACATCTTCAATTTGAAGACATGTACTAATGTTGATTAGTCTAGCCAGGTAAATCCAAGGATCTACATAAATTTGATTTTTAGTTTCAGTAGTTAAGGAATGAATGAGTAAAGATCATAATTACTAGACTTTACCCATCATATTGGTGGAAGATACCACCCCATAACATATTTTGAAGCAAGACCAAAACCATATCATATTGGTTATTTCCAATTATTATACTTACAGGTTCCTTGGTAGACATTTACAGAAAATTCCACAAAGAAATGTACTGGAATGATTGAAAGATGCACAAAATGGGCATGTTGAAGAGCTTTGAAAGATTTCAAGCAAATGCAGTTGGCACATTTGAAGCCAACTCCACAAACTTTTCTTGCACCTTCTAGTAGGGGAAAACTGAGCTTTGGAACAGGGCATGCACATCCAATAGAGCAGAATCAAATAGTGGAAACTAATGCAAAATGTAAAAGCATACACAAGGGACAAAATGCCTCAAAATTTGTGGTCATCACTCTACAAGTATGCCTATAATTATTATATTATTAAAAAAAGTTAATAACACATACCTCATCAAAGCAAAAAAATACTACAAGTTGTATTTACTTTCATGGTAATTGCTCTCCTAAGAAATAACTTGATATAATTATTTTCTAATCTTGCTAGATAATAATTCTTCTAGTACATACATATGAATGCACCAATGAACTAGAATTTAACATACTAAAAACTATGAACATTTCATAAACAAAACTAGAAATTTTTTTATTTATTGGATCAAGAGTCTCTTTGTTTTTCACATTCTTCTAATTAAATTGAAGAGTTTCTTACCATTATGCTATTTTATATTATAAGGTTTATCATGAAATCTAGGTGGGCTTTCATTTCTTTTAAAATTAGGTTTCTCATTACCCAAGCTTTTCTCATTCTTGGTTTATCTTATAATTTAGGTCTGTCAAAGCCTTCATCACCTTATCTAGCTTATCACCATAAGAAGATCTCTTTTCAAGATGGGCTTTAATATTCTCTTCTTCCCACTTTACTAGGTACCCTTTTATTACTTTAAATATGTAGAGCAACTTTGTAAGCTTCCCTTAGAATTTGCGGGTTATTATTTCTCAGGTGATACACCATGGGTATGTGTAGGATCATCATGGAAAAAACAAGCCCTTAAGTGGTGAAAATTTCAAAAAAGTCAAAGTTAGGAAATTTGACATAAAAAATTGAATAAATTATTTATATTATTTCAAAAATATGTAAGAATAGAATCTATAGAAAATTGAATGTAGTTTCTAAACTACTATGTTTATTTAAAAAAAAATCTATTTGATGAAAATTTGAAATTTCAATGCAGTAGTACTTAAATTTTAGGGAAAAAATAAGTAGGTGTCTATCTGACCACCCTAACCATAGTAAAATGATAATATATTTTTACAATATTTTAGATATAAGTAGAGGACTCATGTCCCGATGTGATGCATATTTTTTTGTAATTTTTTTCCAAGTAAATAATTAATTATGAATTTTTTATTACAAATTTTTAAAAATATAAAAAACTTGTATGTCTGACCACCTTAAATTGGTCAAAACTTCATGAAATACACCTTTTTTTTCTAATCCTATCTAGTATGCGAAGAATAGAATGTGATGCATGTTTTGGATTCAAAAATGTGATACCATTTGAAAGCTATAGATGGTTTTCAATCAACCTATCAATCAGGACTTTAGTCGTAATTCAAATAGAAAATGAATAATAATTATTTATTAAATTTAAAGTAAAGAATAATTTATATTGGTGGAAATCTAAGAATCTTCTTTAAAAACCCTTTTCGTTTCATCAATTTTGGGTTAAAAAAAAGTCATTAGCCACATACCCCACACATACCCATCATATCACCACTTTTTGGCCCATCACGATCCTGCACATAGCCCCATCTTGGAATCAAAGGCATTGCAGTATAGGATAAGACACTTTTTCATTAGGTCTTAAGTAAGGAGGAATCCTAGACATCACCTTTTGAAATATGGTGTTAAAATCAGAAACCATTTCATTATGCCCTTTTGAGATGTATTTAATTAATTTAGCATGAACATTGGATCTATTTTGTCACCATACTGATCTCTAAAGACCCCCTTAAGCTTTTCCCAAGATCCAATACTAGCATGTAATAAAACTCTAAACCAATCTCTGTCATCTTTATTTAATGAATACATGCACAACTTCATCATTAAATATTCATTTTCAATCTCAAAGTCATTGATCATATTATTGAAGGATCTTAAATTGTCCTCCTCTAATATATCAATGTTCCTAGAAAATATAATGAGAACATTTATAATATTATTGGGAATGTGGTTAGAATAACGAAGGATTCCATCAAAGCACAATTGTCTATACCTTACTAATTGCAAAGGCCTTCTATCAAATGGGTTACCTTGATTTTTTTTTTGCTCCTTATTCCTTCTCCACCTATACTTGGATTCTTGGACTAATTGACAATTTTCCTTCTAGACTAAATTTTTTCACTCCTAATGATATGAAAATGTTGCTCAATTCCACTTGTATTATGAGGTTGGGAGGTGTAGGTAAACTGACCTATATGAGAAAAAATATTTAGACCAATTGTTGGGATAGGCTGAGATGTTGGCTAAGGTGGGTTTTGGGAACTAGAACTTAACAATCCACCCAGTCCATATGAAGCCTTCAAAAACTCAATATTTCTCTCCCTTTCAACTTTTATAGCCATTTGTTGCATCCTCTCTAGATCCCTTTGAAACTACTTTGTTTCCTTTTTAATTTAACATCCATTAGGTTAGGACCCTTAGATGTTGAATTCTTTTGCGATGATGGTCCTCCATTTATAGTTACTCCTTTCATGGGTTGTTTTTCTTTGTCAATTGGCTGAGAAGGGAAACTAGTGGTAGAAGGCTTGGAAACTGATATTGTAACAATAGAACTAGGCTAGATGTTGGTGTTGGTATTTCCTATTGGAGCATTTAAAGTATCACTACCAATTATTTGAGTAATTACTAGGCCAATTTATGTAATTGAAACAAATTGAGGCTTTTCTTGATTGAGACTTTTCTCTTCAACATATCTCTCTCATAAATGAAATTTCTTATTCTCTCTTTTTTCTCATTTTCCCTCTTAATTTTTGTTTCATCTTTCCTTTGAGCCTCCCTTTGAGGCTCATGAATGTCACATAATATGCCATCTTCAATAGAAACTATTATGTCAAAATTAGAGGTCTTTGACATTTTTTATGATGTTGGGGGTACTATGAATAGACTTGGTCAAAAGATCAAATGGAAAAGGAGTAAACTTTTTTTTCTAGAAATTTAAGCACCAATAACCCTAACAATGCTAGAAGCAACATTATCTTGCACAATTCTATTTATTTATATTCTTTGTCTAGCATTAGTAGGTCAAGATTGATGTACATTTATAATAGACTTATCCACAACACCTTCCTCCTCTCTTGAGGAAATTTCATAATCAAGACCTAATAAATTTGTATGAATTTCATGACTACGACTATAATAATTTTCAGTATCAGGAATATGATGTGGAGTGGACTTACTTGTATGTGCATTCTTTTTTTTCCATTTTTGCCTTGTATTTCTTGGTGATTGTCCAAGTTTTCTCTTAGGATGGTTCTTCATGTGTCACCTGGGTCCTCTCATTGTCTCTAAAACTTCTCACCTCATTTCTTCTAAAATGCTTTAAAATAATAATGCACAGGTATAGGATACATAGAGTCACCACCCAAATTAATGGGAATTTAAAAATAAATTTGTAATTTTTTTGAGAGATTTTTCAAATATAGAGAGGAACTGGACTATACCAATGACAACTTATAAAGTAATTCACACAAACATGCAAAGGAGACTTGAATCTTTGAATAACAAAATTTAGATTGATAAATGATGAGAAACTTTAGAAATTCATTCTTCACATAATGTAGAACTTTGAAATTTATGACTGTGATTGTAGTACCCCTCCAGTTGCTACTATGTGTATTTTTTTGTTTTTGTTTGATTGCTAGTTGTTAAAATTTGTTGATAATACATTGGACATCGAGATCATTTGATTAAGTTTGTGTGATGGATGCGAGTGTGCTATGGTTAAGTTGTTTCTGAGTGTTAATGTGTTTATCTATATGTGTATGATGTTTATGTTATTATGATGCATGTCAGTCTTGGTGAAGAAGACAACGTAGCACTACTCACTTGTGAGTATCTTGTTGCGTTGCAATTCTTCTTCACGGTGTGTTTTTCAATATATGATGATATGTATAACATTGATGTTTTCTGCAGATACAGGTACCGGGTATCGGCTCCACTTGCTTGTTAGGTTTGAGGATACCCTAATCCAATTAAATCATGTTGATTCAGAGATAGTGTCTAGTCCTTGTTTAACCATCATTCTTCGTTGAATGAGTACCCTATTGTTGCCCGTTGTCATTCGTTGTTTTGTTTTGTCGTGTCAATTTTGTCAGTATTATTTTATTTAGAAATTAATTACTATTTTATTTAGTTAAATGGCTAATTTGTTGATATATTGATTAAATGCAAATCTGTTTAAATATTAGAATAAATATTTATGTTATGTTTATTGTTTAATTTATTAAATTAAAATTAAGCAAGTCATTTAATTAAAAGAGAATGTGTGATATTTTTTGAAAAGGAATTTCTTTAAAAGTAATTAAATAATTACTTGTGCAAATATGTTTTATGTGAAAAGCAAGAATTTGTTTAAAAGAATTGATTTAAAAGTTAAAATATCTGAGAACTAGTCTTGAGGGAAAATATCTTGATATTTAAAGTTTACAACTGCATGAGCGATTATGGGAAGGCATGATTTATATTAGTTAAGTGTAACTTGAGTTAATAAATGGCATTAATTAGCCTTTAGGGGTTGCAGTTTTCTTACGGCATTGCTCGGGAAGAATTCTCATGGCAGCAGCTTTGAGAAAAATAAAAATAAAAGATTTGCACAGCAATTCTTTTGAGAAGTTTTGTGATATTGAGTAGAATTCAGAGGAGCTTCAACCTTGCTTCAATCCAGCTTTTCTACTTAATCAGGTTTTCTTCCTAGTTCTGCAATTTCTTAATTAAGAGATTCTGAAATTTTTCTTAGAAATTGGGAACTGCACTGGAAAACGTTATATTTCACTATTGGTTGTTTATTGGGTGAATGTATTCACCAGCTTAGGTATAAATTCTTGACTGGAGTGTAATTTGAGTTTAGACCTGGTAAGTGTTGTTTAGCGTAGGAAAAATTAGTACTTTATTAATTTATTGCAAGTAATCTGAAATTTGTAAGCATTGCGTGTTAAAGGAATTACTGTTTTGTATTCCTTGCTTGAAAATTTTGCTTGGGTAGTTGATGCTGCTCTTCTTAGTCGATTTATGACTGATTCTTTTAGTTCTTGTACATATTTCTGTGAAAAGCGTCATGGTTAAAGGCAATAGTACCTTCTGTGTATCTCTCTCTTGCTGTGCCACAATCCACTTTCTGTCATAGTTTGAATTGGTTAAGGCTTTACCTTCAACCTAGCGGCAGTCATTTCATTCGATGATTGCTTTAGAAATCTAGAGGAGATGTCTCCTATATTCTTTCTCCAGCGTATTCATTGTGACTATTAGCCTCTTGTAGTGATTGGTTCTTTTCCTATTTTTGAGTTGTCTTGGCTAAATAAGAAGTTTTGTATTCTTATTCTCATACTGTCGGTACTGGGTAAATTGGTATCGCATTATCATGAACGTAGACCATGATTTCTTTCTCAGCACCAACCTTCCATTCTTCTTTCCAAACTCTCTCAAGGATTTAACTCAATTTTGGGGACTTTATAATTTATTTTATTTTATTTTTTTATGGGCAATCGGTAATTTGGTGTTTTAAGAAAATTTATAAGATCATGGTATTGTTATTGGCGTATGCATCTTAATGGACATTTGTATCTTAACCCCATTTTATGAATTCCTTGGATCTTTACGCAATCTATCATAACATCATCACTTGAACATGGTTGGGCGCAATGATTTAAATGACCTTCCTGACTCTTTAAGAACCTTTTTCCTATGTTCGCTCAGCCTGTTGCCATACCGATACATTGATTTTTTGTACTTTTCTTTATAGATCTACGCACAGCCAGACTTCTTGTAATTTCCTTCAATTCATGTGAATGTAAATGTATAGGTCAGGTGTAACAATATGTATTTAGCCTAAACCTCAGTTTTCTTTTTTTTTGATGCGCCTATAAATGTCAATAAATTTATCTTTTTGTTATTTCCAGTTAAGACATGTTGTTGACGAATCCGTTGATCAAAACTGATAGTTCTATGCCTTAGCTCTACTGATCGGATGTGATTTAGGTTTGAGAGAACTACATTTTATATTAATCCTTGCCATGCGCACTTTGCTTCAGTCATTTACTTCGGAGGACTTCCTCATTTATTTATATGCACAGTGGTAGTTATATCAAATTTAGTGGAAGAAACTTACCAGTAGTTAGTTAGCAAATTAAATATAATAATTTGAACTGTGATAAGGCTAATTGAATAAGCTGCCACCTGTCATGGAATAGTGAACTCGTATATCACTAAGAGAATTCTTTTACTAGCCAAACTTCTTTTTATACGCCCATCTTAATCAGCACTGCTTGTTAATTTATAGTTTGAGTGTAATTCTGGCTGTTTGAGGATGTCTTATGTTGATAAGACAGCTGGAATGCTATTTTGATTGTTAATTTGACGGAGTATTATTTCTTTAAATAAAAATTAAAATAAATATATGTTGTTGGAAACACTCAGCCAATAATTATGATTGTTTTAAGTTAGGTGTTTTCTAAATAGCCAGTGCGGGTATATAAATTAGCCATGAACACCCCATGATCTGAAACAAAACATAGAAGGGACTGGAAGTTTAAATAAGTTCCCTTATTTCATACGCTGCCTATCATAAAGGCAGTATTTGAACATGGTAGGGTATATAGAATTTGATAACCTCCTTCATTCCATTTGCAATCTTTCACTAATGCTACACTTAGAATGAGAAGGTGCAGACATTTAATTAGACTCCCTGAATCATTGATAACTCGTCCTTGCTTCAACACACGAACTTAGAAGGTATGGACGTTTAAATAACTGGCTGACTCCTTCGGCTATCTGTCACAGCGCCAATACATGAGCATGTTAAAATGTACAGATTTAAATAAAATGCAATTGACAACAGTAGTAGTAGTCAATAAACTTTGTTTATTGTAGACTTTTGTACATTAATTTTATCAATAGAATTTTTGCATATACGGATAGAATTATTAATGCAAATTAAGTTATAATATTTATGTTATAAAAAGCTTTGTATTATTTTGTATTAGGATGAGAATGAAGACATTTACAATTGTGTATATATATATATATATTATAATATATTTATTTCTAGCTCTTTATTATAAGAGATAGTTAATATAAATTTAATAATGGACATGTAATTCTTGTTAACAAGTTTGACTTAGATTAATATGGCTTTTAAATTGTGGATAATGGATTACTCTTATTATTAATTAACTTTTCTTTTATTTGATACTATATGTCAAGAAAGCATTTGTAGAAGAATATTTGGAACATTTGAAGGAATCAATTAATTTATTTAAAAGTCATAAAGATCTGATCATTGTTTTAGATGGGTGATAAATATTTGTTTATGTTTTACGAGTGTTTCTTGGTGTTATTGATTTCTTGAATTTTCTGAAGGATAGAAGAAATAAATTTGATTTATAAGTATAATATGTTTATACTTGGTTGTACAATGGCTATGAACTATTTTAGGATCTTGTTTTTCATGCTTAATAATTTTCTATTGTATCTAATGTTGTATTATCCTCAACTTTCTTTCTAAAGGCTGGGGTGTTGATTTTAAAGGAAAGGGCTTTTAATATTTGTTTATTGATGTTCTTATATCTTGATCTAATTTGGGACTATACCATGTTAGAGTTAATTGTCACCTTAAAGGTGTTGAGTTGGTCAATGTTGGACCACGAATGAGTTATGTTCTACTATAGTTTTGTCTCCTAAGTATGTTGGTCATCCTTGGTGTTTTGATGTTATGCCATGCTCATAGGAAGAGTGGCTTGCGATAGGGGCCGTAACCCTAAGTGGTTGCCAGGGTAACCTGTCGTGGGTTTTCTTGTAATTAAGTGAAAACTTAAATATATAAACCTGGGATTCATTAATTAAATTCAGATAAATAAATGCCTCACCTAGTGCCTTAATGCTCATTTAGATTAAGGGTAGGTTGAGAGGGCTTGGAATGGCTTGTCGATTACCTTGTTCTCTTGAAAGGTAATTTGACACCACATGAGTATGTCTAGGGGCCGAGAATCAGTAGAGACTACCAGGGTAACTCTGGATGAGGGCCGGTAGTCTAGGAAGATTCACCAGGGTAACTTAGAACAACTATGTGATGACACTTTGTCCTGATGCATGACTGAAGACCCTTGTGTGAAGTTTACTGTTATAATGTAGTCATCTCTGAAAGCATATGATGTATATACTTTGGTTTGAAGTGGTCATGTCATTATGTGTAGTCAGCCTTGTAATGTAATGTATGTTCATTGTTCTGTGTTTGATTGACTTCTGGACTTGTCACTATCTCCTAGCATGGAGGGAGTGGACCTTTGGGTTCCACGTGGTTGGGTGGAAACCGTGCTACATTTTCATTGGATACTCTTACTATTGACATTATACTTGTAGCTAGTTCTTGATACTTCAACAATCGTGGAATTAGACACAGAACGTATTCGGATGTGGATATCTGATGTGAGGAGATGATTACCCTCTTTGTATAATTACCTCATGATTGAGGGTGTACTTATTGTAACATCATTAGATGTATTGAGATTTATGGGAATCTCACTGGATGTAATCACAATTTATGAATGTTTTGAACTGTACAATTTTTGAAAAGTGGATTATTCACTAATATGATTTGAACTTGTATTTATGACTTTAATACTATGGTGTTATGTTTTTATTTATAATGGTTAGGTAACGTCGTTTTGGAATCCTTAAGACATTTTGTATAATCGAATGAGTTTAAAAAAAAAAAGTTATACAAATAATTTACTACTTTATGCATTGTATTATTGGAATCCTTGGCGGGGTGTTACAGTGATTATAAATGATCTCAAACTAGAGATATAAACCACTACTTCCCCAAAAATGTCACTAGTTTATTGGTTTTTTTATTCCCAACCTCGTCCGCATCAATCTAAAGAAATGGTTGTTTATTAAAATAGGCTATGAGTTCCAAGCATGTTTGATGCACCACCATCCAAAACAAGTATCAGTAGAAAGTAGTTGATTAAACAGTTAAAAGCTTATGATGAAATAATGGAGCTTTATGAGGAAGATAAGCATGAAAATAATGTGCTTATATTGACTAATGTATTTGAACATTTAATGGGAAAAATAAAGAAATTCAACAATTTACATATTAACTATTCTTTAATGATCACATCTATTGGTATGTTTTAGAAGGATAGAGCAAAGGCAGTCCCATTGATGCAATTGTGGGTGTGTAGGCTCAATGCTTTAGCTAGGATAATCAATGGATGGACTCATGATCGAAATAAGCCAAGGAAGATTACCCATACATATCAAATGGTGAAAGGAATAACTGATTATCATGGAACGGTTGACCCAATGGAAAAAATAATAAGGGAACTACTCCAAGAGTTTGATGAAGGTGATCTTGGCCTTTTCCCAAACATTTTAGATAGTAATGGAGGATTCAAACCAATGAGAAGTGGAGTTCCCAGATGGATAATGTTGTTTCTACTCAATCTCTTCTTATTCATGAAGGAGATTTAGTTGATATTGATTTGATTAAGACTAGCATGGTCAAGTTATGGTTTACAAGAATATTTTTATTAGATTTTGATAAGGAATAAAACTAGGTTGTCAAAAGATATGGCATGTACAAAAACAAACTTGAAGAATTTGTGGCATTTATATAGCCCCTAAAGGAGAAGTATAGTGCCTTGGAAAAAAAATTATAATAAGATTCTAGAATTCTAGAGGTTTTTGATGATGTGGAAGAAAATTTTAATTTTATATGTACACTCAGTGCCTCCAATGGTCACAACAACATCAACAAAGGGAGTTTTTTTTTCTAGTGCACTGACATTCCTATCTTACTTTTCAAATCACATTCTTGGGCCTTTATCAACAAATAACAAAGAATGAAGTGGCAAAGATCACAAACATCAAATGATTTTGGGAAGGACAAAAATTACATGTAAAGATAACTATATTTGTCATAGGAATATTATATTCACGAGCAGTTCTGCTCATGATTTGAAATGTAATTAAAATATAAAATGAAAATATGACATGTGTACTTGGTCCAAAGCTTGTTGCTTCCTTGTATTATAAAAGGGAATTCACCACCAATTACACGGATCTTTTGAAGAAAGTTGTAATGAAGATCACAAAGAACTAGAGTTTATGTCTTTTTTCTAGAATATTTAGTTTGATTCATTTGTAATTTACAAGTTTTTCTTGATTGTACCAAAATTTTCTTGAATACAATGGCATGCTTTTCTGACCATTTCTCTCCTAATGCACATTTTATAAAAGAATCATGAATGAAAATGATCAAAGATCTTTCATGCCATCATCTTTCTCTTTCCATTGATGTATGTTCTTATTTTAGGTCTAGTTCAAAGAATTGTTTAAATGCTTAAATAAGAATATAGATTTTCATGAAGTAATGTAAGGATCTTGAAGTAGAATTGGTAAGGAATCTTTGAGTACATTAATGTAATGCATTTCTATGAATCTATTTAATATTTGGTTGATATACTATTAAGAAACTTCAATTGCATATGTTCTAACTCCATGCCTTAGCTTAAGGCATCGATCATTTGAATTTGAGTCTAAGCTACAACTCTATGACCATTCAATCAAAGAAAACTCACAATATTTTAAATTTTTGTTAAATTTATTGTATTTATACAAGTTTCATGTAACTTATCATTCTCTTGCTATTAAATATTTAAATGCTTAAGGGATTTTTCAGACCTTAAGATTTTCATAATCATCAAGCACATATATAGAGAACATATCTATTATTTACAGTGTTTAGGATATGTTTTCCACAAGAGATCTTAAGAACATTGTAAGGGACCAACCTCTTTGGTTCTATAGAGCCGAAAGTGTGGAGGGAAAGTAATTCTAAAATTGTCACCTATTCATTGGCCAATCCCTCCAAATAGTTGATGATTATGAATGGTAATTATCCTATGGATTAGTTGTGAGATTTGGTTGAGAATTAAAAAATCCAACAGGTATAATAAGTATATTGACAATGATGGTTATGTTGGCTAACCTCTAATATTTTCATTATATTAAAATAAATATTCATGCTAGATATATTGTCAAAATGCAATCCATTGAATCTAGACAATTATACTAACATTAATAATTTGAATAGTCTAAAGGAAGTGCATGCGCCTATTCATACATAGTTTATATAATAATAATATTTAAAATAATTCCTTTCTAATTTTAACATTATATAAATAACATTTTATCATGATAACAAGTGAATAATATAATCAATAAATCATAATCTATAAACATAAACTAAATAAACAATTGTATAGGAAAAATTCAAATCATACTATAAAATATGCTTAATAATAGTGTCACTAGGAAAAAAATAAGTATTCCTTACACACCTATCTTCCAATGAAGAAAAATGTATGTCTAAATTCCCACCTAATCTAGACACTAACATTGCTTCATTATTAATTGTATATTTTCACCTATGACACAATATTGATGATATAATTGCATATTAAGGTTTGGCTTAGATTGAAAACTCAAAGAACTAACTCTGAGTGGCTATTTTAGATCTTTTGAAAATGTTAAAAAATATCAAATATTTTAAAAATTGTAGCACACCATGTTGATTTATGAAATCCACCAAAATCACAATAATTCACTCAAAATGAATCAAAAGAAGCCAAAATTTTTAATATAGCTTTTAAAACAAAAATACTCAACTTCCATTAAAAATTATAGTAGAATTCACAATGGTTGGGAAGATATGAGGAGATAATTCTTTTTTACCAAAATCAATGCTTTGGTACAACTTCTAATGATTTTAATATACTACTTAACTAGAGTCCTGTAAATAAAACACTATATAATGGAACATGGAGTAGACTATTGGGTATTTAAGAAAACCACTTTGAAGATGAAACCTCCACAATCATATAATAAGCATAGAGTTTCCAATGTTTCCAATGTGATGATATGAGAGAGCTTAGATCATTCTTATTTATAAAAATATTTAGGTGGAATTAAACCCTTTTCTTGGAATTAAGTCAAGCTAAAGGAATAACTATGAATAGATGAAAATACAAATATTGTGTGCCATATGTTGACCCAAACATATCCAAACACACTATAGGCTAAGGGTATAGCCTATTACTAGGTCATTACTTGCTATGGTATTATTAGAACTGAAATCTACCTTGAATTATTATATTAGTAGTTACATCATAGGAATTGTGTAATTTGTATGGCATTATTTATCATTCATAAAAGAGCTTAGTTATCATTGATGAATTCAACATCCTTTTTTATATTTTATAGTAGGTACCAAGATGCTTATGAAAAAGAGTATTGTTTCAAACAAGTATTAAGATATAAAAGAAGACAAATACATATTAAGTTTGCTAGATTGTATGGTATAATTGTGCCCCTATATTAGACCATAGTCATGACCTAGTCCATTATTAGAATAATCTACATCATAAGTTTTATTGCATGCTCCACAATGGTAATTCATTATGAGATTCACAATTCTACTCACTAATAGTAGTCAAACAACATAGTCTTTATTATTGCCAATATAAAAATTTACAAATACCATGAATTTTAATCATTCTATTATCATTTTCACATTTTACTATAATTTAACCAATTTACATTTGATTATGTTATTTTTTAGTCATTTATTTAAATTCCCAAGTTAACCATATAATATGTTTTTATTCTCTACCTTATAATAGTAAATGAATTAGAATCTTTGAATTGGAAAAATAAATGAAAAGAAACTTATCACATAATATCTTATTTTGTTTAATAATTATATAATTTTCTTTTCTTTTTAAATCACATTTATCCTTATTTCTTTCATAAATCATTTATTAATAATTTTATCACAAATACTTGAACATCAATGATTTTTTTTAATAAATATAAAATTTAAAAATATTAAATAAATATTTGACTGAAATATTTATATCTTTTAAAGCTTCTTTATTAAAATATCTACAATTAATTTTTAAATATAAAATTTAAAAACTTATATCCAAACATATACTTTTCTCTTTCTATATTTTCACATTTGACTAGCCATATGTTTAATATTAAATACAAAATATTAGAATATTATCTCATAACCTGTCTGGTATTTTTTCAGTTGCCTCTGCCACTTCTTTGTTAGATAGTCCGAGGGAGCTTTCTCCTTTCTGGGCTAAGGCTTGGATTAATCATTTGACCCCGAAAATCAACATTTTCTACTGGATAATGCTACAGAATAAGATCCTCACTTTGGACAATCTCGAAAAAAGAGGAATTCAATTACCAAATAGGTGTTTTATGTGCAGGAATGAAGCCGAGACTGTTAATCATCTTTTTCTCCATTGCCCTTATGTGTTGAATATTTGGGATAAATTATTGGGGCTTCTTGAGATGGTGTGGGTCTTCCCTGCTTCTATTGAAGATTTCTTCATTCAATGGAAAGCTCCTTCAAAAAATCCATTTGTGAGAAAGCTATGGTCTTTCATTTTTCCATTTGTTTCTTGGAATATTTGGAAAGAAAGGAACAATAGAGTTTTCAGGGATAAAGAGATGAAGGAAGGGGACGTGTATGCTAAAATTGTAAGAGCAATAAAGGAA
Organism: Sequoia sempervirens; assembly: GCA_007258455.2. Classification (NCBI taxonomy): domain Eukaryota; kingdom Viridiplantae; phylum Streptophyta; class Pinopsida; order Cupressales; family Cupressaceae; genus Sequoia; species Sequoia sempervirens. The sequence continues at coordinate 804,546,231 of VDFB02281492.1, read as the reverse complement.
ATTTTATCTTTAATTCCTGGAAAAATGTTTGAGAAAGCTATTTGGTCTCCCTTTGATGCTGCTACAGCCGAAAAGTGGAATACAAATTTAAGTGGGATAAAAACTCTTAATTTTGGAGTTTGTGGGAGAGATAATGCTACTTGGTCTATGCCGCCATTGGGTTGGAATAAAGCCAACTTTGATGGTGCAGCCAAAGGTAACACAGGTAAAGCTGGTAGTGGGGGTGTTTTAAGGGACAACACTGGGGCTTTTATTGCAGCTTTTGCTGTGGACATTGGAATTCAAACTAACCATGTGGCGGAAGCTGTTGGGGCTTTTCATGTTGTCGACCTAGCCGTCAAGATCAACACAAAAAATCTGTGGTTGAAGGGTGATTCTTTGAATATAATAAATTGTATTCTTGGACTTACCCCCCCCTCGTGGACCATCAAAAAGTGGATCAAAGACACGCAAGCTTTATTAAGGAAATTTGAAAAAGTGAAAGTGTCACACGCCTATAGAGAAGCCAATATGGTGGTGGATTTCTTCACCAACGAAGGGGTTAAGAAAGGTGGGGAGTACACATGGAGGAAGAATGACAACCTCCATAATGAAGTGAAAGCGCTAATTTATTATGATTCAGTGCATGGGAGAGAAGGCAATCTTAGTCATGATGAAATGGATAAAGATCCAGTACATCGATTTCACTAGATTTGATGGGACCGAGGTCACTTTATTTTTCAAGAAGAGTCTGTGGCACGCTTTCTGGGTGTTCAACATAAATTGCCTAAACGGGACCCAAAGCAACCATTCTGAGTGGTATTACAGGGGGCTGACTATGGGTGGAGAAAGGAAACGCATGGAGCTGAGCAATTTCCAGGAGCATAGAAAGAATACTAAAGCTTGGGAAAGAATTGAAAAGGGAGGTTTAGTCCCTTATATGGAAAAGCTCCATGGTACGGATGAAGAAATGCTAGACTATTTTGTAAAAAATTGGAAAAATGGAGAGATCATGTTGTTTGGAAGGAATGTTAAGCTGAGTGAGGACTTAATTGGTGAAATAACAGGTCTCTCGACTGAGGGTGTTAAATTATACCGTGATCGACGTTTCTCTGATGAAGCAGTTATCAAGTTTCCCAAAAAAGACAAGGAGAAAGTGAAGATGGTCAAGGTTGCTAACAGTTACTTTGATGTGGAGTCCATAAAATCTATCTGGAGGAAATTTTTAAGAGTCATCATGGAATATATTACGGTTGATGGATGCTTTACCAGAGCTTATGGTTACCACTTTTCCATTTTGAATCATTTCCGTCATAAGGTTCGTATATCTCTGCCTTTCTACTTATTTTCCTCTTTGAAGAATTATCTCGATGATGTGGAAAGAAACCCTAGGAGGAATGCTATTATCCACCCTGGTCTTGTTAGGCTCATTTTTGAGCATTTTTGAAATCTTCCTGCACTGCCTAAAACTATAGATATTGAAGAGTTGGATGATGAGGAAACTGAAAGTAGTAAGGAAATTGAGCCCCGGGCCCCCCTGCTTGTGTTCTTGTTGGCCTTGATACCTTTGCTCCCCTGTCTTTGTCCGGTCGAAAAAATCTAAAATTTCCTACCCCGTTTTCTTATTCTAAACGACATCTGCTGCCTGAGGACCCTAGTCCGGATCTGGCTCCTCTGCATTGTCTTAACCCCTAGCCGTCTCCTGGGTGCCCCACTCTGGGTTTGTCCCCTTGTTTTAAAGGTAACCCTGTTATGAAACTTGTTTCGTACTCTGGAAATTCTATGGAGATCATCTCTGAGAAGCCCTTGATTAGTAAGGAGTCAGCCCCTAGTGCCCCTGCTTCTGGACAAGTTGGGAATGACCATTTTGAACCCCCTATTCAGGATGAAATTAATTCTGCCCTGAAAATGCTCAAGCCTGAGGAAATAGTTAGTGTTGCAGAAAAAAGTACAGAGGGTCTTTTTACCGTTCTCAATTGGACCCAGAAAGAAGTTTGTGATTTGAAAGGCCGTATTACTATTCTCAATAATAAGGTTATGGAACTAGAGCAGAAGATTAGTTGGGACAGAAGAGTTAGTGAGGAACAGGAAATTCCTTTACCGAGGAAAAGATAGCAACTATAGGAGGATAGATTGACAAGTATTGAATGTAATATGTTCAAGATTGGACAAAACATAAGGGCCACTGTTGCAAACAACCACAAAATTGCAAGGCATAATACAATCATCATAAATGCGATGGTGGAAAAGCTTGAAAAAAGTCAAAAGGGTTCACTGGTGGTGGATTTGGATGTGAACAGAGGCGGCAGCAAATCGGCCGGTGAAGGTATTTTGACTCGTACCAGAGCAAACATAAAAAGGAAAACCCCGACTTCTTCACACATGGTTCAAATCCTTAGGAAGGGGTTACAGGATATGTAGAATGTTGAAAAAGAAGATGAGGAGTTACTGAATAATTTGGAGTAACCTGGTGTTTGGTTTTCTAGTTTTTTTTGGGTGGTCCTTTTTTTGGACCCTGCTATCTTTTGTTGTTGTCGTTTCCTTTTTGGCACAGCTGGTCGGTTGTTGGTACTTTATATGCTATCTTTTGTTTGTTTGAACTTCGTGGTTTCAGGTCCCTATAAAACCTGCTTTTTTCCTTTTCAAAAAAATAAAAATAAAATTGTTTATTATTCATACGATTTATTGTTTTATATGAGCTCTCATATTGTACCAGATGATTTATTGTTTTATATGGTCTCTACTATCATAGCACAAGAGTATCAGAAGCTTTAGGTATCCTATGGATCATAGAGTTTGCCACCACAGCTGCACATCCATTTCAGAGGCTTACTCTCTGCTTGTGGCCCAACAGCAACTTGCACGGCCGTACATGGACTGTAACCTTGACATCTGTTGTTACAGTTTGGAGGTGAAGATTGAGCTTATGCAGATTGAGCTATTATAATCATAATCAAAAGCACGGCCACAAAGGCCATAGGAGCCATGAATTTCCTGCCCATTTTAATAAGTTCTATAATTGTCTCAAACTCAACTATGGAGAAGCAAACATGTTTGTGCATTTTATACATGTATTTCCACTTCAATGACAAAGCAAAGCAATCCAGAAAGAAAAGGATCTTCACTTCCACGAATGCACCATATCAGGAGGAATGAGTAATCTTCTATAACAGTTCCTCTTGCAATCCGAAACACTTTAATTACACATTACAACTTCCTTTGATGCTCATAAGTTGAATGGATAGCATCAAGGACAATTGATTTTAGATATTTTTTTCGGAGAAGCCATCATAGAACATTTCAAAGCAGTAGCCATATCTTCCATAGGATTTGAAGCTAAGATCATCCCCGAGAACATAGGTTCGCAAGCTAATCATAATTCATGAAATATCTACAGATTGATATACATAATAAATATTCCTACACAACAAAACAATCACCCTTAGACAATTTCACATAGTCCATTCCGATAAGTAGATTTTACTTTTAAATTTAAAAGAGTCTCTAGAGTTTTAAGTGGGTGTTTACATGTTGTAGAATTGTAAATTATCATCCTTGACAATTTCATGCTAGGTTTAGCTCTCCTTTACATGTCTAGATTAATAATGCATTTTAATATTTAGAAATTCAAAGTTTTTTTTTGGTTGTTGGTGGAAATTAAATAATTGCATATAAATACAAGTCTTTTTCTTCATTTCAAAGCCTAACAACTTTGGGAAACATATTAACATTTTTTTATTGAACAATTGAGTAATCAAGAGTCTAATTAGCATAATTGTAGCAACACTATTTCAGTCAAATATCATGTTAGCAATGCATCATATTTTCATGTGTTTTTTTTTTATGTTTCATTCCTATTTGTTTTGTGAGTACTAACAATTATAGGACTTCAAATCAAGCATCCAAATTCTCCTTAAAGGTGATGAGTACAATGACTTTAGCCCATTAAATATTTAAAAATTCAGCGGTAAGTTGCGCCAATTGTCATTTTATCACTTGTTTATCATTAAGTCTCTACCTGACTGAGGGTAAGAATTTTTTTACATCATCATAGCCATTGTAGAAGTAGAAATACAAAAAACTAGGTTTGACTTAAGAATGAAACTATATGGCACTAACTTTTCATGCCTTTCTTGTGTGTAGGTTATGGATCTAAAGTGAAATTGGAGATTATCAAAGACCTAATTATTCATTCAAAATTTCTAGTCGTACATGTCAAAAAAATTATGAAAAGTGGATTTTTTTAGTGGGAGACCAAGTTCTAACACTAAGCCTAAAGGATAAGAACATACAAATAGAGGCCAATTAAGATCTGAATCCTAATTCTGAGTTTATGCACTTCATGTCTAGGGTGCCTAGTGTCCCTGTCTAGCCATCACAAGGTTAGATTTATATGTCAGGTTCCTCTATGTTTTTACTCTACTCTTCAAAAATTTGTTTCTTGTTTTCAATTCTGTATTTTAAAAAAGTCATATCAGTTTGTTGTATTTTCATATTTAACCTAGGTACATCCTTACATTATCAAATTAGAGAAATTTAAAATCAATTCATCATTATCAAAACACACACATCAAAGGACTAAAACCCTAATCCATCACTCTTGATCTTTTATTGAGTTTAGTTGCCAAGTGGTTGTTTAGGGTTAATTTTTCTTTTCACTTGTGATATTAGAAGAAGATTGATTTAGACTTTAGATCCCTCTTTCCCACATCACATTTTGGGGAACTTGTTGGTTATTTTTTAAGAACCAAACTGATCTCTAGAAATTCCTATGGATTTTACCATTTCCAATTATCAGTAATACTAAAGGGATTGGACAACGAATGAATAGAGGTTGCTAAACTTTTATTCCTACTCTTTGGGCTCTATGAAACCTGAGAGGGTGATCCCAAAATGTATACCTACAAACCTTTCACACTTACAATCAAATACATTGTCAATGACAGATATCTCTCAAAGCACCACTCAGTAATATACATAAAATAAGTTGGAAAATTATTATGTTAATATTATATGAGTTGAATATGAGAGAGCAGACACTTAAAACAATGAATAACAATAGTGTTCCTCTTGAAATTTCATCGTTAAAAGATTAAGTAGTTAATGAATCAACACTGTCAATGTAACATTAATATCCTGCATGAACTAGTGTATTTATCTAGAGCACAAAGTTGATACCATTTGACATAACCTGATAAAAATTGAAATAATAAACCATATAATATGAAGAAATCTTGCATTACAACATTTCTCTATGACTTTTAGGAATATCACTTCTTAAAAATATCCTAGCACATAGTAATTATAAGTTATCACTCTCATATAAGCATTTACATCAATTCATTGAATCGATAGGAAAACATGAAACTGAACATCCATTAGATAATCATAGAGAAGAGTGAAATAAATACTTGACTAATTTCAATCATAACTCATAACACACCTACAAGGAGAGAGAATAACAATGAAACTGATATTAATCTGTATTAAAAAATGCTATACCATTATCAGTATTACATGCATAAGTATGAACTCCAAAATAAACTTAAAACAAAGACTCTAAAAATTTCTTCACATTTTCTTGATAACACTAACGGTATCAACTCAAAATTTTATAACTCTTGTGCTTCTGATCCTAAATTCCTTCTTATAAAGATCAAGGAGCAAAACAAGCCTCATACCAAATTAGCACACATGTCATGATCCCATAGGACCACTTGCAGCAATATTCCCCTCCTAGTTACACTCGAGTCTTCAGGTGAAGAAAATAAACATGAGGCTGAATTATCCTCAAATATTCATGGAAAATAACTCCCACCTTAAAAGACATCATTATTTTGTTACAACAGTTACAATATATTCTCCATGTGCTCAAAATACCAACTGCAAGAAAATCAAAAACAACAAAACTTACGAAGCAAGGCAAAGAAAGCAGAAAAAGGTCAAACTCTTTTAATCCACATTATTACCATGTGCTAATCACCTTGAGCATTAAGGAGAAAATAATATTTTACCATGTTATGTCAAAATCCTAATCTGTATTGTATTCAGGCTATGTATTATTCTTCTCCTATCCATTATTTTCCTTATTCACTCTATATATTTCTCCCACCAAACATTATATTCTGACTCAGTGGGCCATTTAACATTCAATAAATCTTGCACCTTAGTAGTCTATTGGGAGTACATTGCATCAATTAAAATCCTGGCTTTCTTAACAAATATATCCATTTTTTATTCAATCTCTACCATAAAATCAATGTCTGAATTGAGCAAGTTGTAATTAGTGATAGATAGATGGATCATAGACGCTTCAAGCTATCCTCCTAAATATTCCTTCCAAGTGTCAAAAAGATACAATTCACCTTTTGAATTCCATATTTGAGGCATGCCACGATCCTCCATTTCCTTGAATATTTTCAACTTTCTTTCGAGCTATATTCCCAACTTTCAATGGAAAGTAGTTACCTCATTTATTGAGTTAATAGTCTTCAAGATGTCAGGAATATTTATGGGTGCCTCATGATCCTCCTTTATTTTTGGTATAAATTCTTTCAAAGCACTTTCCCTATCAATCCAATTATTCCATTCATTCCTAAAGGCCTCCTATACTTGCAGATATTTTGCATTTGCTTCATGAATGTTTTTATACGTTGCCCATAAATCATTAGCCCTGTGGACCAAGTTGGTAACCCTATGCTTAAGCACATCTCTAAAAATTTCATTGGCCACACTAACTGTCTCTAATTTGGCCTGCTTGACATTTTCCTCCTTAGACGTTAACTTCCCTCTGAAATCATCAATTATGAGGGCCAAAGTTTCCCTATCCTGTGTAGACATATCAAATGAGGAAAAGGAAGAAGGTTGAGTCACTATATTTTGGGTAGCTTGAATGGTAGCTCCCATTCAACTCAATTCATTCAGATCCATATTGTATTCCTTGACTAAAGATTCATATTTCTTCCAAGAAATATGTGCAGTGTCCACACTAAGCATTGCAACATGTGCAGTTAATTTAGCTGCCTTGATTGGAGTTATGTTAGTAGCTTTTTTGACCACTAGTGAACCAATTAATTATTCAATAGTCCTAGCAACCTCATATTTTCTAGTATTAGGTGCTATAGACCAAATTGAAAGGATATGCAACTTTGGACTATACTTGAAGCCAAATACCTTATTCTCAAACTGATCCTTAGATATCAAAGCCTGAGGATGTCTTCTAATTTCATCATATGCTATGGCAGATATGATAGTACATCCTAGTAATAACATGATTCCACTATCTTTAACAATTATTTGAGCTTCAATAGGAGTAATGGCTGTAATTTCAGTCTTAGTCTTCTCTTCCTTTGCCTTTTCAGCTTCCTCCTGGTGAGAAGGTTCATTATTGACTCGAGCTACTTCTAGTCTCTCTTTTATTTCCTTACTCCACTGTTGAATCATAAAAACTTGAAACTCTTTGGTATGCTCAAATTGATCATCAGTTAAGAGCTCACCACATTCCCTAATTCCGGGATCATCATCATTCTCTCTGTCATAATGCCACTGGATAATCTTGTCAGGAGGAACATCTGAACTATGAGTCTCCTCAACTAGAGGAAGGGGAAATTTCTACTCAATTTCTTCATTTCCTGGCACAAATCCTTCTGGATCGAAAACTCTGACCTCATTTATAGGAATTATGATATTATTCACCATAATGCCCAATTTCTCATACCCTTCAAGGACAGTGACCTTAAAATAAGCAAAAGAACATTGGGGGTATACCACAGAGTCCTTTTTGTCCCATCTAAAGATTTCATAATCCATAGCCTCCATTTATGATATGAGCTCCCTGAAATCCAATCTGTCTAAGACATACAAGATTAAACAATGGGGTGCCAATTTAGCTCCATAAACCCTGATCAAAGTATATTCAGAATGTAGAAATCAGTCATCCCGATTATGTGTAGTTGGAGAGCCTGGTATATCCTTTGGGTGCATAACATTTCTAATTTCTAGAGAAAGTTTGAATCTAGGTGCCACACCCAATGACTCTAAGATACCATGTCTTACAAAATTTGAAAACAAAATGTAGTTGGAATTGGAGAAATTATGATCCCAAATTTATGTCCACATTTGCACAGGAACGGCCTCATTTTCACTATTGACAATCCTCAAACTCAATTTCCTTTTCCACTCATAATCTCCTTACCAGAAGAGCATGTGCATCAGTAAGGAATAATGGAGGAAAGATAGAGGGATAAATTCCCTTTTCAAATTGAGAAAATCCTCATGCATTTGTTGGGAAACAAAATTAGCATAATCAAAAATAGTGTTTCGATTATATTCTTGTATATTTTCCACCATCACCAAAAAAATAGGGGCTATTCTAACCTAAAAATTCCAAGCTAGCACTTGGTTCAGACAATAATAAGTATTGTTGAAATAATTTTAAAATTATTCACACTCAAAAGGCTCATCATCTTGAACATCAATTTTTTTCCTATTCCTTCTATGTCGCACAAGTATTGCTTATCTATATGCAATTTTTTCCCCTTGATATTCAACATACAAGTCAACACGGCTGAAGTTTGTAGTGTAATTAGGATTCAACCCAAACACATCCACAATTTTATCCTTTGTCACCTCTAGAGTTATGTCACCTTTCTCACTCTTGATTTTCATGTCAGTAGGGTCATAGTTCTTTGCTAAATCCATCATTAAATCAACTTCTACAAACACATTTGGAACTACTAACATTCCTAGGTTCAATCTCCACAAATAGCATGCAGGATGACTATAATTTTTCCTATTGAAGGCATCCTGAAACAATTTCCATCTAGTTTGGGGTTGGTGTTTCTGACCAATTTCGACAACATTATCAATTAACCTAGGGGTAACAACAACTTGTCTTGTGTTCCTTTTACCAATTTGTGACCCTCCCTCTTGATACCTCCAGAAATTTTCTTGCATAAGAATTTTTGTTTCCCTTTTTGCACTTCTAGACCTTGTGGAAGCTATAGGGGTACCAGGAAAAGGGTTATACATAGCTACTAGTTTGGGCTCAACTTCAGCTAAAGCATGCTAAGTTTTAGGTCTTTTGACCCTTTTTTACTTTGGTTTCCTTTCTGGTCTAACACTAGATTCACTAGGATCTGGGTCACTCATGCTTGTAACAAAAACTGAGACTAGGGTTTACAATCTCTTAAGGCCATAAAAAATCCTTTACAATTATGATAGGATAAAACTCTACTATTGAATACAACACCTTTCTTCACAAATTACATAGAGCTCAATTATCAAATTGAAATCACTAGGAAAGACTAGATTGCACTTTCCACCAATTTCCCTATAAGCTTTCAAGGGCATTCACCTTACTGCTTTAATTAAAAAGAAGTACTAGTTTCGCTTACCTGGGTGAAACCAGTGTCACTCTAGTCATACATAATTTTTGGAGCTTTCCTTGCAAATTCTTCAGTCTCTAGTATTATTTCTGCTAGCTAGTGAATTAAGATGCATGATAAACCAAATATCTAATATCTACTTTTTGTTATGGCCAAGAGGGGAGCATATCACCATCAATAATTGATAGTAAGCTCACGTGAGTGAACTAACAATTAGCCATTCAATTTTGAACCTTGATCATTGATCCTTCAACTTTTAAACTGTATCAATGGTCGATAATCCACCTCGCTACTTTTATTTCTGCTTTATACGAAATCGTTAAGATTCTAATACGTTTCCTCTTCATGTCATAGTTGTCGACAATTGCTAATTCACTTCATTCTCATCCATCTTTATCAACGATGCAAGTTCTCCACATGACAAAATCTTAGCCCTTGGATCTATGGCCAGTTTCTCGATCACCTTCATTTCCATCACTCCTCTCTAGTTCAACTTTGCATCTTGCTTCCCATTAGCGACAAGTGAGCACCACAGTTTGACACATTCACCTGCATGACAATCAATGACACAAAATACATCACAAATAGGATGTATTCAAGTTAGCGAGATAAAACTCCTCATAAGGGACCATATCACTCATTGATAATCATAACCTTAGGACCCAAAAAAAATCTGTGAGGTCTGATACAATTGGGAACTCATCATCTCGCTCATTGCTAATTGTAAACAATCTCTTCACAACATATTGGCGATGAGCGATGAAACTATGATCACAAAGTGAGAAGTCATCTCTTATCGCTATTACAACTTTAAGAACTCAAAAATTATTAGTGATAAGTGATCCCTTAAGAACTTCACTCATCACCAATTGCAAATAGAAGTTCGAAGAACAATTCGTGATGACCAATATCAAAGAGATATAACCTCATCACTCATCACTAATTTAAAACATATATTTCAAAAGTGATCAGCAATGAGTGATAAGGACATAAGGTCGGCTGAACTTAAGTGGAAACTTTAATGCACGTACTTGGTAAGTTGTTTTAACAAAGGGGACTTCCTAGGATGATAGAATGGATAAATAGAAACTCAAGAACCCCAAAATAATTATATCAAAGTTTTTTGAACTTGTGATGAGGGAACTGGCTACAAAATAGAAAATATTAAAATAGTGACTGACAACGAGCAATAGGAAGTCAACAACCAAATAGAATGCTCAATTTTTTTTAAGGAAATAAATTCAAAAACCCTCCTAAATGCAACAAGGGTATAAGATGGTACATTTGAATTAAGTTTCCATCAGTGGCTCTGACTAGGGATGTATGCCTCTTGCAAGCATGGAAAGATCACTAGAATCTTAGGTTGAAGCAAATTAAAATGTGGATTAAAACCAAAAGACCCAAACTAGGGAATTGCCTAGACAAAGGTAGCAAGTCCCAAAACACAATGAAAGAAAACACACCTATATACATAAATATACAAAAATAATGTACATGGAAGATAACATACTCAGAAGAAGTGTGGCTTTAAGAAATGCCCATGTATTAGTAGTTCAAAAAGTCCACCTATCAAGATCTAAAGAAAATATGAATATTCTTCGTGAATGTTGGCTATCAAGTAAGGGCCAATCCATAATGCTTCAAATTTTCCATTTTTTCCATTATCCTAAACTCTTGCATTGCAGGCTAACACCATGCTATTAACTTCAAAATTTCTAGGAGAGGCTTTTCTATCATATAAGTGTTTGACCTACAATTTCATATTTAATTTTTTATCTTGATCTTCCCTCCTAGATTCATCCAACTATACCAAATTATTTATCCTATGTTGCATATCATCATAGATTTCATCATCATATTCTTGCACAAACTTGTACATTTTGAGTAGGTTATTATGTGGCAACCTTACCTCTAGACCATATACTAAACCAAATGGTGAATAACTAGTAGCCTTTTTCACAGTCACTCTATCTTCCCAGAGTGCCAACTTCAAGTTTGAATCTGAGGCCCTTTTATTTTTCTCCATAATTCACTTGATTATCTTCATCAAACTCTTATTACTAGACTCAGCTTGACCATTTCCTTGAGGATGGTAAGGGGAAGAATAAGAAACCTGTATGCCATGTCTTTCACAAAAATCCTTGAATTCATTTGACCTAAAACACATAGCATTGTCTGAGATAATTATTTGAGGGAATCCAAATCTGATAAGAATAATGTTCAATAGAAAATAAACTACTACCTTGCTTGTTGCCTTCTTTGTAGGTATTGCTTCCACCCACTTTGTAAAATAATCAGTGGCAACAGGAATCCATGAATGACCTCCACCAAAATTTTCTAGTATCCCTCTGATGAAATAAATTCCCCATTGTTGGAAAGGGGTTTCAACTATCATAGGTCTGAGTGGCATATTTCCTAAAAACTTTAGTTTTCTTGAGAATTGTTGAGAGACGTCTCAATTTTTAACAAATTTATGAGCTTCTTTAAAAACCACAGGCCACCATAATCCAACTCTTAAAATCTTGTGTGCAATAGTCTTTGCCATATAATGACCACCACACACCCCATTGTCCATTTCTTGAAGGAGTTCCAATGCTTATTTTCCATCCACACATTTTAGAAGTACTCCATCCAAGCTTCTCCACCATAACTCATTATCAATGATCACATACTTGATAGCATGCAATTTCAATGTTCTTTTTTCATTGTCAGCCATATTAGTAGGAGATTGCAAAGTTTGCAAATACTAGATAATTCTTTTGTACCATCCACATGTTTACATATCACAGAGAGGTGCAACATCAATTACTTCAACCTAATTAATTCGGTTTGCTTCTAAATTCGCCTATTCCATTAACTTGGATAGGCCATGTCTCCTCACTAACTTGGTAATCTGAACCTCAATGTTGAATTCTTGGATCCTGTTGATCCATCTACAACTTCTACCTGTTGTCTCTTGCCGAGTAAAAATATCCTTCATAGCTACACTTGGTACAAAAGCAATAATTGTAGCCCCTCGTAGGTAAGTCCTGAAATTCTTTACAGCCTTTACCAAAGCATAGGCTTGTTTCTCAATAGTGCGATACTTCAATTATGTAGCCTATAAAGATTTGCTAAAAAATGCAATTGGTTGTTCAAAACCTTGCTCATTTTTCTATAGTAAAACAACAATAGTATAAAAAGAAGCAAAAGAGAAAATGTGCATTGGTTTAGTGAAGTCAAGAGATTTCAAAACTAGATCCTCTTTAATATCTTGTTTTATCTTTTTGAAATCTTGACTAGGATCCTCACTCCAAAGTACCTTTTCACCTTTCTTCAGCATTTTGGAAATAGGTCTTGTAATCTATAAATTTTTTGTCACAAATCTTCTTAAAAAAATTATTTGCCCAAAGAATGATTGGATAGATTTTGCATTTCTTGGTTGGGGAATCTTGTCAATAGCTACCACTCTTTCAGGATCTATCCTTACCCCTTCCTTGGACACAATATGCCCTAAGAGCTTTCCCTCGGTGACCCCAAAGGCACATTTCTTTGGATTCAGAGATATTCCATATTCTAGTGACATGACAAAAACCTTTTCTAGATGCATGCAATGATCCTCTTATTTATTATAAGTGGTCAAGTCATCTTGATACACAACCATAAATAGATCAATAAAATCTAAAAAAGCTACATCCATAGCTCTTAGAAAAGTGGCACCAACATTTGTTAAGCCAAAGGGCATTCTTACATATACATAGATACCCCAAGGATTAGTAAATGCAGTCTTGTACTACTCATATTCCTTCACTTTTACTTGATTATACCCTGAGAAACGGTCCATCATTGACAATAGCTCACAACTAGTTACCTTTTGTAACATGGCCTCCATGTTCAGTAAGGGATAATTGTCCTTTAATGAAGATACATTCAAATTCCTAAAATTGACACATAGTCTTATGTCACCATTATTTTTCCTTACCGATACTAAATTGGATACCCATGAAGAATGTCTAATGGGTTTTTTAATACCAGCTTCCCTCAACTTTATCAATTCCTCCTACATTTTGGGAGCTAATGTAGGATTAACTGGTCTTTGCTTCCATCTAAATAGTTGTGTATCCTCTTTCAAAGGGGTCTCATGCTAAAACAACTCCTCCTTGTAATCTTTCAAGTCATCGTATGACCAAGAAAAGACATGCCTATATTTTCTTACCAAGGAAATTAGCATTGCCTTCACCTTTGGTTTCATCCTGTTTCCTATATAAACCTTCTTTGGGGAATTTTTAGTTCCCAAGTTCACTTCTTCTAGGTCTTCTAGGTGGGCAGCAATTGTTTTGGCCGTATTTGTTTCTTGATTATCAAAGACCCTTTCAAGAGCTACAAGGCCTTTGGGGATCTTCTTTGTTTTCAATTGGATGACCTCTTTTCCAAACCCTGTGTCTTGTCCATCAATATTTTCTACAAATCCATTAAAATTAATCTCCTGACCCTCATACTTATCAGCACATTTTAGGAATCTAAGGATATCCTCACCATCATTAAAAAACTGCCAATTGTATACATTGTCGAGGATAGAGGGCCTTGTTTTTATCTCAACCTTTGAAATTCCTATGAAAGTTATATCATTAGGTCTTAACATAATATTAGCCAGTAGATCAACAACTCTGTTATGTCCTCTCTCCATCCAGTCTATTCCAAAAGCATCAAACTGTTCAAATGGAGTCCCAAACAACATTTCGGTATTGCCTTAGAAAGTTATTTTTGCAAGCATACTTAGCTCTTACTTGGGATATTACAAGCTCAGAGTCACTGATTACCATTAGTTTTTTGATTCCATGTTTTTTAGCAAGTTTCAATCCCAAAAACAAGGCTTCATATTTTGCTACATTATTTGTACAGACAAAAGATAGTATAAATGAAAACTTATAAGTATTTCTAGTTGGTGATACTTTTTAAAATCCCTACACTAGATCCATATTTAGAGCTTGCACCATCAAAGTACATTTTCCATAGTCCTTTATAAAAAATTCTTGAAACTTCATTTTCTATTGGTGCAAGGAATTTTTCAATCTCTTTTGGGGCTTCCTCTAACTTGAAACCACTAATCTCAGTATCTATGAAAATAATTATGTCATCTTCAGGGAGATATTCTAACATATGTGGAACCCTAGATTCTCTCATTACTTGGATATTCCTTCCATCAATGGGAAATGTGGCGTAAGACATGTCACATTGCATACTTCCTCCCATAGATGCACTCCATTTTTGAGATAACAACATCCCATGATTATGTGGGATATCAGCTACTACCACACTCATTTTAAACTCCTTGTCATGGAAAGCTGGTAACCTATATGGAATCTCATTTATCACACCTACCATAGGGACCTCTCTGGCATCCATACCATATCACTTACCCTGGGTGCTATCAAATTTTAACCCTAAGGCATCCATGATTTTAACCAACATGATATTGTTTGATTCACCAGAGTCAATAATACACTTCTTTATGAAATTCCCCCCAACTATCAAGTTAAGAAAAAATGGATTTATCTTATCTGGAAAAGTTTTTACAAAATTTTCAAGAAAAATATGGGGAATCTCAACAATTACTCCTTCAACTTCCTTACCCTTTTTATCCTCATCACTTAGTTTTTTAGGAGTGGGTTCCACTAAATCATTATTGGTTATAGCAGTTCTGGTGATGAGGGCCACTACCTTTTGTTTATATTCTTCTATCCTCATCATTTCAAGAAAAGGTACAAAGACTTTGACTTGGCTAATTAACTAAAACATGTCAACAAGAGTATACTTGGGAAATTCAGTTAAAGGCATACCTTGTTTGTTGCTATTATCTCTCTATTGATTTTTGTTTGCCTCAACATTATGTTTGGTATCCTTTCTTATGGCTTTAGGAACTTGCTTATGTGTCTTTGAATTTTTAGCAAAAAATTTGTCCAGGAGTATCTTTTAACTTGCTCGATCTCTTGGCCTAAATTTTATCTCCCCTTCCTTCTTTATCTTTGAAAACTTCTATTTTTTTTTTAGGTTCATGTTCTTTTCCCTTATCCCTCTATTCTTTGATGAATAGATTGACAGGATTACCTTGTTCACCTCCAACATTTCTATTCCTCAAATGATAAGAACTTGTAGCTTGAGAAACTAATACTATTGTATACTTTGCAATCTCTTTCGCAAAAGATCTTCTTAATGAGACATCATCTTCAATCACCTCCAAATTGTAAGCATCATCATTACTAGTGTCATTGTTATCAAAAAGAACTTACTGATGATATGCATTAGCAATTTTCCTTTGATTTTCAACATCTACTACACAAGAATCTTCATCAAAAGAACATTGACTGTAAGAAATATCAAAATTTCCCATAATCATAAGTACATCATCCTCCTCTTGATCTTGCTAATCACACTCCTTAGGTATGTTATCTTGTACTTCCACCATCTATGCTACTGTACACTACTACAAGGAATGTGGCATTTGGCATGTCATACACTAAAGAGTATCTTCAACCAACTTTATTGAATTCTTTTGCAAACGGTCAAGAGGAACTTTATTTTGGGTATTTCTCTAATTATTTGAGATAGGCTTCCCATAATACCAATTGGTATTGTATGGGTGGTCTTGCAACCTAGGGGGTCTTTCATTCCTTTGTTAATTTCTTGGTTGGGCCTTCTCTTGCCTTTCAATTTTATCATTGATAGTTTTCATGAAGCTATCAAGCTTGTCTTCAATTGTTCCCCCTTTAGTGCCTGAACCCTTTTCTTCTCTTTTTGAAGTTTTGAAATGTTTCAGATCATCTCATCTTCCAACTTTACTAGTTATTATTCTAATGTTTTCAATATGTTCTACTATCTTAAAAGCTTCTCTCAAAGATTGAGTATGCTTATCTATCATACAATAACTCATCTTTGCATCAAAAGCATTGTAGTAATTTACCAAACATACATGTTCATTTAAGTGTAGATGAGGAGGTAACCTTTTTCTAGCCTTTTGGAAGCTTGTATTAAACTCAACAACAAATTCATTAGACCTTCCATGATATTATTGAATTGATTCAATAGAAAAGTTGAATCAATCTTATCACCATATTGTTCTCTAAAAACCCTTGTGAACTCTTCCCAAGAGCCAATTCTCTCAATGGGTAAACTTCTATACCACTCTCTTGCATCTTCAACAAGACACTACATGAATAATTTCATCATGCCATCTTTTGCTTCTACCTCAAAGTCATCTATAACATTAGTTAATTCTTTTAGGTGGTCTTCACCACTTAAAGTATTATTTACAGAGAATTTGACTAAAGCAAGCCTAAAATCTTTAGGAAATGGGTTAGGATAGCTAGGTATTATAGTGAAACAAAACTACTGGTATCTATCTACTTGGAGTGGCCTCCTAGTATGTCTATCCCTATGACCATCTCTGTGTTCATCATCTTTCCTACTATTAGAGTGGCTTACATCATTTTCCTTACCACTTTTACCATCACCTTATTCTTTCTTACCTCCCCCCTCATCTTGAAAGTAAGACTTATCATTCTTATTTCCTCCTCTATCACCACCTCCTTGATCTCCACAACCACTTCCCCTAAGAAAATGTCCATCAGACTTCCTTTTTTGTTACTCACTATCAATATTTCTAGAGCTCGAGGCCTCTAGTATATGAGAGGACATTTGAAGGAATGCAATCTTCCTAGCCATTTTTGCATTGGAAGTTCATATCTTCTCTCAACTTTTCACTTTCCAACTACAACCTTAGTATCTCAAGATTTAGAGGTATGTCAGATGGGGTTGGATCAATTTTGGCTTTATTTGTGGGGATTTCAGTAGATGAAGTATTGGTTTTATCATTGGTTTTGAATGTGGTCTTCTTGGGTGGGTCAACAGGTGTAAATGCTATATCTGCAAATTGTTAGTATTTTAAAAACAAGCTAATAATCTAGCATCCATATGAAATAATAAATCATGTTTCTAAATGCAAACGAATTACAAGATAAAATAAAGCATATAAAACATGAAATAAACCCTATTTCATATTGGATTGGTGCTATTGTGGAAAATATCCCTTTCCCAATCCTTGCTTAACCTCCATGATATGAAAATGATATGTTGATGATCAAGATGATGAATAGGAAAAATCAGTTCTCAATTGAAGAGAGTGACTTTGCATAGGATTTGTGGGTGCAAGTTGCGGAGATTGTGGAGGATTTGATTAAGAATGAAGCCTTTCATTTATAGATTATTTTTATGAGAGAATGGCCAAATGGATGAATGTGGGACTAAAAAATAGACCAATGAAAAGAGGCCACTGGTCAACTTGCCATAGGTTGAGGGATGTGCAAGACTTTGGAAATGTTCCCAAGAGGGGGAAATTAAAATTTGAATTTGTGATATAAATGTTGAGTTTGACTTGTGCAAGGGACATGTAAGAGACATTAATTTCATTGCTGGATGTACATGTCCATTTGATTTTGAATTCAAACTTGAGGAAATATTCCTCAAAGATACCATGTTCATGGAAAATGTTTATTTTAATAAATCAATAAATTGATTTATTGGTGCAAGTGGCAAAATCTAGAGAATGTGATGGGTAGTTAGGTTAGGCTAATTAGGATTAGATTAGCTTAAATGATGTTTATGATGAGTTTGACCTTTATGACTTAAATATTTGATTTATTTAAATCAAAAAAGGAGAAATATGAATTTGGAGATTTAATTAAAAAAAGTTTGGTTTATTTAATTAAAGGGATGATGTTTGATTTATTTAATGAATAACTTTAGAAATGAATTAAATAGTCTTGATTTACTTGGTGAATGAATGAAGGTGAACTTGATTAATTTGATGAGTGGACCTAATGCATGATGCTAATTTCATGTGTCTACATTTTTCCCTTCTTTGAATCAATGTACTTGTTGCGTTGGTTCAAAGAATAATCTTACCGTGATCAAAATTCAAAAAAAATCTGATTTTTTGGATGCCCCAGCAGAAAGTACATTGGTACATTTCCCCCTCGAGAGATTGAGCGAAAAGATTCAATTTGAGGGTAAATCTCACAATAAAGAGGTTCAAAATGGATGGTTATGGATAATGATGCAAATGAGATGGTTTTAAGATGCTTAGAATAATAAATCTATTTATCTTAAACAACTTAAATGATGATATGATGTGATGATGGATGAGATGGATGATGTGATATGCTGTGATTATGCAAATGTATGATTTATGCAAATATATGATTTATGAGATGCTTAGACTAACAATTCTATATTATGATGATGAATATGCATGTGAAATGATATGCAAAATGTTCAAAAATGGGTGCAAGATGGATGCATGATGGATGCATTGGTGATGATAAACTATTCATGACGTTATGATAGTGCAGAATGAGGTGATGAAAAGAGGATCAAACAAGCCAACTTTATGATAGATGATGATGAGAAATGATGATGATAGATGGATGATTTTCTTATCAAGGATTGGGATTTGAAAAGGGCTACTTACCTTATGTTTGATAACACATGTAGATACGATGCATCAAGGTATAAAGAACCAGGATGGCATTGTACCTAGTGCGATGGACTTTGACTCGACAGACATATAGGAGTATTCTTGTTCACACTTGAAATACATAAACCTTGCTAGGACGTACCTAACAAAGAAAGTATTCGCCAAATTATTTTACAAGAACATCCAAAAAGCACAACAGACAAAAGATAATGATCGTTGCCCCATTCCTATCTCTCTAAATCCTTTGTTTGGATATCATTGAGAGGTCCTTGGAATGAGTGCAATAAGATAAATCAAAAGAAAAGATCAAGTACGTAAACAAGTCAATGTTTTTCATATCTCTAGCCAAAAGGGATTTTTTTTGGTAGGATAAGAATCCAAAGTGATATCCAAAATGATTCCCATTGTTGGAACAGTATATCCTAGGACATGCATTGTATAGGATGATGATGGTTTGATAAGTTGATTGATAGGCTGTTAATATAAGGTCGATTGACATGTTTGAAAATGATCAAGATTTTAATTTTGTGTTTAATGGTTTGTTGAGCTTTAATTTTGATTTTGCATTTGAAGTTTTCTTTTGCTGAGCATTGCTGTGATTGTTTTTGTTTGTTTTGCAAAAGGATGAAGGTGATGATCAGTTTATTATGGATGATTGATTATTGCGAGTGAAAGCAAAATGAGATGGATGTATTTTTTCAAATATTTGGATGTTTTTGACGTTTTTGGAATGTTTTGAGGTTGTTTTTGGTATTTTTGATTTTTCAAATGTTTTGAGGTTTTCTGAGATTTTATGAATGTTTTTGGATTTTTTGTTTTTAGATGTTTTTGGATTTTCTTGGTTTTTTGAATGTTTTTGGATTTTGATGTGTTTTGAATGTTTTTGGATTTTGATGTTTTTTGAATGTTTTTGTGTTTTTGTGTATTTTGAATGTTTTTGGATTTTGATGTTTTTTGAATGTTTTTTGGATTTTGTGTCTCGGGGGTTGATTGAAGATTATCCTTGCCCATGGTTAAGCTCAGAGACAACGTAGTGCGGATTCTAATGTTTTTGACATTTTTTGAGTGTTTTTCAAAATTTCAAATGTTTTCGAATGTTTTTGGATTTTCTTGGTTTTTTGATGTTTTTGGATTTTTTGCAAGATTTTGACGATTTGGATATGGATATGTCTGATGATATCAGTCCTCTGTTTAGTATTTTTGTTGAAAACCAAGCTAGGGTTGATTGATCTGATTGATGGATTGATGATGATGATAACATTGTTGAGGATACAAAACAATGCAAGGATTGGATTGATCAAGATTGATGACAATAACATTACTAAGGATGCACAAAAAATGAAAGGATAGTGTTAAGGATATGATGATTTTTTTGATTAGATTTGATTGATTAGGATATGATGAAGCTTGATTTGGAACAAAATTTGTTCAAATGATTTGATGTGACATTTGAAGTGCAAATTAGATGTGACTGATATCAATTGTTTGAATCAATGTTCGATAAAAGATGAAGACTGATAAGGAACATCTTCTTATCAAAATATTCCATGGGCTAGTGATTTGGATTCTGGATCACAAATTCTTTGACCAATTTGGTTTCACATTTGCAATGTTCGGATCACCACATAAATTGGAGGATATAGATCAAGATTTATTCTCGAAGCAAGACGTAAATATTTGCCCCCAGTGTCTAGCAACATATGGAATGTGATGAGTGGATGCTTGGATATGTTTATGGATGGATGAATATGGTAAGAACGCAAAGGATGCCAACAATTATCTTGTGATAAGATATGGTGTTTGAACAAAGGATGCTCATTTGGATATTGCTTCATGGCTTAGATAATGCTGCATAGGATTAAAATGGCCCATGTCAAGATGTTTACCATAAGCTAGCGTAAAGTGTGCCCCAAAATTTCATCAAGATCAAGATAACTTGGATGATGGATGCAGATGGACGAAAATGGATTGGATCAATGGTTTATGGATGAATGAATTTATTATGGCTAAGATCGATGGAATGCCAAATTTATTATGGATTGGATTAGATGCTTCCATTTGAAGTGGCACATGTAGATGCCTGATTCTACACATGACGCCTGTTTTCCAGGTTTTCATCATGGTCTTGCCCAAAGCACCACCCATGTGGTTTTTACTAGAGGATGATTTTTTATCTTTACTGTTTTCAATCCTTTTTTCTAATTTTTTTGGATTTTCTAATTTTTTGATATTTTTTGGTTTTTTCGAAAGATTTTAAGCTCATGATGAATCACAAGGTGTTGCTAATGTAGATGCCCCTGTCATAATGTGTCATTGATATCCTACTTGAAGGAGCTACTTTGCTAAGATATGTGCACTTGAATGCAACTTTTGGGATTCTTGATCTGCTTTGTCGATACCGAAGTTAAATTTGTCTTTGTGTGCACATCGCAATAGAGTGCCTTCAAAATCATTATGATTAAGGGTAGTTGCCAATAAATGGTCAATGTGAGAATTGGATATCATGCGTGGAGGCATGGATGGAGTGTGTTTAGGGATATGAGATGGATTGGTTGACAGCTTGTAATCTTTGACTCTCCAAACTTGGGAAGATGAGCAATGATGGGTGGATACAGAAGTGTGTGTGAAATTAGGACCAAGTTCTGCTTGATACACTTTGTACGTCGCTTGAAAAGCCCGCTTTTGCTTTTGCAGACATCTTTGATGGATACTTTTCCCTTTTTTATTTTGCCCCATAGTTTCTTTGACTAATGGAGTTTGATAGGGATAATCTTTCTTTGTATGTTTTGGTATCCATGCATATTTGATTTGTCCATTATGCTTTTCTGATTCTTTTTCTTTGATAACGTTCTTCATATTTTGATTCAATTCTTTCGTTTGACGTGGGTCCCAATTCGTAGATGGGGTGATGGGTGGATGAAGATTCATGACATGGCTAGTTGTAGTATTGGTATTGGTTTCACCATAAGGACTCTTCATGCTCCCTATGTTGACATTTTCACTAGATAAATTTTCCCCCAGTATAGTGGTAGTAGCACCTTTGTTCCTTGATTCTGGTTGTTTTGAGAGCTCTTTTTCGATAAGTGTTCTCTGATAGATGACCACCGTAGGTGATGTTTCAATTTGCTGCTTCGCTAACTCTGAATTATACTATTTTGTATGAATTTTTTCCTTGAGTGGATAATGTTGGATATCTGCATACCTGATGTCCTCAGTTTGAATTCAGGATATATCTGATCCTGATGTTGATAACTTAGTTTGACTGTAGGAGTTAATAATCTACTCTTTTTGTGTAATAATATCAAGATTAAAGGAATCTTGTTCTAAATGAAGATCATCTACGTGTCCATCCGTAGAAAGCATCTCATGGGTAGATGGAGGAGTAAGTGCTACATGGATATGATCATTTTGCATAGATAGGAGAGTGTCCATTAGATTATTGTAGTATCTTGAAGATACAAATTCTTGATCTGGAATGATTTCGGAGTTGCTTTCAACATGCTTTGGATCCAATTCTTGACATGGGTTAGTTTCAAAGGGTGGATTGCTTACAAAGGGTTCTATGATGTGGTCATTAGACATGGTAAGTGGTTCAATATTCTCAAGTGTCAAGTTCAGGGTTCCTTCAGTATTTGTAACCATGAAGTCGAAGGATGTGAATATGTCTTGGAAAGGACCACTGCTAGACTTTGGTGAAAGATGTTGATCATGCTTTGGCATAAATTCTTGAGATATTTCCTTTAGCTCATAAGGCAATGTAGATACATTTTTAATATGATCATTGGTCGATGGATCATAGATTATGTCAATGGGGTCAAATAATTCTAACACTCCTTGAAATAGATCACTAAAAAGTGGCTCTTGATGTATGGTGATTTGATCATCGGATGGGGTGGAAACATCTTCAATGTGCTCATTGATGGATATATTTTGATCATTGTTTTCAACAATTGTGGTGGAGGGATTTTTGATGTCCTCAACCATAGGGTCAAATGATGTTGACATTTCTTGAATTAGATCATTGTTTGGTATTGTTGCTGGATTTTAATCATGATTGAAAAGTGACTCTTGATATGTGTTGATTTGATCTTCGGACAAGATAGAAACATCTTCAAGGTGTTCATTGACGGATAGATCTTGGTCATTGTCCCCAATAGTTATCACTTTTCGTGTTTGTGCTTGTGCTTGTTGGGCAGCTTGAGAGGCTTGTGCAACTTGAGAGGCTTGTTACACTTGTTGAGCTTGTGTTGCTTGTTGCATGGCTAGATATTGTTGGATGGCCTTTTGGTAGGCCTGGTGAGCTTTTAGCACAATGTTATATTGTCTTACTGCATTTGGTTTTGGTGGTAATGGTGGTGGATTTAGAATTGCATTGGATGTAGTGACAAGTGGTTGAGATATGCTTGGAGTGATCGTGAGGGTTTGAGATATGATGAGACTGATCGAGGTGATAGGAATGGTTGGAATGGCCGAGGTGATAGGTCTTTGGGAGACCATATTTTGATTTTTTGGGATTGATGTTTTCATTAGATTAGAAACCATCTATTGGTGTGATGTCGATGGTATATTCAAAGGATTTGATGTGATGGCTTGATTGGTGTTAGGTGGATTGACTTGGATGGAGTGATTGGTGCTAGGTAAAGGGAGAAGCCCTAAACCAAGGAATGATGTTGATATGGGTAATGGTGGTGGAGATGTCTCTTGGCACAATGACTTAACTATTTTGGTAAGTAAAGCAATTTGATCTTGCCAAATTTGATCTTGATTTTGATCTTGAGTCCCTTGATATAGTTGATTTTGTTTTTGTTCAAATAGATTTGGACTGTGTACTTGTGTTTGATTTTGGACAATGTTATGATTTGGGATGATGTTGAGATTTGGCATGATAGGTTGAATTTGAACATTGTTGGTGTTGGGAATCACATTACCTTGATTTCGATAACTTTTATTTTGCATGGTGTTACCTTAACTTGGATTAATACATGGATTTGTTAACATCTTGTTTGGAATTTGAACAACATTTGTATGATTCGTAAACATATTTATCCCAAATTTTTCTAGATTCATGTTTGGAAAAATTGTACTTGGTACATTCTCATTTGGCATGTAGGGATTTGGTGGGATGACATTGTTCAGTTGGCGGATTTGTAGGTTTGGACTTAGATCTACCATCAGGAAATGTGTTCATATATTTGATTTGGGCATACTCACACTTGTTGTGCCATTGAAATTTGTAGAAGGTAATGATCCCATGTATGGATTGCATAAGTGCAAGTTTTGATAATCAATCGGCATTGTAAGGCTTTGAAAGTTCAATTGATTTGGATTACTCATGATGTACGGATCAAGTTTGTAATCCATGTTCCCCTTGTGTTTTGACCTTGTTACAAAAGTGACCTCTAAGGTTCTTAGGACTAATAATGAGATGAAGGATGAAAAGGGGAAATGATATGAGTGTTGAACGTTTAGGGACCTTGGCTCAATGCTAGAGTTAGGGTTTGATTTTGATTGGTTTTATTGGATTTGGATAATGAACTTGTAAACCCTAAGATGTTAGAAGTGACCTTAGGATGAACTTGTTAAAAAGATTGCTAATTTAATTAGCGATATGAGAAAGGATACATTCCCATATTTCTAACTAAACAAGGTTATTTTTGGTTTGATGATTTACCAAAGTCTAGAATGATGTTTCCAAAAGCTCTAAAGTTGTTTGTGGGATGGATTTTAATAGATGTTTGGAATTTGGTTGAAGTGTTTGATTTGATCCTAAAAGAACCTAGGAAGGACTTGTTTATGAGACCAAGATAGTGAAGAACATGCCTTTCTCTAAAAGTAATTCAAAATTAGAAGACCGATGTTTGCATGAAAACCATACAACCAAAATATGCCAAGCACATGTGTGGGGTCCAATTGATTTAATCTTTGCTTAATGGATTATTTTTACCACAAACACACTCTTGATTAGATTTTTAACTAAATGTCCAATGTCCTAATTCCCTTTCATCCCACAAAGTGCATTATGCGTAAATCGAGGAAATCAAGACAAAGGTTGCCTAAAGTTGACTTTAGTAGAAGCAAATTGACATGAAATCCAAATGTTAAGAAGCCTCTAAGGATAAAATCCTAAGGCCAAGCAATAATAGGTGAATTTGTTCAAGGATATTTGCCTCTCCTAAAGGGTTTGCAATTTTGATGATTCGTTAAATGTTGGTTTCAATATTTTGGATACAAGCACTGTGTTTTCAAATTGATTCACAAGCAATATAACACCCTAGCTCAATTGGTACATTTTTCTTGGTGGGCTTGCCTCATGCCCTTCATAGAAGAGATGATTTTACATGCAACCAAGGAAAGAGTATAAGGGCATGTTAAGAATGAAGTCTTAACCTCTATACTTTAACCAAGATCAGACATGGCAAGTAACTTCTTGGAATCTAAGTTCTAATGCACCACTTTGATAAACTCGCTTAGTGGATCAATTAGTCACTACAAAACAAGGGTTCTATTTTGGACTTTCCATTCGTGGAGATTGACCCATAGGGCGAGAGTCCCCTTTCGGATCCATCTCATCAGAATCAACCACGTGATACTGGCATTTACTCCAATACCCACATTTATATCCTGGCTGGAAATACTATTGGCTTTAGAGTGTTACAAGTTGAGTCGTTCCCTTGGCTAAGTACTTTTTCCCCAAGGCACGCCCTCTAGGATAAACAAAAGCGAGTAAAGAAAAAATCTGTAACTTGATCAATCTTTGATCGCAACAAACAGAGAGAATATGCATGATAATGTCCCCACTCACACTCACACAAGATCTTGTTCAATTTTAAACCCAAACTGGAGTGTGGAGGCAATATTTTATGCAACTTAATGTCATCAAAAAGACTTTTGATTCTCAAGATCGCTGTGAAGCACGAGAGAAGTGCATACACCTTTTTAGATGAAATTATTTTGCATAAAAGATTATAAAACATGAAAACATGTTCATTTTAAGCCTCAAATCAATGATATTGATTCTTTTTAATGCACGAAGATGAAGTGTGAAGTTGATTGTTCAATTTTAACCAAATCGAAAAGCTAGTGAGTTTCTAGGGTTTAGTGTTAGCCCAACTTTGAAATAATCAAATTAGTAATTGATTTTAAACCCAAATTGAAAGTGAGTTGTCTTAAAATATAAAACTAAAGCATAGAATTGAAGCTCTTTAAAGCATTTAAAAACACTTTGTCAACTTCAAGTTTCAATGCCTGATTTTCTTCGACTCCAATCTTCTTGGTTTTTTTTTTTTTTGGTTCCAATGCAAGAGTAAAAGAACCATTGTTTCCTTATGCCAACTGATTCATTATGCAAACTCCTGCAAACATTATAAAGTAAAAAATCTTAGAAATGAAAAATGAGAATCTTTAAAAGAAACACCATATAATCACAAAATTGACTCTCCTTTTATAAATGAAAAGAATAACAATGCACTAATTCTATGTTTCAACTAAATTATTTGTATCACGATCCCAATTGGACATGTCATCTCCACCAAAAGTTGTCTACCACATTCGCCTCATGTGATCAATAAAGTCCAAAGTAAGTTAGTCATAGCTGGAGTGATATTTGTATCCCAAAAAGACATGAAGTATTAAAGCTATGTGAGTCTCTCTTTGTTACATTAAAAGTGAAATCAGAAAATAAAGAAAGTTGCATTATTCAATGCATTCCAGAATATCAAATTGTTTTGAATGCTTAAATATATTATTACCTTCAACATGCAAGCAACTAGAAATGTCAGTTTATAAATATATAAACAATAATAAAGATCAGACATTGATTAAATCTAAGCATTGGAGAAGAATTCAATGCCTCACTTGATTATCAAATGTACCAACATTTCTAAAATAGTTGACCCTATCAGTGTTGGAGTAATTCTAGTCCAGTCATAATAAAAGCTCAAGATATAAAGGAAGAATAGGAACCATACCTTGTTGGCCTGTTTATTCATGCCATAAAGGGCATGATCAAATGGCGGTATGTCAGTAACTAGTTTGGTGTCTAATAAATGTCGCTACTAAAGGTGAACCATTCAAATCACCTTCTTCATAAAATTAACATAGTGGAAACTCCCCTTCTTTCACTTCTCCCATTCAATCAGTTGCACCCTTTCTATCTATCATGCACTTCACCTCGCTGCGTTCACTCTTTTACCATTGAGAATGATGCCATGCTTATTTTTGCATCTTTTGAAGTTTCGAGATCTTTTGCTTTTATTGACCTTTCACTTCTCCAATCTGGCGAACAATAGTAACACAATAGGAAACTTAAATGCCTTGAACAATGCCTTGATCAGCATCGACTGAAATTTAGAGAGGGTGTGCAGAATGTTTGACAAAATTTCTTTACCAGTATCCCCATTGACTGCAAAATGAAAGAAAAGCTACAACATCTTTATGATAAGACATGCCGAATAGCGTTAAGAACCCAAGTTTGATCCATGGGGCCTCTACTACTAAGATTAAATGCATCTGTAGAATTGTATTTGGTGTGATAAAAGATGTTATGAGGTAAATAATTTGGTCAAGGAAATAAATAAGCAAGCAGAGGTATGGAGAATGGTGAGCCTGGGGATGGTGGTTATGGTGGTTGCCATGATGCAAGCGGTAGAAGAGGACGCATGCTTAGGGTTTGGCCTGACAAGCCCTAACATGGAGGCAGAGCTACAAAGGTGAGTGGCTTTAGGGATTATAGGTACGCCCGTCACCTGTTGTACCATGGTGGCCTTGTTTATGAGCCTGTACCTTTCAATGACCCAAACAAAACATTTGATGCAAATAGCCAGTCGTTTCCTAGAGAAGCTCCAGCTATTGAATGTTAAGCTCTAGAAATTGGGATTCTCGGTATTTTGAGGTTGGGAATGATAGTGATTTCTTTAGATCCGAGGGGTTTGGCAAAGAAGGAAATCTTTATAAAATTTCTGGCAGTAACATGGAGTATATGTGGTAGTGTGACAAATTGAGGCACCAGATTATTGCGTACAAAATAGGAATGGGCAAAGGTTTTCCCAATTGGAAGATGATTGAATGAGACAGAAGATGCCTACAATAGCATGATCATATGACAGTCAGCATGGGGTATCTGCATCACAGCTGTGACCCCATGATAGGGAATAGTGGATTTTATCATCTTGCATGGCAAGACTAATGGCTTTAACAAGATAATGGAGCTCACTTGGATTTCACCAGTACCATTGGGAGTAGCTATGGTGCAATAAAAATATAAAAAAAAGTTAGTGGGTGAAGTGGGCATGGGCACTATCTATTTGGTGGGTGAAGCAACCATGGGTACTATCTATTTAAATGGAGCTTGGGCACAATTATCACGCCTGAAACAATTATCCTTCTAGTGCCATAATGTAGATGCCATATCTACAAATTGTTAGTATTTTAAAACCAAGCTAATAATCCAACATCCATATGAAATAATAAATCATGTTTCTAAATGAAAATGAATTACAAGATAAACTAAAGCATATAAAACATGAAATAAACCCTATTTCATATTGGATTGGTGATATTATGGAAAATAGCCCTTTCCCAATCCTTACTTAAGCTCTATGATATGAAACTGATATGTTGATGATCAAGATGATGAATGGGAAAAATCAGTTCTCGAATGAAGAGAGTGACTTTGCATAGGACTTGTCGATGCAAGTTGTGGAGATTGTGGAGGATTTGATTAAGAATGAAACCTTTCATTTATATATTATTTTGATGAGAGAATGGCCAAATGGATGAATGTGGGACTAAAAAATAGACCAATGAAAAGAGGCCACTTGTCAACTTGCCATAGGTTGAGGGATGTGCAAGATTTTGGAAATCTGCCCAAGAGGGGGAAATTAAAATTTGAATTTGTGATATAAATGTTGAGTTTGACTTGTGCAAGGGACATGTAAGAGACATTAATTTCTTTGTGGGATGTACATGTCCGTTTGATTTTGAATTCAAACTTGAGGGAATATTCCTCAAAGATGCCATGTTGATGGAAAATGTTGATTTTAATAAATCAATAAATTGATTTATTGGTGCAAGTGACAAAATCTAGAGAATGTGATGGGTAGTTAGGCTAGGCTAATTAGGATTAGATTGGCTTAAATGATGTTTATGATGAGTTTGACCTTTATGACTTAAATATTTGATTTATTTAAATCAGAAAAGGAGAAATATGAATTTGGAGATTTAATTAAATAAAGTTTTGTTTATTTAATTAAAGGGATGATGTTTGATTTATTTAATGAATAACCTTAGAAATGAATTAAATAGTCTTGATTTACTTGGTGAATGGATAAAGGTGAACTTGATTAATTTGATGAGCGGACCTAATGCATGATGCTAATTTCACATGTCTACAACATGTCTCTTCCCATGGTCTAAAAATGAGATTTTCTTAGTAATAACAAGAGGATCTGAGGCTCTTGTAGTTAAGAAAAATGTTGTATAAGTATTAGTAGCTGAAGTTCCCATTGGGAGTGTTGCTCTAGGAATATCATTAGTAATTTTAGAAATATTTTCCTCAAATTTTCTACACCTTGTGGCCTCCTCTCTCATTTTCTCCCAATTTTTCCTTCTAGCATCTCTCTCAAGTTGCTTAGTTCTAATCCTATCTTCCTTTTCTTTCAAATCTTTCTTCTTTCCTCTTGTTCTTGGAATGTTAACTCCTCTTCTTCAATGGCTTTCATATCATTATATATATCTTCCTCATTTTCTAGGATATCTCCATGTTCACTTGGGGTAGGGGTAAAATAAGGTTGGTCAATAGGATCATCCTGAAGAAAAAAGTGGACTAGCTCATCAAGGGATTTACCTTGTGGCTTAAAATAATTTCTATTGAAAATGGACCCAATCCCCAAGGTTGAGGACTCAGAGAACCTTTAATTATTTCCCCAAAACTCCCACCTATCCTCCTCTCTTGAGATATTTCTGTCACTATCAAAAACTTCTTCTACTGGAAAAATTCCCTGGTCTATGTTAGACTCTTGGACATTATGTCCTTCTTCATTGACACTTGCACTACTTATATCAACATGAAAAGTAGGAGATACATCAGAATGGGAATCAACAGACTTACTTGACTTAGAGCATTTCCTGACCCATTCAAGTTGCTTTTCCTTTATAGGTTCAAATTCTTCCTTTTGCTCAGGATGCTTCTTCCCATAACTTCTAGTCTTCCTCATAATGTCAAGTACTGCAAAATATTTCTTTTTTATTTATTTTTGAGATCTAATCTTCACACTAGTACTAGAGAACTCAGAGTCGCCACCTAGGATACTAGGAAACAAAAAGTGACTACACTTTGATTTTGTACTTGTTACTTCAAAAAATATTTTAAACATTACCTTGTAGATAGTGGTAGAATGAAATAATACTTGATGCATAAGACCTAGTATGATGGGACTAATGCAATAAACTTAAACTACTTATTCCTTAAACAACAAGGAATATTCACAATTAAAAACTAACTATGATTTTACTTGATCTGAGCTTAAATATTTTTGGCTTAGTTATTCCCCAGCAGAGTCACCAATCTGTTGGTTATTTTTAAAGAACCAAATTGATCTCTAGCAATTTCTATGGATTTTTCCATTTCTAATTATTAGTAATACTAAAGGGATTTTCCAACGAATGAATAGAGGTTGCTAAACATCTACTCCTACTCTTTGGGCTCTGTGACACCGGTGAGGGTGATCCCACAATGTATACCTAAAAATCTTTCACACTTACAATCAAATACATTGTCAATGATATATATCTCTCATAGCACCACTCAGTAATATACATCAAATAAGTTGGCAACTTATTATGTTAATGTTAAATGAGCTAAATATGAGAGAGCAAACACTTAAAAGAACGAATAACAATATTTCTCCTCTTGAAATTTTATCGTTAAAATATTGATTAGTTAATGAATAAACATTGTAAATATAATATTAATCTCCTGCATGAACCAGTGTCTTTAACGAGAGCACGGAGTTGATGCCATTTGACATAACCTGATAATAATTCAAATAATAACACATATAATCCCAATAAATCTTGCATTACAACATTTCTCTATGACTTTCAGGATTATCACTTACAAATATCCTAGCACATAGTAATTATAAGTTATCACTCTCATATAAACATTTACATCAATTCATTGAATCAATAGGAAAACATGAAACTGAACATCCATCAGATAATGATAGAGACAAGTGAAAGAAATCCTTGACTACATTCAATCATAACTCATAACACATAGAAGGAGATAGAATAACCATGAAACTAATATTAATCTTTATTATAAAATTATATACCATTATTAGTATTACATGTGTAAGTATGAACTCCAAAATAAACTTTAAAAAAGGACTCTAAAAATTGCTTCATATTTTCTTGATAACACTAACAGTATGAACTCAAAATTTTCTAACTCTTGTGCTTCTAATCATAAACTCCTTCTGATAGAGATGAAGGAGAAAAAAAATCCTCATACTAGATTAGCACACATGTCATGATCCCATAGAACCACTTGCCGCAATATTCCCCTCCTAGTTACACTTGAGTCTTTAGGTGAAGTAAATAAACATGAGGCAGAATTATCCTCAAATATTCATGGAAAGTAGGTCCCACCTTAAAAGACATCATTAGTTTGTTGCAACAGTTACAAGATATTCTCCATGTGCTCAAAATGCTAACTATAAGAAAATAAAAAACAACAAAACTTATGAATAAATGCAAAGAAAGTAGAAGAAAGGTCAAATTGTGTTAATACATATTAGCACCATGTGCTAATCACCTTGAGTGTTGAGGAGAAAATAATATGTTACCATGTTATGTAAAAAGCCTAATCTGTATTGTATTCAGGCTATGTATTATTCTTCTCCTATCCATTATTTTCCTTATTCACTCTATATATTTCTCCAACCAAACAGTATATTCCTTCTCAGTGGGCCATTTAACATTCAATAAATCATACACCTTAATAGTGTATTGGGATTACCTGGCATCAATTAAAATCCTAGCTTCCTTAACAAATATATCCATTTTTTATTCAATCTCTAACACCATATCAATTTGTAAATTAAGCAAGATGTAATCAGTAATAGATAGATGTATCATAGATGCTTCAAGCAATCCTCCTAAATCTTCCTTCTAGCTATCAATCAGATGCAATTCACCTCTTGAATTCAATATTTGAGGCATGCCACAATCTTCCATTTCCTTGAATATTTTCAACTTGCTTTGGAGCTGTATTCCCAACTTTCCATGGAAAGTAGTTATGTCATTTCTTGATTCAATAGTCTTCAAGATGTCAGGAATATTTGTGGGTGCCTCGAGATCCTCCTTTATTTTTTCCATCATTTCATTCAAAGTACTTTCCATAGCAATCCAATTATTCCACTCATTCGTAAAGGCCTCCTATACTTGAAGATATTTTGCATATGCTTCATGAATGTTTTTATACATTTCCCATACATCATTAACCCTAAGGACCAACTTGGTAACCCTATGCTTAAACACATATCTAAAAATTTCATTTGCCACCCTAACTATCTATAATTTGGCCGGCTTGACATTTTCCTCCTTAGTAGTTAACTTCCCTCTCCAATCATCAATTCTGAGGGACAAAGTTTCCTTATCCTATGTAGACATATCAAATGAGGAAAAGGAAGAAGGCCGAGTCACTATATTTTGGGTAGCTTGAATGGTAGCTCTCATTCAACTCAATTCATTCAAAGCCTTATTATATCCCTTGACCAAAGATTCATATTTCTTCTAAGAAATATGTGTAGTGTCCACACTAAGCATTGCAACATGTGTAGTTAATTCAGCTACCTGGATTGGAGTTATGTCAGTAGCTCTTTTGACCACTAGTGAACCAATGACTTCTTCAATAGGCCTAGAAACCTCATGTTTGTTATTATTAGGTGCCATAAACCAAATTGCAAGGGTATGTAGCTTTGGAATA
Source organism: Sequoia sempervirens (assembly GCA_007258455.2). Taxonomy (NCBI): domain Eukaryota; kingdom Viridiplantae; phylum Streptophyta; class Pinopsida; order Cupressales; family Cupressaceae; genus Sequoia; species Sequoia sempervirens. The sequence goes on along the minus strand of VDFB02281492.1, from coordinate 804,513,365 downwards.
TACCAGAATCAAATACCTTATTCTCAAATTGATCTTCAGATATCAAAGCTTGCGGATCTCTTCTAATTGCATCATATGCTATGGAAGTTGTGATAGTACATCCTAGTAAGAACATGATTCCACTATCTTTAACAATTCTTCGAGCTTCAAAAGGAATAATGGCTGAAATTTCAGCCTTATTCTTCTCTTCCTCTACCTTTTCAACTTCCTCCTTATGAGAAGGTTCAACATTGATTCGAGTTGCTTCTAGTCTCTCTTTTATTTCCTTACTCCAACATTGAACCATAAACTCATGAAACTCTTTCATCTATACAAATTTATCATAAGCTAAGAACTCATCACACTCCCTAATTCTAGGATCATCATCATTCTCTCTATCATAATGGCATTGGACAATCTTGTCAGAAGGAATATTTGAACTATGAGTCTCCTAAACATGAGGAAGGGGAAATTTATGCTTAATTACTTCATTTCTTCACACAAATCCTTCTGGATCAAAACCTCTGACCTCATCTATAGGCATTATGAGATTATTCACCATACTGCCCAATTTCTCATACCCTTCAAGGGCAGTGACCTTAAAATAAGAAAAAGAACATTGAGGGTATACCATAGAGCCCTTTTTGTCCCTTCTAAACATTTCATAATCCATAGGTTCCATTTGCCACATGAGCTCCATGAAAGCCAAGTTGTCTGAGACTTACAAGGGTAAACAATGGGGTTCCACTTTAGCTCCATAAACCCTAATCAAAGTATATTAAGAATGTAGAAACCAGTCAGCCCAATTATGTGTGGCTATAGAGCCTGGTATATCCTTTGGGCACATAAAAAAAAATATTTCTAGAGAAAGTATGAATCTAGGTGCCACACCCAATGAATCTAAGATACCATGTCTTGCAACATTTTCAAAAAAAATGTAGTTGGAATTGGAGCAATTCTGATCCCAAATGTATGTCCACATTTTCACAAGGATGGCCACATTTTCATTGTTCACAATCCTCAAATTCAATTTCCTTTTCTACTCATAATCTCCTTCCCACAAGAGAATGTGCATCAGTAAAGAATAATGGAGGAAAGATAGAGGGAGCAATTCCCTTTACAAATTGAGAAAATCCTCATGCATTTGTTGGGCAACAAAATTAGCATAATCAAAACCAGTGTTTCAATTATATTATTGTATATCTGCCACTATCACTAATAAATCAGGGGCTATTCTAACTTCGAAATCCCAAGCTAGCACTTGGTTTAGAAAATAATAAGTATTCTTGAAATAATCTTCAAATTCTTCACAATGAAAAGGCTCAACATCTCGAATAGTGAATTTTATCCTGTTCCTCCTATGTTGCACAACTATTTCTTCTCTATATGCAAATTTTCTCCCCCGATATTTAGCATACAAGTTAGCATGCCTGAACTTTGCAGTGTAATTGGGATTCAACCCAAGCACATCCACCATTTTATCCTTTGTCACCTCTAGAATTATGCACCTTTCTCACTCTTGATTTTCTTGTCCCTAGGGTCATAGTGCCTTGCTAACTCCACCATTAAATTAACTTCTACAAACACATTTGGAACTACTAACTTTCCCAGGTTCAATCTCCCAAAATAGCATGTAGGTTAACTAGAATTTTTCCTATTGAAGGCATACCGAAACAATTTCCATCCACTCTGGGGATGGGGTTTCTCACCAATTTTCCCAACATTATCAATTAACCTAGTGGTAGGAGCAACTTGTCTTGAGGTCCTTTTACCAATTTGTTACCCTCCCTCTTTGATACCTCCAAAATTTTCTTGCATAAACTTTTATGTTTCCTTTTCTGCACTTCGAGACCTTGTGGAAGCCATAGGGGTACTATGCAAAGGGATAGACATAGATACTAGTTTGGGCTCAACTTCAGCTGAAGCATGCTGAGTTTTAGGTCTTTCGACCCTTTTTTCTCTGGTTTCCTTTCTGTTCCAACATTGGGTTCACTAGCCTCTACGTCACTCATGCTTGTAACACAAATGGAGACTAGGGTTTACAATCTCTTATGGCTAAACAAAACCCTTTACAATTATGGTAGGATAAAACTTTACTATTGAAAAGGACACCTTTCTTCACAATTTAGATAGAGCTCAATTATCAAATTGAAATCACTAGGAAACACTAAACTGTAGTTTCCACCAATTTCCCTATCAACTTTCAAGGGAATTCACCTTATTGCTTTAATTAAAAAAATGTATCAGTTTTGTTTACTCGGGTGAAAGCAGTGTCACTCTGGTCATAGATAATTTTTGGAGCTTTCCTTGCAAATTCTTGTGTCTATGGTATTCTTTATGCCATCTAGTGAATTAAGATGCACGATAAACTAGATATCTACTTTCTCTTATGGCCAAGAGGGGACCATATCACCATTAATATTTGATAATAAGCTCGTGGGAGAAAGATGACAATTAGCTGTTCAATTTTGAACCTTGATCATTGATCCTTCAACTTTGAAACTGTATCAATGGTCGATAATCCACCTCGCTACTTTTATTTCTGCTTTATATGAAATCCTTAAGATTTTGAAACATTTCCTCTTCATGTAGTAGTTCTTGCCAATCATTGATTCACTTCATTCTTATCCATCTTTATCAAAAATGCAAGTGCCTCATGTGAAAAAATCTCAGCCCTTAGATCTATGGCCATTTTCCCGATCACCTGCATTTCCATCACTCGTCACTAGTTCAACTTTGCATCTTGACTCCCATCAACAAGATATGTAAGCACCACAGTTTGACACATACACTTACATGACCATTAATGACACAAAAGACATTGCAAATAGGGTGTAGTTAAATTAGTGAGATAAAAATCCTCATATGGGACCATATCTCTCATCGATAAGCATAACCTTAGTGCCCAAAACAAATCAGCAAGGTGCGATACAATTGGGAACTTATCATCTTGCTTGTCGCTAATTGTAAACAATCTCTTCATAACATATTGGTGATGAGCGATGAAACTATGATCATAAAGTGAGAAGTCATTGCTTATTACTATTACAACTTTAAGAACTCAAAAATTATTAGTGATAAGTGATCCCTTAAGAACCTCACTCATCACCAATTGCAAAAAGAAGTTCAAAGAACAATTCGCGATGAGTGATATCAAAGAGATATCACCTCATCGCTTGTCGCTAGTTGAAAAAATATATTTCAAAAGTGATCGTGATGAGTGATAAGGACATAAGGCCAAGTAAGCTTTAGTGAAAACTTTAATGCACGTGCTCAATAAGTTGTTTTAATGGAGGTGACTTCCTAGGATGATACAATGGATAAATAGAAACTCAAGAACCTGAAAATCATTATATCAAAGTTTTCTAAAATCATGATGAGGGAACCTGCTGAAAAATAGAAAATATTAAAATAGTGTCTTGCAAGGGGCGATAGGGAGTCAACAACCAAATAGATCGCTCAATTAATTTTAAGGAAATAAATTCAAAAACCATCCTAAATGCAACAAGTGTATAAGATGGGACATGAGAATTAAGGTTCCATCATAACCTAATAGTTTTGGATTTTAAAACCTTCTAGAATCTTAATTAGGCGATATTGAAATCTAAATATAACTTATAAAACTTTGAATTTATAATTTATGCATGAAATTGTGATAAAAATAATTGACAATGTAGAGATTCACATAGCATATTCAATCCAAAACTTTAAAAAAATGCTAATTTTAGATGTTGCAAGATATATCTAGTCAATTATTGCACTATAAAATCTTAATTAGGTCATGTTAAGGTCTGAAAGAAATCTGAAAGTGTTTATTTTTATGATTTATGCATACACACATTGTTAGAAAAGTGAAAATTTACATTGTTGTTGACATTTTTTAAGTTAGAAAATTTTCAATTTCTAGATTTATCAAACTAGGTTCAATTGATTACTACATTTTAAAAACTAAAATTTCATTTGGACGCAATTGCATTATTCAAAAAATCTAAAATTGCATGCATAATTGTGTCTTACATATATAAAATTTCCAATTTTGTGCACTTTAGGATATCTACCTATTGTCAAACCTAAATAACCGCTAATTGTAATGAAGCTAAGGTAGTGAAAAAACTTTCTAAACTGATCTTGAGAGGAGAATAATGCAAAATTTTACAGATCTTTCAAAATTTATAGAAAGTTAAACAAAAATAAACATAAATATCATGCATACCACAACACAATGATTTACATGGGAAAAACCCTTTTGGGAGAAAAACCCTTTTGGGAGAAAAACCCAACACTCCAAAAGTCATCCAATATATTATTCAAAAATGACAAAGATTATAATATACTTTTGTAGAGCAAGCTTCTCATAGGAGTATCACCACTTAGAGATCTATAGGAAACATAACTGCTATCAAACTCTTAGAATGCATCACAATAGATAGTCATAAAATAACACCCTCATAAAAGGGTTTCCTTCTAGGGCAAGGCAAGCTAATAAAATATCGATTGTTAAATAGGAGACATAGTGATGAATCATCTAGATTTACAATAATAAAATATGAATAAAATTTAGCTTTTAGGGATGCTACCCTCTAGACCCCTCATGGGGAGAGATCACCCCATTCGTCCCTTTTCCCTCATCATCGTTAGATGAATAGTACCTTATGTATCAACAATAGCCTATTTGATTGTGTAGACATAAAAAATGTACTTATTGGCATTACATGTTTGATCCTGACTATTAACACCGTTTCATCCATAATCATCCCTCAATCTACCCATTTAATCGAAAACCCTTATTTGATTAAATTCATCAATTTTCCTCTCTTAAATAAATAAATCATTTATCTGATTAAGTCATTCTCTCTTGTTAATTAACTCAATCAATATGATTTAATTATCCCTATTTAATTAAATAAATCAATTTTATTTAATTAATTTCTAAAGTCTATCTCATTAAATTAAATAAATTAAAACATTATTTGATTTAATCTAACTTCATCACTTTTAATTAAATAATTAAAAAATATTTATTTAATTAATCCTTTTATCATATTCTTCTCATCTTTGATTTAAAATAACCCATAAATCTATGTCAAATTTGTCACATCATCTAATCCTTCATTAAATTAATTAACCCTTGATTAATTTAATCCTCATTCATGTCCCATCCTCTAGGTTTTTTCACTTGCACATGAAAATAGATTTAATTCATTTATTAAATCTCTATTTTCTCTCAACATGGCATAATAGATAATATTCCTTCAAATTTGAATTCAAATCCAAATGGACTTTGTCCTTCCAACAAGGCATTTATTTCATCTTACAAGTCCTTTTGCATTGAGCCAAGTGGCCATTACTCCATTTGACTCTTCATCGACCTTGTCATTTCACCATTTTCAAATTTAAAATATATGCATTTATGGGTACATTCATCAAAATGTGCACATCCTTCATCCACCCATCTCTTGACAAGTGGCACCTTGCCATTGGGTAGAAGTTAGTCCCACATTGCTTCCTTTTGGGAATTTCTCCAAATTTTCATTCTATAAATAAGAGGCTTATTTCCTCATTTCATCATCCACAATTTGAGCAAACTTAGTATACTCAAATCCATCCTCAAGTTTAGCAATTTTCATCCACTTTCATCAAGTCTTAGCTAGGTTATGTAGGTTTTTCACCATGGAACATACTTGAATCTTTGACAAAGTGGATCACATCATCATTATCAAATCATCAAGAGCTTGCATAGGAGTTGGGAAAGGGCCAATTTTCACATCAAATTTGCACCAACACCCCCATGGGATCAAGAGTTTGCTTGTTTAATTAGGATTCAATCTATTTTATTGCTTTCTTATTGTGCTCTTCATTTCATTTCCTAATTTAAGCTTTGTAAATGGATTTCATGGGGAAATTAGATTCTAACTTGCATTTCAATCTTCTAATGTGTGTGTTTGTTGTTTTTTTGATGATACTAGGTTCTTGGTTCACACATTTGGCACTAGAAGGAGGGACGACCAAAAGTTTAAATCAGTTTTTTTCATCAAAATTCTATTTTTTTCTATTTTTTGTGTGTCAACAAGAAACTCCACTGCTAGTAGACTAGCGTCACAATATAGAACCGCTGGCACCCCAGGGTCGCCATATAGCACCACTTCAAATTCCAAACAATGACACTTTGTCTTTCTTAATCAAGATTCAAATTTCCAAACTACACCATTGGATCTATTCTCACATGCTGGAAATTTCAAATTTCAAACTCCACTATTGACCAAAAGAGTGACACAATCATACTCTCTATACCTGCTGTAGAGCAACACTTACTAGTAAGTGGTGCTATATAGCACCATTAGAGAGCATCAAACTGCACTACCTGTGCATAATCCACTACTGAAGGGAAGTAAAAAATGAAATTTAGTTTTTTTATGACATGTTCCTTTTTCAACTCTAATCATTTAGGTTATTACTTGCTTTCCTGATTTTTTTTTTACATATTTAACTAGTTTTCTTGTAGGTTTACTTGATCAAAGGTGAAGAATAAAAGAGGCATAATGGCATCACCCTTTCATGACACCAAGTGTTTTTAAACACTTTAGTGTTTGTTTTTAACACTCTTAGAGAACTCACAATTTCTCTTAAGAAATTTTGTTATCTTTCATGCTTGGGACCTACTAAATTTATTTTGAGCTCTAAAAAGAACATTTCATTTTTTTCACAAAGGGGCTTAAAATGAACTTTAAAACAAACTCACTAGATTTGGTGTGAGGATTAACAATTGAACAAGACAATCTTCACATTTCCTTTGGTGCTTAAAAAGAAGTCATTATTTCTTTGTGGGTTTAAAAAGAACATGTGCTATTTAGTTTTGTAATTACTTACTCAAAGCAATAACATTCAAAATACATATGCACTTCTCTCTTGCCTCACAGAAATCTTGAGAATCAAAAGGATTTTTGTTGGTCTTAAGTTGGGTAGAGTAATTTCCTCCACATTTCATTTGGGATTAAAATTGAACACGTCTTGCGAGTGTGAGTGGAACATATTGCGTGTGTTATATCTTTGTTTCTCAATAAATATCAATCGAACTACGAATATGTTTGCTCACTTTTGTTTATCATAGAGGGCCTACCTTGGGGAAAAGGCACTCACCCAAGGGAATGACCCAACCGGTAACACACTAAATCCAAGTTTATTTCTAGTTGGGATATAAAATTGGGTACTAGAACAAAGGATAATATCACATGGTTGGTCTTGATGAGAAGGGAAATAATGGTCTCTCGCCGCATGGGTCAATCCCTACGAATAGAAAGTCTGAATTAAAATCCTTGTTTAGAAAGGCCAAAATCCCTATCTATTTGTTGGTGCAAGAACGGTTGTTTTGAAGCTGCCCCACACTTTTATAGTTTTTAGCAGAAATGGAAAGTATACCATGGTACTTTCATGGGTTTTGATGCTTGGATACCTCTTATAAGTGAGTGTTGTGGAGGGGAGCCAGTGGGGTCAATCATCTAACCAGTAGCTAAAAATAAGTGTAGTTGGACTTGTCCAAGTGGGGACTCAACAAATATAATCTTTCATATCCATAGGATTGTGCTTGTTCTTGGTTATAAAACACTTTTCTTGCTCATAAAAATTTGGAAACAAACATTCAACATTGTCATCAAAACATCAAACCCTTTAGGAAGCAAATACAATTGACCAAATTCTTGTGTTATTGCTTGCCCTTGAGATTTTATGCTTAGATGTTTCTAAGCACTTGGATTTATATCTCAATTTTCTTACTGAAGTTAAAAATAGGTAACCCTTGCCTTGATTTCATCAAATTTCCACATGATATACTTTGTGGGATGAGAAGAAGCTAATACATTGGACATCTAGTTTGAAAAGGTAATCAATAAGTGTTTGTGGTAAAATGAAGTCATTAAACAAAGAGTAAAAAAAATTGAATCCCGTGGACACGTGTCCCAAATGATTTCATGCAAGATTAAGATCAAGAAACCAAAGGTAAAAAATATTAGTCCAAAAGATCATCAAAAGTGTCTCTCAATGCTATATGAATTTAGATGAAGGCTACTTTTTAACTTTAACATAAGAGCTTCAAGAAATTTTCCAAATTTGTATGAATTCTTTTGTCAACAAAATCCAAATCTTTTTCTGTAATTTGCACACCTTGTCCAGGGAAAAACATGTTCTTCAAAACTGAGGTCCGGTAAGCAAGTGTATTTTTAGGTAAACATAGGGTAAAAAATCAAACCTTCATCCATCTTTAAACATAAAACCAAAATCATCTCATCATCAACTCTTGAAAATATTGGAAAAATCCTTCATGTTAAGATTTGGGAAAATAATTTGAAACCAATCAAAAATCATCATATTTGATTAGATATGTGTAGATGCATCCTTCTCCACATATTTAGTCAAATGATCAAACCTTATTGAAAAATTTATCCCTTGATAACATCCAACATCTTGAGGTCTAGGAGTTCATAATCCAAACCCAATCAAAGATCATCTTGTTTGGTTAGGTGTGTTTAGATTAATCCTTCTTCTCACACTTATTCAAATTAGCATCTTGAGGACAAATTCATTCTAGGACAACATTTAACCTCTTGGAGTTTATGAGTTCACAATCCAATCAAAATCAAATCAAATCTAAATCCCAAATAAAAATAAAACATCAAATCCAAAGTCCTAAAGTTTACCATCTCCTTCAATATTTCTCAAGAGTCCTAAATCAACATCATCCATCTTTTACACATCTTCATCATTTCACCTTTGATCCTTAGAACATCCTAAATTTTCTCTTTTTGTACCTAACATTAGATCAATCCAAAGAATTAGAGATTCATCTCCCACATTCTTGAAAATTTGATCCCTATTTTATGGTGCAAACTAGATCTCAACACAAGCAGAACATGGAAGCCAACAAAGAAACATCCACTTGAAGTGACTCAAGCCAAAAAAATTCTGAAATGAATCTCATTGGATCAAGCAATCCTTTAACTAACTTTCCTTCATCATCACACAATGAACAAGAGGAAGGTAAAGTGGAGGATCTTATCAATAATCCCTTTGGGATGTCACAAGAGGAAATAGTTGAAATAGTCCAAAATCTTGAGAATCATAAAATTATCAACATCATGATGAGACTCAATCCTTCACTATACATGCTTGAATTAGCAAAGCAAGGGGCTAAACTCCCCTCCGATTTCGATGTGAGCACTATTGTGGAACCACCTTTTGGGGTCATGCCTCCAATTTCATCCACCATCCCCATTTCATCTACAAATCCATTTGAAAGTATCACTCAAACAATCTTGCAAATCACATCATCTATTGCTCCAACGCAACCCATTGTTAACAAAGGAAGTGCATTTCTCAATGCATTGCAAACACATCCCCTCATCAACAATCAAGATTTGGACACAAACACCATCTTGGGACAATCCATCCCACAAAATAAATCACATGCATATGTCCCCCTCACCTTTCATGATCCAAATGACCCATCATCATCATTTCACACAACACCCCAAACCTCTCTCCCCGTAACCTCGCAAGGAGAGGGTGATTTATTTAGACCAGGGGGCATCTTTGACCCTTCATCCTTATCACTTCCACAAGTAAGTATGCCACTCACATTTCCACCATTTCCATCAATATCGACAACACTTCTTGGGTTAGGGGTTCCCCCTCTACCCAACATCAATGAACAAAATTAGAGCAACCCACCACACATTAATCAAAGAATCATACCAAATCCTCAAATCTTGCCATTGATATCACAACAACAAAAGGAAACCATCCCGATAACACAAATCACCACCATCACATCATTAACCATCCCCCAAACATCTCAAAACATGGTCTCTCAAGGACCAAGCATATCAATCACACCATCCACCAATCAAATCCCAAACATCAATACAACAATGCCTCTCATTACCACAACAAGCACCATTCCAAATCCACCACCGCTAACAATCTCAAATACATCAAGCCAATATAGTATTGCATTACAAGCCACTCAGTAGGGTACTTATCAGAAGGCACTTCAAAAAATCCAAAACCTACAAGTTGCACAGCTAGCCGCTCAGCAAGCTATCCAAGCTGCTCAAGCTTCTCAAGCCACATAAAAAGTGCTACAAGCACAACAAGCACAACAGGCTACATAAGCCAAGCCTTATTGCAACAACAACAACAAGCTACTTAAGAAATGTAGGATTCACAAGCTACACAAGCCACATAGATTGCACAAGCTATCCAACAAGCACAAGCTTAATACCAACCCAAAAAGCTCAAGCACAAGCACAAGCGCAAGCACAAGAAAAAGCATAATATATTGCACAAAAACAAGCATATTAGAAAGTGCTAAAACAATACCAAGAACAACAAAAAGTAGCTTGATTAGCAGCCCAACAATAAGCATTGTTGGCACAACAACAAAAGCAAGCTCAACAATAGGCACTATTAGTACATCAACAAGACCAACAACAAGCATTGTTGGTATAGCAGCAATTGCAAGCATACTTGGCATAGCAGAATGTCCAAACACCAACCAATCTGCCCATCCCACCAACAATTGAACCACCTCAAAACACTTTCATTCTACCCCCTAATCTGCAAAATGATGTCACAATACAAATCAAGTTTCTCTCGCAACAAGTGCTCGACCTTCAAGCAGGGCGAACCACAAAAAAACCCATTAACTTGTGTCCTTATCCATTTGACAAGAGTCCTATAATGAAATCATTCTGAAAGGGATTTGAGAACCCAAAATTTGATAAATATTGTGGGACGAGAAATGCTAAAGATCACATCAGGGAGTTCCAAGTTCATTGCATGGAAGTCGCATATGACAATACTTATCTAATGTGGCTATTTCCTAGAAGTTTGGCTAGCCATGCCATGGAATGGTTCTCTCGGCTTCTTGTAGGCATGAAGAAATTCTAAGAAATATTAGATGCATTAATCAAAAATTACACATTTAATATTGGTATGGATGTCAGTCTAGATGAACTATCTGCTCTGAAATAAGGTAAGAACAAATCATTTGCTTCATTCCTACAATGATGGCGATCCAAGGCCAATCAGAGAAAATGGGTCATGCAAAAATAAAAAAAAGTTTTAACTATCATATCCAATCTATACGGAGCCTTGGAATTCCATCTTAAAGTGCAACGTATCACCACATATGACGAGTTGATCTCCAAGGTGCTCAACATTGAATGAGCCATTATGACAGAACCTCGAGGATCACCTGCATATCCTAAGTAGTAGAACAATCGCCCATCCACCAATTACAATGACAAACCTCGCACATGGGAAAATAATAGAAACATTACCAATGATGGTGTTTTTGACACCAAATTTGTCATGAGTTCCCCTCAGAAAAGCACACCCGCACCGCAACAACAACCCCAAAACCACCATCAAAAAAATCATCAAGCTAATGCAACAAAACAACAACCAAACAAACAAGTGATCAACAACATTAACGATCAAAGGGGGCCACCCCAGCGAAACAAAAACTCCCCCAAGCGGAAGAAAACTACCCTTGGGGAACCACTTGAGGTCATCATGAATAAATTAATAAATGAAAACCTCATCAAGGCTCCCACATATGAGAATTACCAGGAATGAGATGTGAAAATTCCCTGGTATAATGAAAACCAGCTCTATGACTTTCAAAAAATCAAAGGGCACACCACTAATAGTTGCATGAGGTTAAAAAGCCTAATACAAGACCTCATTGATCAAAAAATCATAAATGTGGAGCATCCAACAGGAAATCAGAACCTCAAAATCTACATGAATCTAATGCCTAACCATAACAACAAAGGGAAAAATAACACTAATAAGGGGAAAGGTACCTTCAAGAGCATGAATCATGTGTATGACCATGTCGTCACATCCATAGATGAATATTGTGCTACCATCACCATCAAAGGAGTGCATGTTGATTATGGAGTCACCACAAGAGGTAACAAAATTACCATTACAGGGTCATCTCATCCAAATAGAGCACTTGCACCCAACCCAAGATCTGTTCCTAGCGGCTACAATATCCTTGTTAAGCTAAAAAGAACCCCAAAACAAATATTCATCATGGAGTTGCTAAAATTTTCATCCACCCACAAGAAAATCCTCGAGGAAGCATTGGCTTTATCCATCATCCCTGCAGATCTTTATGTGGAACAATTCCAAGCTATGGTTAGAAACATCATCACCCTGAATCTCCTTATGTTCTCTAATCAAGATTTTCCCACTCAACAATATCACAACTGTGCATTCCATTTAGAGGTCCTCATGCATAAAAATAAAGTCAAGTGAGTCTTGGTGGATGGAGGTAAAGGCTTGAATATTTGTTCCCTCAAGCTCATTAAGAACCTAAAAATATTAGAGGATTCCATCGAAAAAGGTAAAGGGATCACAATAAGGGTGCACGATGACCAAGAAAGAGTGTCCCAAGGCACAATCCAAATCCCTATTCAAGTAGGGCTAGCAATCATGGAAACACCTACCAAGTCCTTGACCCGAATCTGCCTTATAGCATTCTCTTAGGACATCCATGGATCCATGCAATGTAAGCAGTAACATCAAACTTTCATCAATGTGTCAAATTTACATATGAAGGCCAAGAGGTCACCATCCATGGAGATCCTGAACCATTCTCTTATTGCAAGAACCTAGAGGAAAAATACTACAAAATGCCTCAAGTGCCCAAAAATAATGAAGGCCCATCAACACCATACATTGATCTAGCCACTCTCGCTTCCTCTTCAGAAAAATAGACACCTACCACTCCCACCATCCCCACAATCTCTGATATCAAAATCATCTAGGACAATGGTTATAGAAACTACACAATTCCAAAAAATGATTTTGTGGTAGGAGAGTTACCACATTCTCCCAGATCACAAGGATGACTGCAATCAAATGAAGCCTCCACATCCCAAACACCCACAGAAGGATATTCCAACTTCAGAAGTTGGGGAGATCTCGGTTGAGAAGTAATAGAGGAGGACCCATCCCATATCCTATACTAGGATAATAGACCAGTAGCCGATCTACCAATGGATGACAGTAGAAAAGGTTTGCAAATGATGATCACAATGGGCTATGAAAATAAATAGAAATTGGGCCAAAATGACAATAGGCTTCTAATACCCTTCATTCTAGAGACACAAATGAGAAATCTTGGCCTTGGATGTACCCCTCTGTGTATAACCATACGTGGCCAAAATCCCCTAGTTAGGAAAGTCAAAACCCCTCAACAAACAAAAGTTGAACTTCACATACCTGTATCTATAGGTCGAGTCATAGATAACTTCATATTTGACATAACTAACGTTTGTAGTAGTAGTGATGATGAAGATTCCATAACCAACCTACCCATGCTCTTCTAGTTCACCACCCTTCTCATGATTAGTACTATTTCATTTGAGTCCATTGACCAATCAAACCATGAAATCTTCCTAGTTTACCCCCAACTTATCGATTACGACCAACGAGGACCGCCAATTCTTGACACATTTGAAAATGATGAGGCGCTCTCAGAATTCATGGGCCTATGTGATAATATTTCATGTGGAAATCACAAAGCAGGATTCATCATCAAGTTGGACACACATGCATATTATGGGGAAACAATTGAATCCCTTAGTCACAAAAGGAAAAAATTGAGAATAATATCTAGGTCCTTGAGTGAAAGCCATACTATGGCACTCTCTAACCTAAAAATAGTAGAAGGAAAGGACACATCCAAGAGTGAAAACCTCTCTAAGGCACCCGAGGATGGGGGATTCAATCTTCCTCTCAAAGCTCTACACTAGGAAAAATCAGCGGTCCTAGCCAGAAAATGAACCCAGTCAACTTGGGAACAAAAGAGACACCACATATCACATTCTATGTAGAGTCATTGTTGACAGAGGAACAAGAGCTCCTAGCCACATTCTTAAGAGAATATAAAGTCAACTTTGCATGGATCTATGCAGACATGCCCCGGCTTGACTTGGAGATTGTGGTCCACCATCTAGCAGTGTATCTAGAAGCAAAGCATGTCTGACAAAAAAAGAGAAAAATGCATCCTCAGATTGCCCTACTAGTCAAAATGGAATTCAAAAAGCTACTTGACATAGGATTCATATGACCAATTGACTACCTGAGTGGGTATCAATTCTAGTTCTTTTTTCAAAATTATATGGTGGCATTAAAATTTGCACAGGTTTCAAAGACCTAAACAAAGCATTTTTGAAAGATGATTTCCTATTGCCTAACATTGACATGATTGTAGACATGATAGCAGGACATGAAATTCTCTCTGTGATGGACAGTTTCTCTGGGTACAACCAAATAATGATTTCCAAAGAAGATCAACACAAAACAACCTTCACTTGTCCATGGGGGATCTAATATTGGAATATGATGCTATTCGGCTTAGAGATTGTTGGGGCCACCTACCAAAGAGCCATGAAATTAATCTTTCATGACATGATCCACAAAAACTATCGAAGATTATTGTGATGACATACTAGAAAAATCCAAAAAGAGGAGAGATCACATAGCAGCCTTGAGTGTTATTTTTGACAGGCTAGAGGAATACAAGGTTCTTTTAAATCCAAAGAAGTGTGTCTTTAGTGTACAGTCAAGAAATCTATTGGGATACATAGTGTCAATGAGGGGTATTGAAATAGATCCAACAAAGGTAGAATAAATCCTAGAGATGGAGGCACCCAAAACATTGAAATAGTTTAGAGGCCTCCAAGGTAGGCTTCAGTCCATCCGTAGATTCATAGATCAACTAGCAGAAAAACAAATCCCTTATTCTCACCTACTCCATAAGGGGGTAGCATACAAGTGGGATGACAAGTGTGAAGAATCTTTCACCAAAATCAAAGAATATATGCTCACACCTTCAATCCCCATGCCATTGATCCCAAGAAAGCCATTAATCCTCTATGTGTCAGCAATAGCAGTAGCCCTTGAAGCTCTCCTAGCTCAGCACAACGAAAATGGGACATAAAGGACCATCTATTATATCATCCGCACAATGGTTTGGCATGATTTAAACTACTCATTCATTGAAAAGGCATGTCTAGTAGTAGTGTTTGCTTCACAAAAATTCAGAAACTACATGTTGGCACTCAAAATCAAACTCATTGCCAAGATCGATCCCCTAAAGTATCTACTATCAAAGGAAATTCTCATAGGAAGGATGGCCAAATGGGTCATGATACTATTATAGTATGACATTAGGTATGTCGAAAGAAAATAAATAAAAGGCCAAGTCAGCATAGATCAACTTGCAGAAGCACCCATGTATTCAAAGAATCCACTCATATCAGAGTTTCTTGATGAATCCATCTTCAATCTCAACATAGCTGACCACTAGAAATTGTACTTTGATTGTTCCTACATGCAACATGGATCAAGAGTTGTATTTTTCATCACCCCACAGAGGGACTATATACCTAGATCCTACAAATTTTTCATTTCCATGCACTAACAACATTGTAGAATACGAGGCTTTAACCATAGGTCTTAGAATAGTAGTACAGTGGCACATCATGACCCTAAGGGTATATGGAGAATCTCAACTAATAATAAATCAAGTGAATGATGAGTACCAAACAAAGGATGATAAACTAACTCCATACAAAAAGTTGGTAGAGAGCCTCAAAGAATCATTCATTGATATCACATTTGAGTAGATTCTCAGAGCCAACAATAGAGTAGCAAAATCCATGGCAACAATTGGATCTTCACTGGATATCCCTCACAATGTCCTGAAACATGAATTCTTGGTAGAGCAGCTTTTTGTTCCCACATTCGAGGTACCATGACATTTATACCTACTAGTGAATAGGGGTCCTACCTGCTGACTTACCCTCAAGCCTAAAAAGAACCTTTTTCAACAAAGCATCCCTATTTGTCATCGTAGGAAACACCATTTACTGTAGGAACATAGATGGAACCTTATTATGCTGCCTAAATGTTGAGGAGGCATTGTCTACCTTAATTGAGCTTCATAATGGTATTTTTGGTTTGCACTTGAGTGGACCTTGGCCAATAAATTGGTGAGAATGGGGTATTATTGGACCACTATGGAACGAAAAGTGTGTGACTACATCAAAAAGTGCCTACAATGTCAACATCATGGGGATCTTATCCATGCTCTAGCTCAAGAGCTTCATCCTATTGTCAAACCATGGCCCTTTTCACAGTGGGTGCTTGATCTCATCAGAAAAATAACTCCCACCTAATCCAATGGTCATGAGTTCATCATAACCACCTCTGAGTACTTCACCAAGTGGGTGGAAGCCATCTCAATGACATACATCACTAGAAAGTAGATATCAAAGTTCATCCTGAACTACCTCATATGCCGATACAGTGTTCCCCAAGCTATTATCTCAAATAATGGGACACCTTTCAAGAATTAGGAGGTTCATGAACTATGTGATAAATTCAAAATCCAACATTGCTTTTCCACTACATACTATCCCCAAGGCAATGGCCAAGTACAAGCCACCAATAAAACTATTTTGAAAATCCTTAAAAAGACAGTCAGTGACGCAAGTCATGACTGGCATTTGTAGTTGAACCCTACCCTCTATGCCTATTGAACTAGCATTAGCACACCCATAGGTGCCACCCATTCTCCCTAGTCTATGGATCAAAAGCCATATTGCCCATCAATATTGAGCTCCCATCATTGACAATATCATTGCAAAAGCTCATCACGGATGAAGAGTACCGAGTGTCAAGACTAAATGAGCTAGAGCTACTAGATGAGTAGTGTATGGATTCCTTAAATAATTTACAAGTTTATTATAACTGACTTAAAAGGAGTTATGACTACAAGATCAAGAGCAAGAGCTTCAAAGTAGGAGAACTTGTCTTAAAGGAGAATTAGAAGAACATCCCAAATCCAAAGAGCAAAGGAAAATTTGAAACCAACTGGTTGGGACGATTCATCATCACAAAAAGCTAGAAGTTAGGGGCATATCAATTATCAACACCCAAAGGGGAACCTCTATAGGATCCCATGAAAAACTCAAATCTTAAAAGGTTTTATGCCTAATCTTTCAAGGTATAGAACAAAAAATCCAAAAAATTAGAAAATGCCCTGAAAAAATGGTCACGTTGATTAAAACCTAGCAAATAGGCATCTTGGTGACAACAAAAAAAATCAAGAAAGAAAAAAAGGATAAAAAATAGTAAAGAAAAAAATCGTCCTCTAGTGAAAACCACTTCGGTGGCACTTTGGGAAAGTGCCCTGGTGAAAACCTAACAAATAGGTGCCTTGTATAAATAAGCACTTTCCATCCACTAGGATCTTCACGACTCATCCTGCATCCTCCATCCATTACACCTCCATCATCCATCACATTACATATCTTCATCCATCACCCATTTGTGTCCACATCATAGCTTGGTCCTGTGTTCGTGTCATGATCCCTTCTAGTACTACTCGACCCATTCTCAAGATCAGTTTGTCCTACCTTTATTGGAGTAGTCTATTACATCATGCTGGGGGCATGTTCTCATTGGATCAGATTCATGTATATTCTTTAAGTGCTTAAATCAAAAAATTCAAAAACATCAGAAAATCACAAAATTGAAAAACATCCAAATCATATCAAAATCTAAAAACAGGTCAAAATCAGTCAAAAAAAGAGTTGTCTTATTGAACTATGGGTCTCTGAGCGTTGAATGTAGGCAAGGTTGATCTTTGATCATACAAGGAGACATTGAGGTCAGTCCTTTAGGATTCCATCATAATAAATTGGCAATCTATTTGTTCATATCTCATCAATAATCAAGTTTGTGTTAGTTGAACTACATGGTCTCTATGTGTATAATGTAGGCAAGGCTAATCTATTGATCAGCCTCTAAGACCCCTAGGATAGGTTTTTAGGTTAGTCTCACAGTCAAAATCTTAGAAAACCCCAAAACATTTGAAAATCAAAAATCAAAACATTTGTAAAAATCTCAAAAATACCAAAAACAACCTCAAAACATTTGAAAAAGATCAAAAACATTCAAAAAAGCCAAAAAATACATATGTCTCCATCTCACTTTCAACCACAATAAACATCACTCACAATAAACACTCATCATCCTCAACCTTTGGTAAAACAATTGAATACAAGTCTAGCAAATTGAAAGTGAAAACTTAATCATCAAAATCTCAAGTCTAGGTCAATATGTAAACAAGTTAGTCAACTCTTTGTGTCAATAGCATATCATCCAATCAGTCCCATATCAAAATCATCTGATAAAATCATGTTCGAGGATGAATCCTTCCTACAATGGACATCAACATTAGGCATCACCCTAGTTCATTCTTGGCTAGTGGTATTGGAGAGCATTAGCTTGTTTTCTTACTTTATCTTTCTCTTTGGATTTATCTTATTGCACTCATTCCAAGGACTTCTCGATGATGTCTAGAACAAAAGGATTTGGAGAGATAGGAATGGGGCAACAATAACTATACTTTTATCTGCAATGTTGGTTGGATATTTTTGTAATATAACCTTGGCCATACGTTCTTTGTCCAGATGTAGGGAGGATGTTTTAGGTATCTTGTTGACCACATAGGAAGGCTTGGTTTTCTATGTTTTGGCCCAACATGTTTGAAATATTTGAACTGCATTTCTGAATAAGGTTCCATACACCAAGTGTGAACAAAGATATTCCTATCTAATTATTGAGTCAAAGTATATCACACTAGGTACCATGCCATCTTGGTTCTTTATACCTTGATGCAACATACTTATGTGTGTAATCAAACATAAGGTAATTGTCCCTTTGAAAATCCCAACTCCTTGGCAAGTAATCATCATCATCATAATCATCTTGTGCATTGTTTGAATCTCTTGTGTATCTATGGAAAATTAGATGGTTAGCTTATTAGATCAATAAACATCAAAAATCCAATGAAATAACAAAGCACAAAGGAAATAAACATGAAAACAGAAGGAACAATGTTACCATAAGTCTTCATCTTCCATGGTTCACCTTTGTTACACCTTCTAGTTTGTAGCAAATCGAATGAGGCCCTCAGATTTCAAATGAGCAACCTAAAGTAATGTCTAAGCCCTATGCAAATGTTGAAGGATTTGTATAAAAAATGACTTCACAATAGACTGAAAATGACAATGACTGCAAATGACAATAAAAATAGCCTAAGTTGACAAAATGAGCATGAGGTTTTAAAATAAGAACAAAATTGCTATTTTATAGAAACTGCAATTTTGAATGTGCGGCCAGGATGAGAAGATGACAAATACCCTAGAATCGACGGTCAAGATTTCGTAGGATAATCCCTAATTAGGGTTAAGGGGAAATCCTTAAATGAGAGACCAAGATGCAATTTGAGAAAATCACATCAACGGTGGAGAATAAATGAGACAAATTAATTAGAAAATAAAATATATTCAAAAATCAAGAAGATAAGGATTGCCTGATTGAACTGAAGATCATATTTGGAAAAATCAAGAATTAAATAAAATTACTTGATTTTTGGAAGAATAATATCTTTTTGAATTTAATTAATTCAAAATGATGATTTTGTGTGACAAGCAAATAATCTTTTTCAGATTGTTTACTAAAAAGAGTGGGAGTTAATAAAATGAAATCATTTTAAATATTTTCATTTATTTAAAATGAGAGAAAATTGAAATTAGTAATTAAATAATTAAAGATAATTATTTAATTTAGAAGATAAGACTGAATAATTAAATAAATTACTAAATTTATTTAATTGTGACAATTAGTGACATATTAAATAAATAAATTTATTTATTTATTTAATAATCAGGAAGAAATATATGACAGAGGGTAATTAAATAAATTAAGAAATTTATTTAATTAAGGGAAGACTTAGACAATTAATGACGTATTTAATAAATAAATTAGATTTATTTATTTAATAATCATGAAGAGTAAGACATGAATTAATTAAATAATTATGAATTATTTAATTAATAGTTGAATGTGGACCAAGGACATAATTAAATCTCATAATTATGCTAGGACGAAAGTGGTAAAAATGAAGCTTGCAGGCCTAGGTCATTTTTAGGTGTCTACATTTTTCCCCTCTTTGTCATAATGTCGCTTGTCGCATTGTGACAAAGAAAATAAGTCAAAGAAATGCCCCAGCAAAGGTATGGAGTATCATTGCCCCCTTGGGAAATTTTTCAAATTTCGGGTCGGCGACATAAAAATTTGAAACGGGTCCCGATAAATCAATCTGATGACCATAAAAACAATGGCGCAGTCGGTTTCGGATTCAAACATGTTTAAGACAGTCAACAGAGAAGTCAAAAATGGTCAAATGAGCCTCCAGTAGTAACTCACATAAGAAAACTGTTATTTTGACCTTATAAATAGGTTGACAAAGGGGTAAAAGTCAATTCATTTTCACTATTTACCTCACGAAATTTGAGAGCTCATAGAAAAAAGGCATAGTAGCGATGATGGTGATTCCAGTGTTAGAGCATCATGGAGAGATCGTGCAGACCTTCAGACGGCTAGAGGGCTCAGAGCCAGCAGTAAGTACCCTTGCCTTGCTTTGTGATTTTCTCATTTTGTGTCTCAAATTTTAGTTTCTAGGGCCAACAACATCTGCGCCGTGATGCAACTGTGTTCGCGTAAGCCGCAATCATCTGTGCGTTTGACGCATTTGATGCGTCACGATGCAAGTGCTAAGACAAAATAAAGAATAGCGGTTTTTTGTGCTGAATTTGACAATTTATACAACACATTTTACTTATCGAGTCGCATTTGAATGTCTGAATGGTGCAATTGTCAAATTGCAACGCATTCACTATTTTTATAGATGCAATTGTGTTTATGAGACGCAACTGCCTGAATGCAACGTTTTCATGAAATGTCATGATGCAAGCGTAAACATGCAACACATTTGATATTTTAAACCACATTTGATGATCGGTACGACGCAATTGACTTTTTGTGACGCATTTGCCTTTTTCCTTGACCCTAGTTGATTTTGATATTTGCATATCCTTAGATGCTTTTCATGATGCTAACAGTTGTCCAAAAGGTTCTAATGTATTGTTCATCTTTTTTGCAGAGGCAACTTGCCCTTATCTATATGAGAGAGAGCAGACCGACCACCTTTCGGTTTGCCAATCAGTTGGGCCCGCGAGAGCGGCGGTGATTGATGCGTCTGGGGCTATTCTATGCTACCTATATGCCCACCATTCGGGCGAATAGGGGATTACTGACTGCACTGTGTGAGTGGTGGCATTCGGAGACCTGTTCGTTTCACCTACCAATAGGTGAGACCACGATCACCTTGGAGGATGTCTATCGGATATTGCGAGTGCCGATCCGAGGGGAGCAGATTGTCTACGACCCTCATCATGGTGAGTAGACCTTCCCAGCTTATTATCGAGATCAGGGTGCAGGACTAGGCATCTAGGGTTACGAGATCAGGTGGGAGTTTATGGCCAAGCACTATGGTTGCTTTGATGCCTTCCTTGCGACTCTGATTGGGGGGATCCTGATTCCTGACCGTCGGGGACATCGCTTTCCTATTGGTTGGGGAGACGTCCTAGTTGGTATGAGGCGCGACAAGATAGTTTATGCCTGGGGTCCCTCTTTACTAGGGACACTTTACCATCAGTTACATGATGTTGCCCATAGGAGAGGAGAGAGTATCTCCTGCGGGACTACACTGATGATGATTTGGGCATGGGAGCATATTGCCATATTTTGCCCTCCCATTGAGAGACCATAGTTGGCTGAGGGGATGACCTATGCCTATTACTACGCCGGTGCACTATAGCAGACACGGATGGGTGAGACCAGTTGGTGGCGGCACAAGATTGACACTATGGTGACATTCATCTAGAGGCCATATAGAGACTGTGAGGCGTGGGATGATGAGGATGAGCACCTCAGCTTCTGTAGACAGTATAGATACCTGATTGGCCGGACCGTGCAGATGTCATTGATCATTAAGATGTATCTACCCTAGCGTGTCTTGAGGCAGTTTGAAGAGTAGCAGGGTGTACCTACAGGGACAGCTGAGTACGCTAGGTCTTCCAGAGAGTATGCTTGGGGACCAGCTATCCCAGTGGCATTTGTCGAGTAGCAGATTGACGAGCTAGGAGCCCAGGCATGGGAATGGAGGGGAGGAGTAGCCGATCCTGGGATGACACTAGATTATGATTTGTGGTGGTAGGTGCATAGGCCAGTGCCATTGACAGATCCGGATGGGCCAGCACCAATAGACAGACGATCAGTGATTCCACGGGTGCCATGGGCCAGGCGAGGAGGTAGAGGCGGTGACAAGGGCAGAGGCCGGGGGAGAGATGGAGGCAGGGGTGGAGACGGAGGTAGGGATAGAGGAAGGGGTGGAGACTGAGGCAGAGTTGGAGACGGAGGCAAGGATGGAGGTAGGGGTGTGGCCGGAGGCAGAGGTGGAGATGATGGCGGAGATGGTAGGAGGCGACGGTGAGATGGACAAAGACAGGTGTGGAGGGTGCATCCACGAGTGGTGAGGGTAGCGTTAGATGTTATCCCTGAGGTTGGCGAGGAGGGAGAGGGAGAGGAGCCACCCCGATAGGAGGGAGAGGGTTAGGAGAGACAGGAGGAGGAGAGGCATGAGGAGGAGGCTGAGGCGGAGAGGCATGAGGAGGAGGTGGATGTGGGGGGCTAGGAGGAGGAGGTTGATGTAGAGGTGGGAGGATAAGAGGAGGAGGTGGATGTGGGGGGCCAGGAGGATGTGGAGGTGGGGGTGAGAGGACAGGAGGATGAGGTGGAGGTGGGGGGCCAGGAGGATGTGGATGTGGGGGATGATGATGATGATGATGATGATGCTATGGATGAGGCTGAGAGACTCCTTTGATGGAAGATGGTGGAGGGAGAGGAGGAGATATCATCCTCCTTGGGATTACCCTAGGATGCTACTATAGATCAGAGGGTGGTGGACCTACAGCAGAGACTGGATGCTAGCATTGCACAGGCTAGGGCACTGTAGGGAGAGCTAGAGGTGGCTCGGGTAGAGCAAGATCAGGCAGTGATCCGCCAGTAGGATTCAGCCCAGTGGTGTGTAGACTTTGCAGCATTATGCATAGGGCCCATAGGAGACATGGCTCGCGAGGTAGCTAGGGTGAGCACGAGATTGGGGTAGTACAGGACATTATATGAGTAGACAGTGACACCAAAGTGACAGGATCCTACCTTGTCATGGTCACAGATGAGGACCGGTAGTGGCAACAGATCAAGCAGTGCCAGTGGCAGCAGGAGTCAGACTAGTGTCAGAGGGTCTACCTCAACAGGGCACACTTCAGGGCACAAGTCACATCATTCATGTAGGCACACTTTGAGTCACCATTCGGGGCACAGTCATGGGTCGAGTAGCTCAGTTCAGAGGTCAGGACAAGTACAGCCGCTAGTGGTTGATCCCTCTATTTCTTAGAGTCTAGCTGCAGTGACATCACAGATGTTTCATACTATTGAGATGACACCATCTTTTGTAGCTCCATCAGTGGCACAGGCAGAGGTTGCGATAGGTCCTCCTACTATTTCAGTACCAGTGACAGAGCTTCAGCCACCACATTCTTTACCACGAGGGGACGATGAGAGTTGACCCTAGGGGCATTTTGTTATTGTGACACATTATGTATATATTTGAGCCTGCGAGCTCCATTATTGGGATATCCCATGAATTTATCCTGTGACATCAAGTACATTTTTGAGATCATATATATGGTGATGCAGTTTTGATACGGCCTACATGTGTTATGTGATGTTCTTTGATTTAATACTTTAAATGATATGTATGATGTATGATATTGGTTTATGATTCCATGTATGTCCTATGATGCTTATTTGTGATGTTAATTCCATGATGATGTAATGTTTATTTATATGAGATGATAATGATAATGATGTGCATAATGTATTTTAGTAAAAGATGCAATGTTGATTATTTAAATGCAATGTTTATGATTATGTATATGATTTGGTGCTATGGATGTTGTATGTATGGATCTAATGCAATGTTTATATGATCATGTATGCACTTATGTTTTTGGATGCCACAGGATATCATCGTGAGATGGACGAGAAAAGACGACGAGACTGATGAGAGAAGATGACCAAACTGATGAAAATACATGTTAATTCCTAGACCAAATCCTTCAACGCTTTACCATAGGACATTAGTATTTATTTCTCTTAATCCTCATTGGGAAGATTATCGTAATGGCCAAGAAACACCATGATATGACATAGATCAAGGTGTGCAAGGTCGTACTATTACGTAAGACAAGCAGTCGCATACAGAAAAAGATAAGGACAAATAATGAAACGTCGTTGCTTCTCTAAATCCTATTTCCAGGACATCCTTGAGAAACTAGCAGCATGATAGTCATAATACAAAATAGAGCCCTTACAATGATATGTTGTTGTTTTTCTATACCCCAAAATCAGGACCTCGCTGAGAAACTAGTAGTCATGTGTGTCAATTGACAAGATACATTGCTACTTCTCTAAATCCTGCTTAGTGGGATCTCACTGAAAAACTAATATCATGATAAAAACTAAAAGACAATTGTCAAGTGTTTGCCAAGTGCATCTGGATATCCATTGTTCTGATGCCGAGATGCCATGTTTGATAATGTCGAGATGTCAAAATGTTTAAAGTTTTGATGATCTTGAAATATGTCAAGAATTGGTGAATTCAGGAAGGACACATCCTGAATAATGTCGATGTCGAGAGGATTTTGATCCCTAATAATTGCAAGGGATTCCTTTAAATGATGATGATGCCTAGGAATGACACATCCTAAGGCATAAATGATAGAGTTTGCTTCTTTAGAAGGACACATCTGAAGAATACTGATGTCATGAAGAGTGATCTTTAGATGTCAAAAGGATCACTCAAAATGTCGAATGACAATGACGATGGCTAGGAAAGACATATCCTAAGGCATAAATGATAGAGGTTATCATTCAGAAGGACTCATCTGAGGATTAACCTAAAGTTTGATAGTTTGATAGGTTATGATGATTTGACTTTCTTTGCCCGAGTCTGACTTGTGTTTGACTATATGTTGATATTGTCATGATGATGTGATTGACATGTTGATGAAATTGTCATGCCGAAGGAATGATTGTTTTAGTTTGCTTTCAAGAGTTTTCCCATTTGGGAGTGGTTTGTTTTTCCTTTAAGATATTCTGACGTGTGTGCCAGTGTAGTGTCATGAACCCTAATGGACTAACCTAGTGTGGCCTTGAGGGCTCATCGACAGATGGCCTTGCCTACATCATGTACTCAAAGACCTCATAGTTCAAGACGACCAATGACTTTGTCCAAGAGACAGAAGTTTGAATCACGATTTTATTCAGATGAACCTGAATGGACTGACCTAATGTCTCGGGGACTCAAATTTGAGTCTTGCCTATGTAGCAAATGCACAGAGACAACGTAGTTCGGACAAATGATAAATACTGATTGATATGACCGATTTTGACAAGAGATGACAATGTGTTCGCATTCTTCGAGTAGTCTGAATTGTTGTTTGTGGTTTTCTTCAGGATGTTTTATGATTTTTAGGTCTTTTTTCCAGACATTTTATTATGTTTTTGGCTCTTTTTCAGGACTTTTTGCGATGTTTTTGGTCTTTTTTTAGGATTTTTTGCCATGTTTTTTGTCTTTTTTAAGGACTTTTTGCGATGTTTTTGTCTTTTTTTAGGAATTTTTGCAATGTTTTTGTCTTTTTTAGGAATTTTTTGCTAATTGTCAAGATCATGTGTGACATCCACTACAGTTTCATGATAAAAAATTTGCCCCCAGTCAGGTCCAAGGCTTAGCCATTTTTAAGGGAACATGGACAGGATGTTGCTAGTTTACTAGATGGATAGTCGTCAGGACTTGATGTCAATTGTTTATCCACTATTATAGGTAGGGTAGAATGTGGTGACGATTTGTGTAATAATGATGATAATACCTTTCATCCTAAGCCAAGGCAGACAAAGTGACAGTAGATGGCAGAGCAATGATTAACTACACATGGCACCTGTTTGCCAGGTTTTCACTATTGAATGAATCATTTTTCTCTTTACTATTTTCTTGACTTTTTGATTTTTTTGGTGTCACCAAGACGCCTATTTGCCAAGTTTTCATCAAGGCAACAATGTTTTATCATTTTTCAATTTTTTTGTATTTTACGGTTTCCAACTCAGTCCTCTGATGCTATGCGTAGAACCTTCGGAGATGTAAAATGTTGATGGGATATATCAATTGTTCTCCATCTAGTGTGGCCAACTGATAAGCTCCAGAACTAAAAGAAGATATAATAATGTAGGGACCCAACTAGTTTGGTTCAAACTTTCCTGGCTTTTCTCTATCGACTTGATTCTTGGGATTCTGCATGAGGACTAGGTCGCCAATGTCAAAATTTCTGACCATAACCTTCCTATTGTAGCTACGACAAAGACAGTTCTGATATGCTTGGAGATGGTTCAGTGAATTTTTCCTTCTTTCTTCCAACATTTCTAGCACCTGCAAACATGACTGTCGATACTCCTCTTCATTGGT
Source organism: Sequoia sempervirens (assembly GCA_007258455.2). Classification (NCBI taxonomy): domain Eukaryota; kingdom Viridiplantae; phylum Streptophyta; class Pinopsida; order Cupressales; family Cupressaceae; genus Sequoia; species Sequoia sempervirens. Next base: position 804,486,814 of record VDFB02281492.1, on the reverse strand, counting down.
TAGACCCTTCAGGGACACTCGTAACGAAGGAATTTCGACCTCAATAGGTAAGATGGCCTCAGCACCAAAGACTAGAGCAAAAGGAGTGGCTCCTGTAGGCATACGGATGCTAGTTCGGTAAGCCCACAGAGCAGTGTTGAGTTGTATGTGCCAGTCACGGCCAGCGTCATTGACAATCTTTTTGAGAATTTTGACAATAGTTTTATTGGACGCCTTAGCTTGACCGTTTCCTTGTGGGTAATAGGGAGATGAAAAATGGTGTTGAATGTGAAATCGATCACATAACTACCGAACGTCTTGGTTTTTAAACGGATGTCCATTGTCAGTGATGATGGATTGCGGAAGGCCATACCGGAAAATGATGTAGTTAAGGATGAACTTCAATATTTTTTTGCCGGTAATATATGTTAATGGGATGGCTTCAATCCACTTCGTAAAATACTCAGTAGCGGTGATAATGAATTTATGGCCGTTGGAGGAAGTTGGATGAATCTTACCCACGAGGTTGAGTCCCCATTGTGCGAAGGGCCAAGGAGAAGTGATTGGTCGAAGATCCTGTGCTAGAGCATGAATCAAGTCACTGTGAATCTAACATTTTTGACAAGTCCTCACATATTCAATCGCATCCTTTTCAATTGTTGGCCAATAATACCCTAGTCTCGTTATTTTCTTAGCTAGAGTAGGACCACTCGAATGAGATCCGCATATACCATCATGCACTTCGTGTAAGGTTGTACGTGCTTCGTCAGTGTCAAGAAATCTAAGGAGGGTGCCATCAAAACTACGTTAGTACAGGGTATCACTGACGATGGCATACTTGGCAGACTTTCAGATGAAGGACTTTCTTTGGTTATTGGATAGGTTCAATGGGAGGGTTTGAGATTTTAGGTAGTCATAAATGTCCTGATACCAGGGAGAGTTGGGACCAACAAGTTCGCAAACCATTTTTTATTCTGGGATATCATATGCCAGGATTAAAAGCTGTTCTACTAAGAACTCAAATTGTGACACATTTTGAGGGATGTCCAAGAGAGAACCAATAGTAGCCATTGCATCAGCTACCTTATTCTGTACTCTAGGGATTTGTTCAAAAGAAATCAATTGGAAGTGTGTTAGGAAACTATCGACCATCCTCTTGTAGGGAAGCAACTTCTCATCCTTTGTTTCACAGTCATCATTCACTTGGTTGATAACAAGCTGGGAATCCCTGAATACATGCAATGTTTGAATTTTCCATTTGATTCCAATTTTGAGACCTATGACTAGTGCTTCATATTCGTCAATGTTATTTGTACAAGGGAAAGTGATCTGGAATGCCTTAGGAATTAATCCCCTTGTGGTGTGATAAACAAGATTCTAGTGCCTGATCCATGACCAATATGAGACCCATCAAAATATAACTTCCATGGTACCGCCAGTTCTGCATGAAAAATGGACTCATCGGGAAAATCAGTTACTAGTGGATGAGTGACTTGAATCGGTGCATTTTCCAGCTTATCTGCTATTATTTGTCCTTTTATTGCCTTATGCGCGACATATTATATGTCATACTCACTTAGTATCATAACCCATTTTGCCAACCGGCCTGTTAATGCCACCCGACTTAAGAGGTATTTCAGTGGATCAATCTTGGCAACCAACTGTGTCTGGTGACTAAGCATATAGTGTCTTAATTTTTGGGATGCAAATACAACAGCAAGGCATGCACGCTCAATGTGTGTATATTTCAACTCATACCCTATTAGTGTGCAGCTGATGTAATAGATGGCTCGTTCTTTTCCTTCATGATCATTTTGTGCTAGTAGTGCCCCTAGTGCTGAACTAGTAGTCGAGATGTAGAGTGTCAATGGCTTTCCATGAATTGGAGGCATAAGGACTGGTGTTGACACTAGGTAATCTTTTATTTTTTGAAAGGCTTCTTGACATTTATCGGTCCATACAAAGGGGATACTCTTGCGCAATAGATACTGGAATGGGTGACACTTATCTGCCAACTGGGCTATGAAACGCTAAATAGATTGTAACCTGCCTTGTAGAGTTCTTAGCTCATTGATTCCTTTGGGTGGAGGCATGTCCATGATGGCTTTAACCTTTGCTGGATCAACCTCTATACCTCTTCGGAAAACTATGTATCCCAGGAGTTTTCCTGATGTGACCCCGAAAACACACTTCTTAGGATTTAGCCAGACTTTGTACACTTCAAGTCTCTTGAAAATTGTGTCGAGTACCTTCAAATGATCTTTCCTGGTTCCTAATTTGGCCAATATGTCATCTACATAATCTTCCATTATTTTTTGCATCATGTCATGGGTATGTGCAGGATCATCATGGAAAAAAAGGCCCTTAAGTGGCAAAAAATTTAGAAAAATCAGTGTTAGGCAACTTGATGTAAAAATTTGAATAAGTTATCTATATTATTTCAAAAATATGTAAGAATAGAATCTATAGAGAATTGAATGTAGTTTCTAAACTACTAGGTCTATTTAAAAAAATAAAATCTATTTGGTGAAAATTTGAAATTTCAATCTAGTAGTACTTAAATTTCAGGGAAAAAATAAGTAAGTGTCTGTCTGACCACCCTAACCATAATAAAATGATAATATTTTCTTATAATATTTTATATATAAGTAGAGGACTCATGTCCGGATGTGATGCATATTTTTTTGTAATTTTTTTCCAATTAAATAATTAATTATGAATTTTTTATTAAAACTTTTAAAAAATATAAAAACTCGTATGCCTGACCACCTTAACTTGGTCAAAACTTCATGAAATTTAATCTTTCGTTTTTTAATCCTATAGTATGTGAATCATAGACTGTGATACATGTTTTGGATTCAAAAAATGTGATATTGTTTGAAAGTTATAGATGTTTTTCAATCAACCTATCGATTAGGGCTTTAGTCATAATTCTAATAGAAAATAAATAATAATTATTTATTAAATTCAAATTAAAGCATAATTTATATTGGTGGAAAGCTGAGAATCTCCTCTAAAAACCCTTTTTGTTTCATCAATTTTGGGTTAAAAAAAGTCATCATCCACATACCCTACAAATACCCATAATATTGCCACTTTTTGGCCCCTCATGATCCTGCACATACCCTCATGGAAGATTGTGGTCATAGCCCTTTGGTATGTGGCACCTGCATTTTTGAGACTGAATGGCATGACATTCCAACAATATGTTCCCCATGGTCAAGTAAATGTCGTTTTGTGTTGGTCCTCAGGAGTAATACGAATTTGATTATAGCTGGAGAAAACATCCATGAGGGATAACATCTCATATCTTGCGGTAAGATCAACTATGATGTCAATGTTTGGAAAAGGGAAGTCATCCTTCGAGCATGCTTTATTTAGGTCTCGAAAGTCTGTACATATGCAGATTAGTCCATTTGGCTTTGTCACCGGTACTAGGTTGGAAATCCATTTAGCGTAATCTATAGACCGTATGAATCCGGCGTCCAGTAATTTCTTTAACTCGGCCTTGACCAATAAAGCAACTTGAGGGTGCATTTTGTGCAACTTCTGCTTGACTAGTTTGGCATTAGGTAATAGTGGGAGATGGTGCAGAACTAGTTCTGGGTCCAATCCTGGCATGTCAGCATAGGACCATGCAAAGTTGATTTTTCCCTCTGCAAAGAATTTATGAAATTCTGGTCTCTCGTCTTCAGTTAATGATACAGCAAAAAGGACCATCTTGGGATCTTCTGTAGTTGATATGTTATCCTCTATTGTGTCTTCAATAAGCATGGCCGGTTTCTCCTGTTGCATGGGGAGAAAGTCCAGTCCTCCATCTTTGGGTGCCTCAGAGAGGTTTTCACTCATAGATACGTCCTTTATTTTTACTATTTTATCATCAAGAGGTGCCTTTCGGTTTTCACCTAGAGACGTTTCACTTTTTGTTTTATTCGTACTTTTACTTTTGCGACTAGAGGACTGAATAGTCTCACCGAAGTATGCCGTGTAGTCTCAATCAATTGCAAATCATGATTTGTGGTCCCCACTGTTTATGCCTTCTCGTAATCCTATAAATTCAGCAATTGCCTCATCATTCTGAAATGTGTCCAACACTGGCGGTCCTTGTTGGTCCCAATTGACTAAGTTAGGGTAAACTAAGGAAATGCCATCATCCATGTTGGTGAATTGGGGTGAGGATGCGGACAACATACAGATGTATTCAGTGATGTTGTAGATGAGATTATCATCATCCAACTTGACATCGGATTCTATCCAATATTCTCCTTCACTAGTGTCATATTCATTGTCAAAATAAGGAGTGAAGGTTTTAGAGCCTTGATTATCAATGTCGTCTGATACTTCAGATGGATTGGACTGAGGGGATTCAGATGATGGATGTTGGACGTCATGGGAAATGATAATTGGGCATTGACTATTTGGTGCTTGTTCAATTTTGAATGTTTGCCAAAACCTTTGTTCAGAGGTTAGTTCCCCTAGTTCGACAAACAAATCATCAAGACAATAGTCACTTAGGGATCGTTCTAAGCCAAATTCCCACTCTTGGGAGTCAGTTTCGGTGAGGGTTTCCCTACTAGTATCAACACTATATGAAGCAAGTACTCACTCATTTGAAAGTCCAGAGGTACGTCGATCATCATTGTCGGGTGATCCAAACCCTAATCCAAGATATTTCAGAATTTGAAAAGTTTTTATGGGTTCCCTTCGGCCAGTTTTATTTCTTCCTAGGCCACTCATATCATCATAGCCTTTAGCCTTCCTGATGTCAAAACCTTTGCCATATTTTTGAACTGGTAATGGGGGTAGTGTGACAGTATCCTTATAGATCCATTATGTAATGTCAATAAGGTCTTCCTTACTCATGTCTCCCCACTTGATGAAAACTGTTTTCGATGGAACTGTGAAAGTTTCCTGAGGTTCCATTCTGAAACATGGCCGACCATAGTCCTTTGGAGACCTGGGCATTGTTGTTATGTTGTATGTCATGTGCAGTTTGAATTCTCCACAGCCAAGGTCCTGGATTTTGATAGTGGATTCAGTCTTAGGGCTAGTGGAAGGTGGTGGTGTGGCAGAAGATGTGGATGGAGCGGATGTGGAAGATGGTGTGAGTGTGCATGGGTCGATGTATTTGGATGACGAGGAGTCAAGTGCTTCTCGGTTAATAGGTACTCAATTCTCAGAGATAGCCCTTAAGTTCGTACAATATTGGAAGGGGTCGGGGTCTCCATATATTGTTATTTTTGTGCCGTCAAACAAAAATTTTAGGCATTGGTGATATGTGGACGAAATGGCTTTTAAGGCATGAATCCATGGACAACCTAGTAAGATGTTATATGGTAGTTCCAAATCCAAGACTTGGCAGGTTGTGTCCACAATGACTGGTCCCACTCTGATTGGAAGAGAGATAACGCCCCATGAAGAGCGTTCCTCGTCATCGTATGCTTTGATCACTATACTCTTTGTTGGGTCTACGTACACATCAGAGAACCCTAGAGCCTTAACCAGTTTAAGGGAGCATATATTCAATCCTGCTCCGCAATCTACTAAAACTTGTCTAACTTTGTGCTTGTGGACAAAAGTTTCTATGTGCAGTGCATCATTGTGGTTGTATTTTAGGTGATGAGTAATCTTGATCCAAGAAGGTGACGGGGTGAGGCGTAGTGAGATATCCCACCATGGTTTCAAATTGATTGACATCGATGTCCTTCAAGACCAACGACTCAAGCAAGGTTTTATCTAGGATATCTTTATGCACAAGAGAGATAAGAAGCAGCTCGAGTATAGAGATTTGTGCGGGAGTTTTTCCTAGCTGGTCAATGAGGTTAAATTGACTTTTGGGTTTCCATTGCTTTGTGGTCGGGATAGGTTCTGGCTTTTTAGCAGATGGGCCAGGTATGGTTATTTTGGGTTGTCTAGCAGGAGGCGGACCAACTATAGTAACCTTACCACTCCAAGTAGTAGCGTTACATTGGGGTGCTCTTCTTACTGTAATGGTATTGATGTATTCATTGTCAGTTCGGACATTGTTTAGAATAGGTCCACTAGAATAGTCGTATTTGGCTCAAGCAAAGTTAGCTTGATTATTGTGCATCTGTGGACCTGACGTGGAAGCCTTATGAGAACCATGGTCTTGCAGTGGATTCTTATGGATAGTATGATCTGAATTGGAGGCAAACTGAGATCCACCTACTTCAATGACATGACTTTCGATAAGATCTTGTATTAGGTTTTTCAATTGTTGACAGTTGGAAGTTGTATGTCCTTTTCCTCGATGGTATTCACAAAATGCATTGTCATTCCACCATGATGGTTTGAATTGTCCTCGGTCATACAGTTTTGGTTCTTGGAGTATAATGACCCCATTCTGGATACATTTCTTAAGAACTTCTTCAATGGGTTCACCCAAAGGAGTGTATGTGTGACCTTTGGGAAATTGTCTCATTTGACGGTATTATCCCTGGTTATTTTGACTGTTCTGATTGTTGAAAGGGACATTAGGAGGGGGTGTCGATGTTTTTGGTGGTTGGTGTTGTTGTTGAACCCCTTTTAGGGCCAGTACAGGACCCACAACGTTTGCAGTCTTGGCATCAACAACACCGTCATTTGTAACATGTTTATGTTTTATCCAGTATTTGTTCTTGTCGGTGGTTGGATTGACATTGGAATTTTTGGAACCATAGTAATTCTCCCTTTGCGATAAGGGTTTTCTCAATCTGGACCCCTTTTTTGACTAAATCTGTGAAGTTTGTGCAACACTGTATTTGCAATGCATATTTTAGGGGCCCTAGTAGTGTTTGCACGAACATGTCAACCTTTTCCCATTCGGGTATATCAATATGACATCGACTAGCTACGCTTCTCCATTTTTGAAAAAATGGGATAAATGTCTCTCCAGCATCCTCTTGCGTGAGATTGCACAAGGTAGTGATGGAGGTATCCATGTCAATGTTGTATGTGTAGTTCTTGATGAATTTCCATTTAATCTCATCCCATGTCTGGATATCCTTTTGTGTGGAAAACCATTCAATGGCTTGACCCGCCAGACTTTTAGAAAAAATTCTCATCAAATATGTTTGTTCATAGGCGATGTCCATACAATGGTTGCAAATTCGCGAACATGTTCAATGGGGTTTGTCTTGCCTCTGTATTTTGTGAAATTTGGTGACACATATCTCGGAGGAAATGGAGGCATGTATATGCTCGTGTCGAATGGGTATACATTTAGGTCATATGATATTTCTGATTTCTGGCCTGAAATGTATAGGTTTTCAATAGTTTTCTCTAAGCCCATCATTCTTGTTTGGAGGTCCTCTACAATAGGGTCATTTATGTTTTCGTACGTTGGATTGTCTAGTATGCCATGTGTTCCTATTTGTTGTGCATGAATATTGGTGTAATGTGGTGGTACAGATTGTTGTGCTATGTATGACGTGTGCAAATTGATGTGTTGTTGATATTGAAGGTTATGATTGGGTACGTGTTGGTGAGTATGAATGTTAGATGAGTAAGTTGGGATGTGTCCCCTAGCCATGTGTGTCATTATCTGAGGGATATGATAACCATGAATGTTATGTTGCATTAATGGTGCCATGGGTTGTGTTATTTGGCCACCTTGTGTGAATTGTTGGTTTTGCACAAGAGGAATGTTTGTGTTTGTACCTTGGGAGGCAATGAAATTTGACTGTGTTGTCATGTTAAAGTTTTGTTGTTGTCCTTGGATAAAGATACGTCTTCTGCGTCCTCCTGAAGGATTTTGTGAAATACCACCGAGTGGATATGTCGAAGTTGTGCTCATGGTCGTAGATGTAGCTGTCAAGGGGGGATTGTTGTGACTTGATGATGCCCCCATGGCGTTTAGTGTCATAGCATTTGTTGTTGTGGTATTTATGATGTTGGGAGTGCTTGGGTTGTTGGGTGTAGCATGCACTATTGTGGTGTCAAAGGAAGTATTGCTCGTAGTGTTTGGAGGTTGACTACTATGTGACATGTTATGTGTGTTGTTGTTATTAGGGTGAGGAGGTGTCACATTTATCGTGTTAATGTCAAATCCTTGAGGTAATTTGGCTCCTTCACTCAAGAGTATAGCCAAGAATCTATCTTTGTCATGACGGACCATTGTTTCAATGAAGTGAGAGGCCTCTGGGTTTTGTGCTATTGCCTCTATGTTTTCCTCAAGTATTTGACCGTATTTATCTCTTTGCAAGAAAAGTTCAAATGTACCACTTGATGAGGATTGTGTTGTCACTAGAGGTTGATCGTTTGGATGGAAAATGGATCGTAAAAGGTCCAGTTTGGATTATCGACAGTAGACATGGGATCTTGCCGAGAGTTTGCCATTTGTCTTTGTTGTTTTTGAAGTCTGGTTTCACAATAAATGAGATTGCTCAAATGGGAATGACAACTAATAATGATGATATTATGCAAGATCTAAGTTCAAAATGATGACTAGGATGACTAATGTTTTTGTATTTTTTGTGAATAGGATATGCAATGTGTAGACCTAAAATGCAATGTAAGACAAGGGTATCTAAGCACGTCTAAGCTCAAACTTTGTTTTCGATTCTGGTTACTAGAGGACTTTGTTGAAAATGACAAGGTGACAATGTCAAAATGACTAGTGAATTTTCCTAACTAGACTTTTGAGTTGGAAAATCCATAAAAGAGAACAATGACTAAAAAAAAAGGGTTTGATAACTCAGTCCAAAAGAGCCTAATTTCGAAAACAATGATGTTGCAAATTGTGCTGAGGTTTACCTAATCCTAAAGATACAAAAATATGAACCTAGGGACAACCTAATGTCAAATGTATGCAACTAAAATAATGAAGGATGCCACCTATAGTAATGAATGCAAACTAGTGGTCAAGACTTTGAGCAATTTCAAGTTTGGTTTTTGACAGATTCTTCCAGGAAACAGTGTTTGACAGATTATTGGCAAGGTGAAGACTTCGGATTTGACTGTGGATAAAGTTTTAAACAATGATAGACAAATGCGTCATTTGAGGTGTCAGTTGCGTCATGATTTTGCGAATGCGGTTCAAGTTTAGTAGATGCGACCCAGAAACAGACAAGTGCGACTCAGTTTATCAGATGTGACTTAATGACAGTCAGTTGCATTTTAGTTTTGCACATGCGGCTCTAAAGTGTTCAAATGCATCGCGATGCCTACAGATGTGGTGTTTTGAATATCAACTAGGGTTTAACAGAGTAATTGCAATTTGATAGATGCAACACAGTTTTGTTTCAAGTTGATTTTCTTATCATTTTGATTGCAAGTTTGATATTTTTGCTGTTGAATGTTTTCGCTTGGAGTTGTGATGAAACTAGAAAGCACTTGACAAACACAGTGTTTTGAAAAGTAACCAAACACACATCAAATAAGCACAATCCTAGGTTAGGCCATGACAGTATTCGCTAGATTACACGCGTGTTTCCCCAACCGCATATCTATAGCATGTGAATTTAGAATCTTGGCTACATGGGCTCCCCCTTATAGTGCACTCTCTTCTCAAGCCAACCAAGTTTCCAACCCCCATGAAACTCCCATGGCGAGCCGATCACATCTACTACAAACTGCGAAAGTGTGGATGCCTTCACACCAACCGGTGCTATGCTAGCAAATAGAAGGATTTTGGCTTTCTATACAGGAGTTTTTAGTTAGTGACCCCCATTCGAGTGGCCATACATGGGGCAAGAGATTAATCACCATTAAGGTGGCACTCCAGCCTGAAGAGGTTAAGCTCAACAGGTTTTAAGGGAGTACAACTCTGTCCATATGACACATCCACACAAGCAACCTTAGGTTTTCCCTTAAGGTTTACATTTATATACCGGTCAGGGGTAGCTTAGCTTTAGCTTTGTTGCCCATTTGAGTCACGTTGGGGTGATGAAATCCCAGGAAGGCCCAATTTCTAGAGTTGGTAACTGTTTCTCTTACACCCAAGATCGCCCGAAAGCGCGAGGGGAGAGGATACTCTGATATACCAAGTTGGGGTAATAACAAATAAGAATGGGTCTGGTTTTCTCTGATCACAAGGTTTTCATAGAGTGAGAGCATACTCACCTACCATCTTGCAAACACAATCAAGCAAAGAAGACATGAATGTTCTTTTTATGTGCACCAAAGTTAAATGTTTGCTAATCTATGAAAAACAAGCACAATGTTTGTTTTATTCCATCTTCGACATTTGAATCAGTCAAATGCGGCATGACAGAGCAGATGCATCATTTAGGACTTTGAATGTGGCATGACAGAGCAAATGTGTCGTTCAAGATATTGATTGCTGCTTGTCGGAGTGATTGCGGCCTTTCTGTTGTCAGATGCGTCGTGACACATCAAGTGCATCACGATTTTAAAAAAATAGTTGCGTCGCTCTGTACCTGTACCTGTAAAATAGCAGAAAACACAAAAAACGGAGTCGGGTTCACCAAATGTATCTATGGAAAATTAGATGGTTAGCTTATTAGATCAATAAACATCAAAAATCCAATGAAATAACAAAGCACAAAGGAAATAAACATGAAAACAAAAGGAAAAATGTTACCATAAGTCTTCATCTTCCATGGTTCACCTTTGTTACACCTTCTAGTTTGTAGCAAATCGAATGAGGCCCTCAGATTTCAAATGAGCAACCTAAAGTAATGTCTAAGCCCTATGCAAATGTTGAAGGATTTGTATAAAAAATGACTTCACAATAGACTGAAAATGATAATGACTGCAAATGACAATAAACATAGCCTAAGTTGACAGAATGAGCATGAGGTTTTAAAATAAGAACAAAATTGCTATTTTATAGAAACTGCAATTTTGAATGTGCGGCTAGGATGAGAAGATGACAAATACCCTAGAAATGATGGTCAATATTTCGTAGGATAATTCTTAATTAGGGTTAAGGGGAAATCCTTAAATGAGAGGCCAAGATGCAATTTGAGAAAATCACATCAACAGTGGAGAATAAATGAGATAAATTAATTAGAAAATAAAAGATATTCGAAAATCAAGAAGATAAGGATAAGGATTGCCTGATTAAACTGAAGATCATATTTGGAAAAATCAAGAATTAAGTAAAATTACTTTATTTTTGGAAGAATAATATCTTTTTGAATTTAATTAATTCAAAATGATGATTTTGTGTGACAGGCAAATAATCTTTTTCAGATTATTTACTAAAAAGAGTGGGAGTTAATAAAATGAAATCATTTTAAATATTTTCATTTACTTAAAATGAGAGAAAAGTGAAATTAGTAATTAAATAATTAAGATAATTATTTGATTTAGAACATAAGAATGAATAATTAAATAAATTACTAAATTTATTTAATTGTGACAATTAGTGACATATTAAATAAATAAATGAAATTTATTTATTTAATAATTAGGAAGAAATATATGATGGAGGGTAATTAAATAAATTAAGAAATTTATTTAATTAAGGGAAGACTTAGATGATTAATGACGTATTTAATAAATAAATGAGATTTATTTATTTAATAATCATAAAGAATAAAAGGACATGAATTAATTAAATAATTATGAATTATTTAATTAATAGTCGAATGTGGACCAAGGACATAATTAAATGTCGTAATTATGCTAGGACGAAAGTGGTAAAAGTGAAGCTTGCAGGCTTAGGTCATTTTTAGGTGTCTACATCTTGTTCTTTTATCTCTTGCTTTTCGCACTAACATGGTACCATGACAGCTAATTGCAAGTTATCACCATCATTGCATTCATCCTGCATCCACAAAACCATTAGCATATTGCATTATACATATCATATCATATAGAATGTCAAAAACATACCATATGCATTGCATCTGCATCATGTATAATATAGATTAGTTACGCTAAGCATCTCATAGATAATTACATTAGTCATTTGCATAAAATAAATCATCCCATGAATGAATATCATTATTTGCATCCATTATAGCATAACATAATCATCCCATTACATAAAAATCATTTATATCCATCATATTATTGGCATTCATTCTATCATAACATTGCATAACCATCCCATAACACATATAAACACCCATTACACTATCACATACACATCATACATCATTTGCATCCATTATATCATATCATAGATATTGTCATAAATATCATCATCATATCACATCATCATATTACATCATACCATCCATCCTTGCATAATATAGATCTGTTAGTCATGTAATCATTCCATAGTGCATACATCATCATAAAAATGCATAAGAAAAATATTGAAAAAGAAATGCATCCATCACATAAACATCATGACATTGTAATATAGAATCATTGCATAAATTATAGAAAGTAAAAATCATCCATAAATAGAATAAAACATCGCATTGCAACTTCGTCATCTCATATCATATATACATCAAAATATACACTGTCATGGTACAAAAATTAGATCAATGTACATATATGTCAATAAGTACAATCAGGCCATTGGGATATAAAAAAAAATCCCATGGAGCACAAAAAGAATCTTGTCTTTGATCAAAACTAGGGACTAGCCCTACTAGTTGTTGCCCTTGCCACTAGCCCTCTTGCTATGATGCTCTATTGGCCTGTGCCCTATCCTTTATGAAAAATTTGGTACCTAAGATGCGTGCAATATAGCCTAGTAGTTGTACAATCTGTAATAGTTGGCCTCTTGAATGGTCTCCCTATATGCTCAAAGCAATATTATTCTTCGAGAGGAAGAGGCAGACATGCTCTCTATCTTCTATTGACGGCCCATCTCTGCCACTACTTGTAACTCTATGGCCTGTCTCTACAAAATTGCTTGGTCCTACTCTTCTTTGGCCTAATCTCTTTCAATTGTCAATTCTTGTACCTAGGTCTGTAGTTGCAAAATTTTCTTCTCTCGAATATGGCTATGGGGGTTGCTGCACATGAGGTTGATCTTGATCCCCATCTTGCGGTGGTGTTGGGATCCTATCCTAATGTCTCAGATCCTAGTCCTGTTGTGGGGCATCCTATCTCTACTCTCCAATTGGTGGATCCCTGGGTGGATGATTGTGTGGCCCATGATCCTAGACTTGGTGAACTGGTGGTGGCCTACAACCACCCTGATCCTAATCATTGTCCCCCTACCCCCGTTCTCCTCCCCTGCCCTTGGCTCTTCGGCCAATGGATGGTGTCCCTTGAACTGTGAGCCTCAACAACGACTTGAACCAATCTCTCTAGGCCTGTGTGGTCCCTAGATTTGTTTGACCCTAGTCATATGCCATGGTCTAGCCACCAACTGCATAAAACTCTGAACTACTTCATGGGTAGGTATATAGTGGCCCTAGGAGCTCTAGCTCACTGTCCTCACAAAAATTGTTGTGTACTGATCATCCAACCTATCCTATGGCTCACTGAACTATCTTAGAACCCTACCTGGCAAGTACATATCAATCATTGTATGCTCTTTCCCCTATATAAGTCTATCTTGGCAGGCGAAGAAGAGTTTTGCACATCATCAAACCATGTTGGCAGCCCAAGCTATGGCTACCATCTAAACAGTTGCATATTGTCAAGGACCCTCCTCCAATGTGGAATCCTGTGTTGTCCTATACGAGTAAATGAAAGGCCTTCTCTATATCGCCATACCATTGGATAATTTGGCTCCATCAGAATTGGAACAACCTTCGGCCAGAGCATAGGGATGTGCTCCCATGCCCAGATAAGAAAACTCATGAAGATCCCTATAAAGTGAGGCTAGCAGAAATAGTCCCCATGCAAACAATGTCGGTCATCGCTAGACAATGCACTCCCAACCAAGCCCCCATCCTAGACTAAAGTATCACCCTTGCCAATCTAGTGTGACAAGATCCGATATAATGGCCACAATGACTAAATGGTAGGGTGACACGATAGGCCTGTGGCACTCCAACTTGCTCTGACCCTCGCATAATACAATCTAGTTAGTGTCCATGATGACATAACATGCCTCCCTCTCAGCATCCATATCATGAATGACCTGCTTGCCATGGATAGATAATCTTAGTATCCACCACACGTCCTCGAGCGTGACTGGTGGAATGAGGAGGTCTCATTATGCCACCTCTCAACAAGAGTAGTCATCATGGCCAAGTGTGTCCACACGGGCAGTGCATAGGCGATGTACCAAAGTCCCATCTCTCCTAGGCGCTCCTGCTCTTGATCGATCAAATCGCCCAAAAGGCCAAAAATATCTTGGGATCTATGCTCACAAGAGTAGATCTCTCTTGCCTCATCTTGCATCAGGAAAGTCACCGTGTTAAAATTTATCAAAAAAATCTTGATCCTGGCTTATCTCGACATCTCAAAATTAACCCCAACATCGATGCCTATGAAGGTAGTGCAGTTTGAAAATTTCAAATTGTGATACTAGAGCCGTTAAAATCACAAACTGCACTGCATTGTTGTAGTTTGCAAAGGCGGTTCGGTTTGATTTGAAACCCTAACTCTAAAGAGCACCATAGTGGTGCAGTTTGCAAAGGCGGTGGAGTTTTGAATTTAACCCTAAATTCAGAAATGAATCATGGTGTTGGACCTTGCAACGACGACATATTTTAAACACCGAGTGTCACTATTTGAAATTTCAATGGGCCAATATAGTACCACTCCTAAGGACCTAGTTTTTAAACGCAATAAATAAGTGCAAAAATAAAAAGAGAGGTTGGGTCAACTTGACTCATTGGTGGTCCAATGCCAGGAAGTCTCTAGTTTGTCTGTACCCTTTCAAAAATGTACATGGGGAGTTGTCGTTGCGCCATTTCTCCAAAGGTTCAGAGCTCAAAATCGTAGAATCGAGATCTCAAGGTCGAATATGAAAATGAATTGGAAGTGGCCCCTTGAGGCCTATTTAAGCCTAAAAATTAGGGTTTTTGACCCCGGTTGGCCGTCCTGTCAAGGTTTTGGACCCTCAATCATGGTTTTGTCCGTCTAAAGGCAGTTTTGCACCGTATTTTGCATTTTATCTCAATTTTTGACCTCCTCGAGCCTTTCTAGACTTGTTGAGCACCTTGTCCTTCTTTTTTTGCAAGATCACCCAAAAATCAAAATTTTCATCTAATCTCTCAAGGGGTAGTATATTGGCATGTTTTCTCTCACCGGGGCAGTAGTGGGGCAAGTTTTGAAATTGAAAAAAATTTAAATTTTGAGCGAGACAGTTTATGA
This sequence comes from Sequoia sempervirens, assembly GCA_007258455.2. Taxonomy (NCBI): domain Eukaryota; kingdom Viridiplantae; phylum Streptophyta; class Pinopsida; order Cupressales; family Cupressaceae; genus Sequoia; species Sequoia sempervirens. The sequence goes on along the minus strand of VDFB02281492.1, from coordinate 804,471,691 downwards.
ACTCTGAACCAATGTAACAAGTGCACTGCTTCAAAGAGGGACAAAATGTAGACATGACAAATGTACTAATTCACATTACATGCTTGATCCCAACTACTAACACCATTTCATCTTTAATCATCCCTCAGTCTAACCATTTAATTGAATACCCTTATTTGATTAAATTCATCAATTTTCCTCTCTAAATTAAATAAATCATTTATCTGATTAAGTCATTCTCTCTTGGTAATTAAATCAATCAATCTGATCTAATTATCCCTATTTAATTAAATCAATCAATTTTATTTAATTAATTTCTAAAGTCTATCTCATTAAATTAAATAAATTAAAACCTTATTTGATTTAATCTAACTCCACTTTTAATTAAATAAATAAAAAATCTTTATTTAACTAGTCCTTTTATCATATTCTTCTCATCTTTGATTTAAAATAACCCATCAATCTAAGTCAAATCTATCACATCATCTAATCCTTCATTAAATTAATTAACCCTTGGTTAATTTAATCCTATTTCATGTCCCATCCTTGATGGGCGGATGAAGGATGTGCACATTTTGATGAATTTTCCCATAAATGCATATATTTGAAATTTGAAAATGGTGAAATGATAAGGTGGATGAAGAGTCAAATGGAGTAATGGCCACTTGGCTCAATGTAAAAGTACTTAAAAGATGAAATAATTGCCTTGTTGGAAGGACAAAGTCCACTTGGATTTGAATTCAAATTTGAAGGGATATTCTCTATTATGCCATGTTGAGAGAAAATAAAGATTGACTAAATGAATTAAATCTATTTCCATGTGGAAGTGGCAAAAACTAGAGGATGGGACATGAATGAGGATTAAATTAATCAAGGGATAATTAATTTAATGAAGGATTAGATGATGTGACAAATTTGACTTAGATTTATGGGTTATTTTAAATCAAAGATTAGAAGAATATGATAAAAGGATTAATTAAATAAAGATTTTTTATTTATTTAGTTAAAAGGGATGGAGTTAGATTAAATAAAATAAGGTTTCAATTTATTTAATTTAATGAGATAGACTTTATAAATTAATTAAATAAAATTGATTTATTTAATTAAATATGGATAATTAGATCAAATTGATTGATTTAATTAACAAGAGAGAATGACTTAATCAGATAAATGATTTATTTAATTAAGAGAGGAAAATTGATGAATTTAATCAAATAAGGGTATTTTATTAAATGGTTAGACCAAAGGATGATTATAGATGAAATGGTGTTAGTATTCGAGATCAAGTGTGTAATGTCAATCATTACATTTTTCATCTCTACATTTTACCCCTCTTTGAAGAAGTGCACTCATTACATTGGTTCAAAGAATAAACTGTCTTGATCAAAATTCAAAAAAGAAATTATTTCAAAACTTGCCCCATTCCTACCCCGGTGAGGGAAAACATGCCAATATACTGCCCCCTCGAGAGATTGGATGAAATTTTTGATTTTTGGGTGATCTTGCAAAAAAAGGAAGACAAGGTGCCCGATAAGTCCAGAAAGGCTCTGAGAGGTCCAAAATCGAGGTAAAAAGTAAAAACCGGTATAAAACTACCTTCAGATAGACAAACATAATTGAGGCTCCAAAACCCTTAAAGGACAGCCAAATGAGGTCAAAAAACCTTAATTTTTATGCTTAAATAGGCATCAAGGGGCCACTTCTAATTCATTTTCATATTCAGCCTTGAGAAATTATGTGATTTTGAGCTCTGAACCTTTGGGGAAATGGTGCAATGATATCTCCCCATGCATATTTTTGACAAGGTACAGACACACTAGAGACTTCGTGGCATTGGACCACCAGTGAGTTGACATGACCCGACCTCTTTTTTTATTTTTGTACTCATTTATTACATTTAAAAACTAGGTCCTTAGGAGTGGTGATATATTAGCTTGCTAAAATTTCAAACAACAATGCTTAGTGTTGGAACTATGTTGTCGTTGCAAGGTCCGACATTGTAGTGTATTTTGGAATTTAGGGTTCAATTCCAAACTCCACCGCCTTTGTAGATTACATCACCGTGATGCTTTTTAGAGTTAGGGTTTCAAATCAAACTGGACCACCTTTGCAAACTGCAACATCGCGATGCAGTTTGGGAGTTTGATGGCTCTAGCATCATAGTTTGAAATTCGCAAACTGCATCGCCTTCATAGGAAATGATGCTGGGGCTAATTTTGAGACACTGAGATAAGGCAAGATCAGGATTTTTTTGATGAATTTTAACATGGTGACTTTCTTGATATAGGAGTAGGTGAGGGAGATCTTCTCTCGCGAGCATAGGTCCTAGGATATTTTTGACCTTTTGGGTGATCTGACCAATTGAGAGTAGGAGTGTCTAGGAGAGATGGGACTTTGGTACATAGCCTATGCACTACCTGTGCTGACACACTTGGGCATGATGACAACTCTTACTAAGAGGTGGCATAGTGAGACTTTGTCATTCCACCTTCCTACGGGCAAGGCCACAATCACACTCGAGGATGTGTGGCAGATACTGAGATTTCTTATCCATGGCGAGTAGGTCATTTATGATATGGATGGTAGGAGGAAGGCTTGTTATGTAGTCATGGACACTGACTAGATTATATTCTATGAGGTTCAAATCAAGTTGGACCGCCATAGGCCTATCGTGTCACCCTACCATTTAGTCATTGTAGCCATTATATTGGGTCTTGTCGCACCAAATTGGTGAGGCCGACACTTCAGTCTAGAATGGGGGATCGCTTGGGAGTGCATGATCTGGTGGCAACCGACATTGTTTGCATGGGGGCCAGTTCTACTAACTTCACTTTATAGGGATCTTCATGATTTTTCTTATCTAGACGGCAGAGTACTAGGGGTGTGGGTTACACTCCTACATATTTGGGTGTGGGAGCACATCCCTATGCTCCGACCGAGAGTTGTTCCATTTCCAATGGAGCTAGATGATCCAGTGGTCTGCAGATACAAAGGAGGCCTTTCATTTACTCATACAACACAACATGTGATTCCTCAATGGAGGAGGGTCCTTGACGATATGCAAGTGTTCATAAGGTGGTCATACCTCAGGCAACCAACATGGTTTAATGATGCACAAAAAATATTCTTCACTCACTAGGAAAAACTTATACAGGGTCAAGAGCATACAATGATTGAGATGTACTTGTCGAGAAGTGTTCAAAGATAATTCAGTGAGCCATAGGATAGGTCAGATGATTAGTACATGACCATTTTTGTGAGGATAGTGAGCCAGAACACCAGGGGCTGCTATATACCTACCCATGACATAGTACAAAGTTTTATGCAGCTGGTGGCTAGGCAATGGCAATATGACCAGGGATAGGTAGATCTTGGGACCACACAAGCCCATAGAGATTGGTTCAGGCCATTGCTGAGGCTCACAATTCCAGGGGCAAGGGATCAAGATAGGACTGGGGGATGGTGATCAAGATCAGGGTAGTGGTGAGCCACCACCAGTTCACTAGGTTTAGGATCATGTGCCATAGGATCAACCACCCAGGGATCCACAAGTTGGAGAGTAGAGACAAGATGCCGCATGGTAGGACTAGGATCCGGGACATTGGGATAGGATCCTGATGCCACCTTAAGACGGGGATCAAGATCAGCCTCACGTGTAGCCACCCCCATAGTCAAATCCAAGAGATGAGCATATTTTGTAGTTGTAGGCCTAGGTATAGGAACTGATAGGTGAGAGAGATCAAGCCAAACTAGAGTGGGACCAAGCCATTTTGCAAAGACAGGCCGCAGAGTTATAGGCAGTAGTAGAGATGGGTCACTGACAATAGATAGAGAGAGCATGTCTTCCTCTTCCTCCCAGAGCATAATATTGCTTCGAGCATATAGGGAGGCCATTCAGGAGGCCAACTATTACAAATTGTACTACTACCTGGCCGTACCATGGGCATCTCAAGTGCCAAATTTTTCATAGAGGACAAGGTATAGGCTAGTAGAGGATCATAATGTGAGGGTCGGTGGTGAGGGAAATAGCTAGCAGGACTAGCCCCCAGTTTTGATTAGAGACAGGATTCTTTTTGTACCCAATGGGCTCATTTTTGATAGCCCCATGGACCGATTGTACTTATTGACATACATGTACATTGATCTAATTTTTTTACCATGACAGTGTATATTTTGATGATATATATGATATGAGATGACGATGTTGCAATGCGATGTTCTATTTTATTTATAGATGCTTTTTACTTTCTATATGTTGTGCAATGATTCTATCTTATGATGTCATGATGTTTATGTGGTGAATATGCTATGTGATGGATGCATTTATTTTTCAATATTTTTCTTATGCATTTTTATGATGATGTATGCACTATGCAATGATTATGTAACTAACAGATCTATATTATGCAATGATGGATGGTATGATGTAATATGATGATGTGATATGATGATGATATTTATGATGATATGTATGATATGATATAATGGATGCATATGATGTATGATGTGTATGTGATAGCATAATGGATGCTTATATGTGTTATGGGATGATTATGCAATGTTATGAAAAAATGAATGAAAATGATATGATGGATATTAAATAATGTTTATGCAATGGGATGATTTTGTTATGCTATAATGGATGAAAATAATGATATATATGCATGGGATGATTTATTTTATGCAAATGACTAATGTAATTATCTATGAGATACTTAAAGTAACTAATCTATATTATATATGATGGAGATGCAATGCATATGGTATGATTTGACACTCTATATGATATGATATGTATAATGCAATATGCTAATGGTTTTGTGGATTCACGATGAATGCAATGATGATGATGACTTGCGAATAACTACCATGGTGCCATGTTAGTTTGAAAAGAAAGAGATAAAAGAACAAGAGATTCTAACAAGACACGAGATGATGATGATGATGATGAGGGACAATTACCTTATGTTTGATTACACACGTAAGTACGATGCATCAAGGTATAAAGAACTAGGATGGTGTGGTACCTAGTGTGATGGAATTTGACTCGAAAATCAGATAGAAATATCTTTGTTCACACTTGGAATATGAAACGTTATTAAAAAATGAAGTTCAAATATTTCAAACATCTCGGGCCAAAACATAGAAAAGAAAGCCTTCCTATGTGATCAACAAGATACCTAAAACATCATCCCAACATCTGAACAAAGCACGTATGACCAAAGTTATATTACAAAAATATCCAACAAACATAGCAGATAAAAGATAATGACCATTGCCCCATTCCTATCTCTCTAAATCCTTTCTTTTGGGTCATCATTGTGAGGTCCTTGGAAAGAGAACAATAAGATAAATCCAAAGAGAAAGATAAAGTAAGCAAACAAGGTAATGTTCTTCAATACCACTAGCCAAGACTAAACTATGGTGATGCCTGATATTGATGTCCATTGTACGAAGGATTCATCCTAGGACATGATGTTATTAGATGATTTTGATATGGGACTAATTGAATGATAGCCTATTGACACAAAGAGTTATCTAACTTGTTTACGTACTGACCTAGACTTGAGATTTTGACAATTAAGTTTTCACTTTTGATCTGCTAGACTTGTTTTTGATTGTTTTACCAATGGTTGAGGATGATGATTGTTTATTGTGAGTGATGTTTATTTCCGGTCAAAGTGAGATGGGGATAGATGGATTTTTTGGGTTTTTTGAATGTTTTTGATCTTTTTGAAATGTTTTGAGGCTGTTTTTGGTATTTTTGAGATTTTTACAAATGTTTTGATTTTTGATTTTCAACTTTTTTGGGTTTTCTGAGATTTTGACTAAGAGACTAACCTAAAGACTTATTTTAGGGGCCTCAGGGGCTGATCAACAGATTATCCTTGCCAACATTATTCACACAAATACCATGTAGTTCAACTGACATAGACTTGATTATTGATGAGATATGAACAAATAGATTACAAGTTTATTATGACAGACTCCTAAAGGACTCACCTAAGTGTCTCATGGGATGATCAAGGATCAACCTTGCCTATGTTCAAGGCTCAGAGACTTGTAGTTTGACAAGACGAATCTATTTTTCAACTTTCTGACTGATTTTGACCTATTTTTGGATTTTAATATGATTTGGATGTTTTTGGATCTTGTGATTTTCTAATGTTTCTTGGATTTTTCAATTTAAGGACTTCAAGAATATACACGAATCCAATCCAAGGAGAACATGCCCCCAATAGGATGTAATAGACTACTCCAATAAAGGCAGGACAAACTGACCTTGAGAATGGGCTCAGTAGTACTAGGAGGGATCATGACAGGAACACAAGACCAAGCTATGATGTGGATGTGGATGGGTGATGGATTGAGATATGTAATGTGATGGATGATGGAAGAGTAATGGATGGAGGATGTAGGATGAGTTGTGAAGTTCCTAGTGGATGGAAAGTGCTTATTTACACAAGGCACCTGTTTGTCAGGTTTTCACCAAGGTACTTGCCCAAAGTGCCATCGACGTGGTTTTTACTAGAGGACAATTTTTTTCTTTACTATTTTTTATCCTTTTTTATTTATTTTTTCTTTTTGTTGTCACCAAGATTCCTATTTGCCAATTTTTCATCAAGGTGACCATTTTTTTGGGGCATTTTTTGATTTTTTTGATTTTTGGTTCTATACCTTGAAAGATTAGGCATAAAACTTTTTAAGATGGGAGTTGTTCATGGGCTCCTACAGAGGTTCCCCTTCGGGTGTTGATAGCTGATATGCCCTTGAATTATAGCTTGTTGTGATGACAAATGGTCCCAACCAATTGGGTTCAAATTTTCCTTTCATGGTTGGATTTGGGACGTTCTTCTGATTCTCCTTTAGGACAAGTTCTCTGACTAGAAAGCTCTTGCTCCTAATCTTCTTGTCATAACTCCTTTTAAGTCAATTTTGATAGACTTGCAAATGATTTAAGGAATCCATACACTGCTCATCAAGTATCTCCAGCTCATTTATTCTTGATACTCGGTACTCTTCATCCGTAATGAGGTTTTGTAGTGATATTCTTAGTGATGGGAGTTGGATCTTGATGGGAAATATGGTTGTTGATCTGTACACCAGGGAGAATGGGGTGGCACCTCTGGGTGTGCGAATGCTAGTTTGATAGGCCCAAAGGGTAGGATTTAGCTGTAGATGCCAGTCATGACCTACATCCTTGACTATCTTTTTAAGGATTTTTAGAATAGTTTTATTGCTAGCTTTTGCTTGGCCATTTTCTTGGGGATAGTATGGAATGCAAAAGCAATCTTGGATTTAGAATTTATCACATAGTTCACAGACCTCCTAATTCTTGAAAGGTGTCCCATTATCTAAGATAATAACTTAATACTTTTAATTAAATAAATCAAATGTGTGAACCACGATCATAATACCTGCAAGAGACAACAAACAAACAAATTAGAGGATTTAATCTAACTCAATACCTTTTAATTAAATAAATCAAAAATCTTTATTTAATTAATCATTTTATCATACTTTTCTGATCTTTGATTTAAAATAACCCATAAATCTAAGTCAAATTTGTTACATCATCTAATCCTTCAGTAAATTAATTAACCCTTGATTAATTTAATCCTCATTCATGTCCCATCCTCTAGCTTTTTCCACTTGCACATGAAAATAGATTTAATTCATTTATTAAATCTCTATTTTCTCACATGGCATAATAGAGAATATTCCTTCAAATTTGAATTCAAATCTAAGTGGACTTTGTCCTTCTGACAAGGCATTTATTTCATCTTACAAGTCCTTTTGCATTGAGCCAAGTGGCCATTACTCCATTTGACTCTTCATTCACCTTTTCATTTCACCATTTTAAAATTTCAAATATATGCATTTATGGGAACATTCATCAAAATGTGCACATCCTTCATCCATCCATCTCTTGACAAGTGGCACCTTGCCATTGGTTGAAAGTTAGTCCCACATTGCTTCCTTTTAGGCATTTCTCCAACTTTTCCTTCTAAAAATAATAGGCTTCAATCCTCATTTCATCATCCATGATTTGAGAAAACTTACTATAATCAAATCCATCCTCAAGTTTAGAAATTTTCATCCACTTTCATCAATTCTCAACTAGGTTATGTAGGTTTTTCACCATGGAGCATACTTGAATCTTCATCAAAGTGGATCACTCTTCATCAATCATCAACATTGCATCATTGGAGTTGGGAAAGGGCCAACTTTCACATCAAATTGGCACCAATTCCCCCATGGGATTAAGACTTTGCTTTTTTAATTAGGATTCAATCTATTTTATTGCTTTCTTATTGTGTTCTTCATTTCATTTCCTAATTTAAGCTTTGTAAATGGATTTCATGGGGAACTTAGATTCTAACTTCCATTTCAATCTTCTAATGTGTGTGTTTATTGTATTTTGCAGGTACTAGGATCTTGGTTCACACAGATTGCAAGGTTGAGACACATATTCCCAACATAGATTAAGATTCTCAAACACTATATCACATTTCTAAATTTTAAAGTTATAAAAAATAAAGCTCACTAGTGTAGGGTGCTCAATGACCTTGTGTAGTCATATCTGGTCAAAATTTGGATCATATTTTAATCTCTATAATTTATCTACAATTCAAGGTTTTGTGTTGGAAAATTATTTTATTTTTTGTGACTGTAATGTGTTTTCCCTTTAGTGTATGATCACTATTTTTTTTAAATCATATTAAAAATTTATGAGTTGCATAGTTTGTGTCACATAGCTAGTAACCTCATGAGACTAAAGTGTTTTAAAGCGCATAAAAATTTATGAGTTTCACAATTTGTGTCACATAGCTAATACCCCCTAGGTCAAGTGCATTACTAGCTCACATATCATTAAGATAAAGTAATGAAAAGACTAGTGTCTCCTCTATTAGGATACAGAGTCACATCTGCAATAACCAGTAATAGCATAGCAATTTAACTCAAAAATTGATAGACTATTGTTATACTACTTTGTAGTATCCAACTTTTAAAAAAATAAAATAAAAAAACTTGTTCATTACAATTGTATGAAGTCGAATACACTCAAATAATACTCCCAAAAAAAAATTTTTTGGGAGTTTGCATATTCCAATCTCAACACTTTACAACGTAAACCATTAATTTAACCTAACACCAATGCCTTACAAATATTGATGATATATTGTTTTATATCAATTATAATATCATACCACAAGACTATCAAAATATTTAAGTATCTTATGGATTGTAGATTTTGTTACCACAACTGCACATCCATCTCCGAGGATAATAATCCTCTGGCCTAACACGGTGAACAATAACTATCTTGGGCTTACGTGGATTACAACCATGAAATTTGTTTCTATAGCTTGGAGGTCTAGAGCTCAATGATATGCATGTTTTTTTACCCTTGGAACATCCTCTCATGCTTCCATCCCTAACAAAAACAAAACAATATAATACATTCAACATCATCTTAAAAAGTAGTTTGAAATTTCATTTCAAGTAAGAAAATCAAAATATTAAATTATTAGACTATGAATTCATAAACATACCATAAAATATTTTGTGTCTAGATGGAGCTTAAATTCTTGTCCTTGAATGCCTATACCTTTACCCATTAGAGTAAAATTTGTAATCCTAGAAAATTGCAACCATATTCTTGTGTTCTTCTAGCTTGCTAGATTTTGGTGTTGTCCCATCTACCTGTAAATGCAACAAATCATCTATTTAAGATATTAAAATGAAATAAAGTCAATTGCTAAATATATAAACAACATTTTTGTTTCAAATTATATACCTTAAAAATAAAGTGAGATTGACATGGCCCTTCAAAAAATAAATTATTTACAACAAATTTCTTGTTGGCTAGCACAATCAAGATGGTTGATGGCTTTTCGCATGTTGCAGACCATGCCCTTACAAATGCCTGTTAGGAAAATACAAAATAGTTTGAAATCAATTTTTAACACAATAAAAAATAACTATAAATTAATATATTTTTGTTGTTTCAAAGTTCCATACATTAATGTATTAGTTTTGCACATAAATGAATTATAATTAGTTGGAATTTAATATTTATTCAAATTATACAAATAGTTATTAAAAAATTATATATATAAAAAGAATATAATAATATAATAAGTTAGAAAAGGTTTTTTATATAAGTAAATCTATTGATCTCAAATGTTTATCAATAATAAAGTAGAAAAATTTAAAGAAATTCAAGTATAATTGATGAGGGTGATGAAATTTATTTGATTAGATTATCCATAAACATTCAAATCTCTTTCTGATGCAATGATTAAGGGAGAAGGTTAGAATTGTATCTCAAAGGACATTCTCAAATTAGATGTCTCACAATCATTGACTCCAAATATATTAGGTCATCCATCAACATTCAAATCTCTTAAAAATATTATGGTTAAGAGATAAAACTAAGACTGTAACTCAAATATCTTTCATAAATTAAATATCTTCTCTCAACCATTAACTCCTATTAAAGAGGTATCAACTTTAACTCAAACTCACATACCAAATTTCAAAAAAAAAAAAAATAATATCAAATCCTCTAAAATATATCATAAAAATAAAAATATTTATTAATAAATGAAACAAATCTACAACAACGTGTTGGAATATTAATTAATTTGCAACATGCAAACTTTTCCCCCTGCCCATGTTAGTTTAAATTTTATCAAGTTGCACCCAATGTATCTACAACATTTAATTTTGGTTGGTAAATTTGAATTTGAAATGAAGTGCATGTTTTTGAGTTTGAAATAGCTGTTGCAGCCTGCCAGCATTAAATGGATTAGGTGACTTTGAATTTTGAATCAAGTGCTCATTTTCATAAGCATTTTCAAACAAGACAAAAGGAATGTTTTGAAACCATTGGAGTTAGTAAGAAAGAGTAGAAGTTTTTTGTATTGAAGTGAAGACCCTAAAATAGTAGATGAAGTAGAGAATGTCCAACATAGAACAGTGACAACAACAACATAGAAGGAATGTTCATCAGTCGCAGTGCATTGTTAGCTACAGCTACAGCTACAGGATTGTAACAGTTTATGTTTTTGAGGTGTGAATGTAGCACCCAGTCATTGGACATCTGTCCAAATAGCTTAGTTTTATTTTTCTAATGTAAATCAGATAATATCCTCAGTTTTTTTGTATTTTGAAGCAAACAAGGAATATATGCAAAGTTAATTTCTGTCTATTTAGTCTTGTTGTCACTGTGCATATTTTATGTGTTTATTTTTGCTTTGTCCACCTTGTCATAGTAGTGACTTTGTGTTTTATTGCACCACTGCCTCCCAACAAGTGATATTAGAGCCCTATTTTTTTGGGTAGTCAATCAGTCAGTTTTTTATTGTGGGTTAAGCCCTAGGTTATATAGGCATTAGTAGAATTTCTCAAAATTTGAGAAATATGGCAAGAGGTGATAGCAAAGGTTGGCAGCAGCCACCAAATTTTGATGGGAAGAATTATGATATATGGGCTAAGAAGATTAGAACCATCTTAGTTACAAATGATTTATGGGAGTTGGTCGCTAATGGGTTCAATGATATCATAGACCCAAATGCATTTTCAACCCTTTCTAATGCACAAAAAAATAAATTTAAAGAGATAAGAATGAAAGATGAAAAATCCCTTAGTTTGATTGAGGCTATTTTCCCATCTATTGTAGCATCAAACTATGCAAAACAAGCTTAGGATATATTGAAAAATAGTTACAAAGGGACTGCCAAAGTGAGATTAGCTAAGTTGCATCTCTTCAGAAAAAAATTTGAGACTCTACAAAAGAAAGATAATGAGTCCATTTCAGATTATCACACTAAGGTTTCAACCTTGGTAAATCAGCTAAGAGTCAATGGAGAAACAATGGAATAAAAAATATTGTTGAGAAAATCATAAGAAGTTTGCCTACTAAGTTTGATTATGTAGTCGTTGCCATTGAAGAGGCAAAAGATTCAAGTCTCAAATGACTATAAATGAGTTGATGGGTTCACTACAAACCCATGAGTAGCACTTGAATAGATTTGCTTCTTCCCTAGAGCAAGCATTCAAAGCTTAGACCAACAAAAGAGGTTGGCGAAGAGGAAGAAACAATAGAAGTAGAGGTCAAAGAGGAAGAGGAATAAACAATTTTGGAAGAGGAGGTTCTGATAGCACAAAGGAGACGAGCAACTCATAGTCAGCAAATGAGAACCAGAGGAAGAACAACAATTCAAATCAAAGGAATGGCAAGAGCAATGTGTACTGTTATTAATGTCACAAATATGGCCATTATGCTAGTGAGTGTAGAAAGAAGCAACGCGACTATGAAGGACAAAATGCTAATGTAGCAAATGAGAACAAAGCTGAAAATGAAAAATAGTCAAATGTTTTCATTGTGTGCAACCTTGCTAAACATAGCAATGATGAAGGATGGTACTTGGAAAATGGATGCAACAACCACATGAGTGGTAAAAAGAACTTATTTACCTCCATTGACAACAATATAAAAACTAAGATCAAAATGGCAAATGATGAGAAGATTCTCGACATTGGAAAAGGTGTTGTTAGCATCCAAACCAAGAATGGTGAGAGGAAGAAAATCTAGGATGTCTATTATGCCCCTGGCATAAAGCATGGACAAATGGTTGAAAACGGTTACAAAATCCTAAGGGAGAATGGAGAATAAAAAATATTTGGCAGAGGAGGTAGCAAGAAAGTGATAGTTGTAGTGCAGATGATGAGAAATAGAATGTTTCCTCTCAAGATGCACATAGTGTCTACATCAGGAACAATAGACAGTCAACAAAAGCATTATTCATCGGCACTCACAGTAGTTTCACAGTAGTCAGCAGTTGAACAACAATTCTACATTCAAGACAATCATCAAAGACCTATCCAAACTATGGCATTTAAGGTATGGGCACTTAAGATTTTCAAGTTTGATTTTATTGTCTAGGAAAGGAATGGTTAGGGGTTTACCAGCCATTGAAGAACCTGATGGAAAGTGTGAGGCTTGAATTTTAGGAAGCCAGCATAGGAAGCCATTGCAATCTACGTATTCTAGGAGAGCAAGAGAACCTCTAGAGTTATTGCACTCAGATTTATGTGGACCCATGAAAACCCCCACTTTAGTTGGAAATACATATTTCATGACTTTTATAGATCATTACAGCAAAAAAAATCGGGTCTATTTCTCAAAAAATAAATAAGAAGGCTTTGAGAAGTTTAAATGGTTTAATGTAGCAATTGAGAAGGAGAGTGGTGACTATATCAATTCCCTTAGAATAGCCAGAGGGAGAGAGTACATCTCCAAAGAATTTCTAATTTTTGTAGGAATGAGGGCATTCACAAACAATTTACAAGGTATACCCCATAGCAAAATGGGGTGGCAAAAAGGAAGAATAGGACCATTCAAGATATGGTAGCAAGTATGCTAAAAGAAAAAGGGTTGTCACACATATTTTGGCGAGAAGCTATAGCAACAATAGTCTATATATTGAATAGGTGCCCCACAAAGGCTATCCATGATAGGATTCTACAAGAGGCATGGAAAAAACACAAATGGAGTGTTGAGCACTTAAGGATATTTGGGTGTGTGGCATATGCACTCATGCCAAAAGTGAAGAGGTAGAAATTCGATGACAAAAGAGAAAAGTGTATCTTCATAGGCTATAGTGAGGAGTCAAAATCCTACAAATTGTATAATCCCATCACCAAGAATGTTGTAATTAGAAGGGATGTTATATTTATTTAGAATGAAGCATGGGATGGAACAATGGATGACGCCACAGGTATTTCAATTACAATACCCCTCGACGATGAAGAAGTTGGATATGATAGCAACATAGGGGGAGCTCAAGAGAGCAGTAGCTCAGAGAGAAACTACTATAGAGCATTAGAAAAAAACTACTCTGGTGATATATAGCAGAACAATAACTCTGGTAGTGTTCAACAGAGACAACAGTCTAGCAACATTGAATAGAGATAGTAGTCTAGCAGCTCCATGATTCACCAAAGAAGTAGCTCTGACAGTGAGTAGTACAGTAGCTCTAGAGCTTAGAGTAGCAGCAGCTCAAAAGAAAATTTGGATCCCACACTCGCATCATTGATGCCAAGAAAGACAAAGAGTGTGAGGGAGATCTATGGCATCACACAACATGCTAATATTGATGAGAACTTGGATTTTTCACTATTCTCCTATAGTGATCCAACATACTTTGAGGAAGTGGTGAAAGAAGAGAAATGGTGTAAGGCCATGGATGAAGAGTTGGATGCTATAGAGAGGAACCAAACATGGGAGTTGACCAACTTACCCAAGGGTAAGGAAGTGCTTGGAGTGAAGTGGGTCTATAAGACCAAGTGTACTACATAAGGGAAAATTGAAAGACACAAAGAAAAACTTGTTGTGAAAGGGTACAAACAAGAACCCAGTATAGATTATGATGAGACATATACACTAGTTACAAGGTTAGAAAAAATGAGGATAGTGATAGCAGTTACAAGACAACATCAGTGGAAAGTGTATCAGATGGATGCAAATTCAACCTTCTTAAACAAAGTGTTGGAGGAGGAAGTGTATGTGGAGAAACCACCTAGATATGAAGTCCTAGGGAAAGAGGACAAAGTGTATAGGCTCCAGAAACAAGCACCTCTAGCATGGTACAACAAAATAGACTCCTATTTGTTAAGTAATGGCTTTAGGAAGAGTAGCAGTGAGCCAACACTACATCAAATCAACTGTTGGTGATATTTTAATTTTTTTTTGTATGTAGATGATTTGATTTTTACTAGTAATAGTGACAACAAAATTGTTGATTTTAAGGAGGTGATGAAAAATGAATTTGAGATGACGGATTTAGGTTTGTTGAAGTATTTTCTTGGGATAGAATTTTAGAAAATATAGCATGGCATTTTCATTTCACAATATAATTATGTTAAAAAAAATTTAAGGAGGTTCAAAATGAATAACAACAAACCTACCCCCACACCAATAGCATTAAGTTTGAAAACTGCGCAAGTCTAACAGTAGTAAGGAAGTGAACCCAACCCTCTACAAAAGCATGGTTGGAATTTTGATGTATTTGACATCAACTAGGCTTGATTTAATGTATGCAATAAGCTTGATATCTAGGTTCATGGAGGAACCTAAGGAGACACATTGGAAAGAAGGAAAGAGGATTTTGAGGTATGTTAATGGAACAACCAGTTATGGCATTTTGTATGCAACATCTAATGAGTTCATGTTGGATGGTTTCATAGAGAGTGGTTGGATAGGAAATGTGGATGAGAGGAAGAGCACATCATGCTATGTCTTCAACATGGGATTAGGTGCAATCTCATGGGCATCGAAGAAGTAGTTGATTTTGTCTCTTAGCACAACAAAAGAAGAATACATACCGAAAAAAGTAGTAGCTTGTCAGGGTATTTGGTTGACGAGGATCCTTGCAAATTTATAGTAACAAAAAGTTGATAACATAATCATTCATTGTGACAATATGTCCTCCATAGCACTGATGAAGAATATGGTCTTCCATAGACAAAGCAAACACATTGAGATTCATTATCACTTCATAAGGGAATTAGTGGAACAAGGTGAGATAGAACTTTAGTATTGTAGATCCGAGCAACAACTCATCAATATCTTCACCAAGGCATTACCAAAGGATAGTTTTGAATGCCTAAGAGATAGGCTTGGCATTGTGGATAGCTTCTGAGATCAGCTTCAAAAGGATACCGTAGATTGACAGTTGACCTGCAGATTAAGGGGGAGTGTTGGAATATTGATTAATCTACAACCTATAGACTTTTCCTCCTACCCATGTCAGTTTGAATTTTGTCAAGTTGCACCCAATGTATCTGTAGCATTTAATATTGTTTGGTAAATTTCAATTTGAAATGAAGCACATATTTTTGAGTTTAAAATAGTGGTTGCATCCTACCAATATTAAATGAATTAGGTGAGTTTGAATTTTGAATCAAGCGCTCATTTTCATGAGAATTTTCAAAGAGAAAAGGAATCTTTTGTAACCATTGGAGTTAGTAAGAAAGAGTAGAAGTTTTTTGTATTGAAGTGAAGACCCTATAGTAGCATAGAAGGAATGTTCATCAGTTGCATAGTGCAGGAGCACCTAGGCTAGCCTCCACCAAGTTTGTTTACAATTTTGGCTTGTACTGACTTTAGCCAAGTCAGGGATTTTGGTGTGTTTGTTTTGGACCTTAGAAGGTCTTGCATTTGTGTGTGAAGAGCTAGTCACTAGGATTAAAACCTTCATTAGTTATCATTAGTGTTAAATTTTGCTTTGTTTAGCTTAAGACAACAAATGTTAGGCTCTAAAGCATTAAATTTGTCATAGCCATATCTTCATTGTTTGAAGATGCCAAGGGTAGTTTAGATGATGGTTGCTCTAGATTAATGAGTTGGAGATCCTAAAAAGAGGGATAATGGCGAGGTTGCAAGAATATTGCATAGTTGCATGGCAACATTGCTTGGTTGCATGTAACTGGTAGTGGTCTTAAGATTCCCTTAAAATCAAGGATATGGGAGTGAGCAATCTTCCCCTTGAATGGTGGAAAAGACTTCAAGATAAGGGGAATGGCTCGTAACAAGAATGGGAGGATTGTAATAAAGTTTTGTTGTGAAAAGAATAGAAAACAGTGGGCATTTTCTGTATTTTTCCTATGTTTACTGAAAACCCCGTGTGTTTTCAGACAACTATGGTGTTTATGGAATATATGCACTGATTGGCATGCGATCAGAGTTTTCTTAACCTATCCTAGCATCTTTTCTTCTGTAGATAGTCCATTGACTAAGAATACATGCATTGTAGATAAGTTTAGGATTGCAAGGAATAGAAAAGACTGTAATTTTTGTGTTTTACCCGAGTTCTTGAGGAACAGTGATAAAAGAGACACTTAATACCCTGATTCCTCACTATTTTTGTGTTTATTGAATGTTAAAGAGTGTGTTCCAACTAGTGGTCAAGATTCTTTGAGCTGTTTTAGTGTTTAGTTGTCATAGAATAGATTGTAAGGTCTTATTTTCTTTGTTTTGGAGAGTCAACAAATAAATGGCTCCCCTCTAAACTCTATCCACAGGATTTCCCTACGAATAGTAGAATATGAAAGGGAAGCCACATTTTTGTGTAGGTTTAGAAGTAGGAAACCTTGAAAGACAAGCAATGATTTTAAAGACCAAACCCTAAGCGAGTATTCGCTGCCTGGTTAGGAGTTTGGAAGTGAAAAAGTGAAGAACTTGGGCAGGGTTGGAGGATACAGTACGAAAGCCATATAGTCTCAGGTAGGGTTAGATAACATCTACAAAAATTAGAGTGATAAAGGTTTTGTTCAATCCATTGGAGGCAGACTTGATCCCAAAACCAGTGAAGCCCTAGAAAATAGGCCAATTAGGCCTCCACTCCAAGATCCTTGGAATTGGCTATATGGTATTGACAGAGATCAGACAACCTAGGAAAGATTTAAAAGTCTGAAAAGGGTGTCAGTATATGTGTTTTGTTTGCTAGGTTGTGTGGAGATTTTGGGTAGAAAAAGAAAATTAGTGACTGGTAAGGGCTAGTAGAACCTAGGCCCCCTCAAGGCAATTTCTTGGAATCGGGTGCATTGAAACCTAAAGAATCACCAAGATGGATCCCATTGGTGTTGAAATAAATGGAAACAGAGTATCTAGCTCCCCTGCAAGAAGTTCAAGTCAGATGGAGAACATTTCACTTAGATCCTTCTAAGTCCAAGGAAGAGCATTCAAATTGCAAGAAGGTGTTTGTCTACCCAAGGTAAAGCACAAGGTAGGAACTCTTTGAGAAGAGTTGGAGAAAAGTTTGGTCAGTCTCCAAGCTCAAGAGGAACCCATTGGAGTCAGGTTCCAGGAAGGAGACAGAGGGAAAGGTCTTCTTGGAGTTGTGCAAGCAACCTTAGGTTTTTACATACACCATATTGGTATCAGAGCTTAGAGTTGGATTCAAGGCTTGTGATTAATGAGCCAATCCACTGATTCAGTAGGAGATAATACACCAGAGGAAGGAACCATGGTGACAAATGCAAAGCTAGCAAAGAAGGTAGAAGAGCAAGAGGAAGATAACCGGTTGCTTAGAGAAAGGATATCTCAGATAGAGAAACTCTTGGATGAAGTCCAAGAAACAACAGATAATGTGAAGGACAAGATTAAGAAGAAAGAAGAACAGGAAGCCAAGGAAAAAGAAGAGGATTTGGAGGAGGAAGCTCCAAAGCCTGATCTTGTTCTTGCAGAGGAACCATTCTTGAAGGCATTGCAGGCCTTGAGTGGTAAAGCATTGGAGGGTGTGCCACTTTTCAGTGGAAAAATGGACCCTAATTCAATTTTGGACTAGATTGAGAGCATTGAAAATCACTTTGAATGTGATGGCATAACAGAGGCCCAAAAGGTAAAGGTGGCCAAGTCAAGGTTGAGAGGAGCAGCTCTCACATGGTGGAAGTTTGTACAATCAGAAAGTGAGAAAGAAGGAAAAGGTCCCATAGTTTCATGGAGAGGAATGGTGACTAAGATAAGGCAGACTTACCTTCCTGATGATTATGAAGTTCAGTTGCACAGGAGAAGACACAACATGAGGCAAAAAGATATGGATGTTCAAACATATACAGAAGAGTTTCAAAAATTGTGCCTTAGATCAAAGGTGGTTGAAGATGAAAGCATAAAGTTAGCAAGGTACCTAAATGGACTCAAATGGTCTATTCAAGAAGATATGAGTTTGGTAAACTTCAAATCAGTCCGCCAATGCTATCAAATGGCTTTGAAGATAGAGGAGAAAGGAAAAAAGAAGCAGGAACAAAACCCCAAAAGCAGAGGTAAAGGGAAAGACAGCAGAGGACAAAGAGGAAGCTATAGTGGAAGAAGCTCAGAATCAAGAGCCCAAGGAGAAGTCAGATTTTCTGAATAGCAAGAAGGAAGTTCTAGTAGAGGTGGTAGAGGAAGAGGTTTCAGCTCTAGAGGAAGAAGTGGTGGACAAGGAAGAGGCAACTACTTCACCAACATGAAAGGTTATCATTGCAACCAATTGGGACACCCAGCCTATAGATGTCCTGAGAAAGGTAGCACTTCTCATGGAGGAGATAAGAGGACTAATCTGATTCAAGATGAGACAGCTGTAGCAAATAAACAACCTGAGGTACCATTGAACTCAGAGGAAGGTGAGAATCTCATGATGAGGACTTTGATCAAAGAACCAGTTAAAGAAGAGCCAAGCCAAAGAAGGTTCCTGTTTAGGATAAAATGCAAGATGATGGGGAAAGTGTGTAAGGTCATCATAGACTCAGGTTCAACTGACAATATTGTGTCAGAGGAGGCAGTCAGCAAGCTGAAATTAGCAAGAATACCTCACAATAACCCTTACAAGGTCACATGGCTCAATAAGGGACATCATGTCTTGGTGAATGAACAAGCATGGGTGGAGTTCTCAATTGGAAAGTACAAAGACAAGGTATTGTGTGACGTATTACCTATGGATGCATGCCACTTGCTCCTAGGTAGGCCATGGCAATTTGACCGTCAATCTATGCATGATGGAGCTAAGAATTCATATACCTTCAAGAAAGACAATGTAACCTACAAGATTCAATCTTTGTTAGAAGATACTGAGGTGCAGACAGCAGGTTCTAAGCTACTTATAGCTAGTGAAAAAGAGTTCTTAAGAGCCTTGGAAGAAGGAGAAGGAGTTGGCTATGCAGTAATGATCAAGCCAAGAGAGGTAAGCAAAGAGAAGGAAGCTGAAATGCAAGAGTTACCCAAAGAGATACAAGACTTGTTGCAGACCTATGAAGGTATTGTAAGTAGTAGTCAACCAGCAACCTTACCTCCTAAGAGAGCCATAAGTCATAGGATAGACTTGATAACAGGAGCCACCCTTCCAAACAAAGCAGCCTACAAGATGACACCTCAACAAAATGAGGAAATAGCTAGGCAGATTCAAGAACTTCTTGACCAAGGTCTTATTAGGAAAAGCATCAGTCCTTGTGCAGTACCCACTGTCTTAGCACCTAAGAAAGGAGGAGAATGGAGGCTCTGCACTAATTCTAGGGCAATAAACAAGATAACCATTAGGTATAGGTTTCCCATCCCTAGGATTGAAGATCTCATGGATTGTCTAGGTGAAGCTAGGTACTATACTAAGATAGATTTAAAGAGTGGCTATCATCAAATTAGGATACATGAGGGTGATGAGTGGAAAACAACCTTTAAAACCAATGAGGGTGTCTATGAGTGGCTAGTTATGCCATTTGGATTATCTAATGCCCCCTCCACATTCATGAGACTCATGAATGAAATCCTCAAAGACTACATTGGCAAGTTTGTAGTAGTGTATCTTGATGATATACTAATCTATAGAAAAACAAGGGAAGAGCACCTCCAACACATTGAGTTGATTTTCAAGAAGCTACAGGAGGAGAAGCTGAAGATCAATCTAGAAAAGTGTGAGTTCATCAAAACAGAGCTGGTGTATCTTGGATTTGTGCTATCACATGGCAACTTGAAGATGGACAGCAGCAAGGTAGAAGCCATTCTCAATTGGCCTACTCCAAAGATAGCAACAGAGGTAAGAAGCTTCCATGGTCTCGCTCAGTATTATAGGAAATTCATCAGACAGTTTAGTGCAATTTGCGCTCCTATTTGGATACCATTAAAGGAGGCATGAAAACCAATTTTATATGGAATGAGCAAGCTAACAAGATTTTTGAGTTGTTGAAGGAAAAGATAGCTACCCAACCTGTTTTGGTGTTGCCAAGCTTTGAGAAGCTATTCACCATTGAATGTGATGCAAGTAATGTAGCAATTGGAGCAGTTCTCAGTCAAGAGGGTAGACCGGTGGCTTTTCATTCAGAGAAGCTAAGTGAAGCCAAGAAGAAGTACTCTTCTTATGACCTTGAGATGTATGCATTGGTCCAAGCACTAAGGAAGTGGAGGCACTACTTGCTTCCCAAAGAATTCATTGTGTACTCAGACAATCAAGCACTCAGTTTTCTGAATTCACAAGAGAAGTTGAGTCACAGGCACATGAAATGGGTGGAGTATTTGCAAGCTTACACCTTCAATATCAAGCACAAGAAAGGAGCTCTCAACAAAGTGGTTGATGCATTGAGCAGGAGAGTTCTCACAATTCAAGAAATTCAGTTGAAGAGCATGGGAATGGATCACTTCAAAGATCTATATGCAGATGATGAAGACCTTGCAGATATTTACAAGGTATGTCTTGAGTATAAGAACCATTTCCATAGCAAATATGCTGAGTATACCTTGCAAAGTGATTTATTGTTTAAAGGGAATCAACTTTGTGTTCCTAAAGGATCTATTAGAGAGAATTTAATTCAAGAAAAGAATAATGGTGCATTGAGTGGTCATTTTGGGATCACCAAAACTCAAGAGCTTGTCCAAAGGTTTTATTTTTGGCCTAAGATGACCTTAGATATCAGGAAGTATGTAGAGAGTTGTGTGGTTTGTCAAAAAGAAAAAAGCACTTCTTCAAATGGAGGCCTATACCAGCCACTGCCTATCCCTTCTAGGCCATGGGAATGCTTGAGCATGGACTTTGTAGTCGGTTTACCCAAGACAAGGCAAGGTATGGACAATGCTTATGTTGTTGTAGATAGATTCAACAAAATGGCACACTTTGTACCCTAAAAAACAACCAATGATGCCAGTCAAATAGCCTCTTTTTTCTTCAAAGAGATAGTCAGGATTCATGGTTTACCAATTAGCATTGTCTCAGACAGAGATACCAAGTTTATGAGTCATTTTTGGAAGACTCTTTGGCAAAGAATGGGCACCAATCTGTCCTTTGGATCTGCATACCATCCCCAAACTAATGGTCAGACTAAAGTTGTGAATAGAACACTTGGAAACCTTCTAAGATGCTTGACCAAGGAGTATGGTCAACAATGGGATCAGATTATTGGGCAAGTTGAATATGCCTATAATGATACAGTGAATAGATCCATAGGGAGGAGTCCCTTTGAAATTGTCTATGGACTGCACCCTAGAGGTGTTTATGAGCTGAGGGAATTGAAGGATGGAGTCAAGGGAAGTGGCTATGTAGATGACTTTGCTTGTGCAATGCAGGAAATTCATGAGACAGTCAGAAAAACCTTAGCAAAGAAGACCATGAAACATAAAACCAAAGTGGATGAGCATAGGAGAGAGGTTCAGTTTAATGTTGGTGACCTAGTGATGGTGCACTTGAACAAGGCTAGATTGCAGAAGGGAGTTCCTCATAAGCTGCAAATGAAGAGGATAGGTCCCTGTCCTATCTTGGAGAAGTATGGCAACAATGCATTCAAGGTACAATTGCCAAATGACAGTGGACTATCCCCTATTTTTAATGTTTCAGATCTTGTACACTACAAAGGACCACCAATAAATTTGGATCAGACACTCCATGAAGTCAATCAAGATGTTGAAGAACTCAAACTGCCCCCTGTCACAGTCAAACAAGCTAATCAAATCTTGGATACCAGAGTCTACAAGCAAACTAGGACCAAAGAATACAAAGAACACCTGATCAAGAGGCATGGACAACATGATTCAGATGTAGTATCAAGGAGGCAGAGTTCAAGAAGTTGGGCATTGATCCTAACTTACTCAATCCAAGGATGGACTGAAGTTTTTTGTTTTGGGGAGGATGGTGCAGGAGCACCTAGGCTAACCTCCACCAAGTTTGTTTACAATTTTGGCTTGTACTGACTTTAGCCAAGTCAGAGATTTTGGTGTGTTTGTTTTGGACCTTAGAAGGTCTTGCATTTGTGTGTGAAGAGCTAGTCACTAGGACTAAAAACTTCATTAGTTATCATTAGTGTTAAATTTTGCTTTGTTTAGCTTAAGACAACAAATGTTAGGATCTAAAGCATTAAATTTGTCATAGCCATATCTTCATTGTTTGAAGATGCCAAGGGAAATTTAGATGATGGTTTCTTGAGATTAATGAGTCGTAGATCCTAAAAAGAAGGATAATGGCAAGGTTGCAAGAATATTGCATAGTTGCATGGCAACATTGCTTGGTTGCATGTAACTGGTAGTGGTCTTAAGATTCCCTTAAAATCAGGGATATGGGAGCGAGCAATCTTCCCCTTGAATGGTGGAAAAGACTTCAAGATAAGGGGAATGGCTCGTAACAAGAATGGGAGGATTGTAATAAAGTTTTGTTGTGAAAAGAATAGAAAACAATGGGCATTTTCTATATTTTTCCTGTGTTTACTGAAAACCCCGTGTGTTTTCAGAAAACCGTGGTGTTTATGGAATATATGCACTGATTGGCGTGGGATCAGAGTTTTCTTAACCTATCCTAGCATCTTTTCTTCTGTAGATAGTCCATTGACTAAGAATACATGCATTGTAGATAAGTTTAGGATTGCAAGGAATAGAAAAGACTGTAATTTCTGTGTTTTACCTGAGTTCTTGAGGAACAGTGATAAAAGAGACACTAAATACCCTGATTCCTCACTATTTTTGTGTTTATTGAATGTCAAAGAGTGTGTTCCAACTAGTGGTCAAGAGTCTTTGAGCTGTTTTAGTGTTTAGTGGTCATAGAATAGATTGTAAGGTCTTATTTTCTTTGTTTTGGACAGTCAACAAATAAATGGCTCCCCTCTAAACTCTGTCTACGGCATTTCCCTAAGAATAGTAGAATATGAAAGGGGAGCCACATTTTTGTGTAGGTTTAGAAGTAGGAAACCTTGAAAGACAAGCAATGATTTTAGAGACCAAACCCTAGGCGAGTATTAGCTGCCCAGTTAGGAGTTTGGAAGTGAAAAAGTGAAGAACTTGGTCAGGGTTGGAGGATACAGTAGGAAAGCCGTATAGTCTCAGGTAGGGTTAGATAACATCTACACAAATTAGAGTGATAAATGTTTTGTTCAATCCATTCGAGGCAGACTTTATCCCAAAACCAGTGAAGCCCTAGAAAATAGGCCAATTAGGCCTCCACTCCAAGATCCTTGGAATTGGCAGTACGGTATTGATAGAGATCAAACAACCTAGGCAAGATTTAAAAGTCTGAAAAGGGTGTCAGCATATGTGTTTTGTTTGCTAGGTTGTGGGGAGATTTTGGGCAGAAAAGCAAATTAGTGACTCGTAAGGGCTAGTAGAACCTAGGCCCCCTCAAGGCAATTTCTTGGAATCGGGTGCATTGAAACCTAAAGAATCACCAAGATGGATCCCATTGGTGTTGAAATGAATGGAAACAGAGTACCTAGCTCCCCTGCAAGAAGTTCAAGTCAGATGGAGAACATGGAACTTAGATCCTTCTAAGTCTAAGGAAGAGCATTCAAATTGCAAGAAGGTGTTTTTCTACCCAAGGTAAAGCGCAAGGTAGGAAATCTTTGAGAAGAGTTGGAGCAGAGTTTGGTCAGTCTCCAAGCTCAAGAGGAACCCATTGGAGTCAGGTTCCAGGAAGGAGACAGAGGGAAAGGTCTTCTTGGAGTTGTGCAAGCAACCTTGGGTTTTTACATACACCATCGCAACGGATTGTCAGCTACAACTATTTGATTGTAGCAATTTTTTTTTAGGTGTGAATGTAGCACCCAATCATTGGACATTTGTCCAAATAGCTTAGTTTTATTTTGTTAATGTAAATCAAAGAATATCCTCTCAATTTTTTTATTTTGAAGCAAACAAGGAATATATGCAAAGTTAATTCTTTTCTATTTAGTCTTGTTGTCACTATACATTCACTGTGTGCATTCTATGTATTTATTTCTGCTCTATCCATCCTGTCATAGCAATGACTTTGTGTTTTATTGCACCCATCCCTCCCAACACAACAAAGGATCAAAACAATTATTTCAAAATGTGCACTGCACAGTTCTTTATGATGCAACATATGTTGTCTCTGCCTAACAAGCCAACCTGTGAAAACTTGATTGAATGAATGATACAATTCTATAACAAACAAAACCTAGGATATCATAGGAAAGATTACCACTCATATCTAAAAGGAGAAAAATAAATTTGAAAGGCACAACTTTTTCTTGAAAATTCTTTGTATACATAATGTGTTAGATGTTACTATTATAAACTGTAGAATGAATGACCTCAATGGAATCATGCTTTTCGTCCGCTATTGCGCCGTAATTTTCCACATTGAAGATGTTCATTGAAGAGGCATTACGAGAATGAACAAATTTTTCTAAACTCTGATTCACTCTAAAGTATTGTTCACTATCACTGTTCAAAGTAGTTTGGGTAGATTGAGCTTCTGTTGCTGCTATTGTAATCAATTGTAAGGCCACGAAGGCCATCGGATCCATGAATTTCATGCCCATTTTAAGAAATGAAAAGTCATTCTATATTTGTCTCGAATTCAACTATGGAGAAGCAAACGTGTTTGTGGGTGGGAAATCATTGTGCATTTTATACATCTTTTCCTCTATATTTCCACTTAGACGAAAAAGCAATCTAGGAAAAATGGTACATAGATGATTTTTAATTCCACAAACACTTTTTCATAGCACAATATCAAGAGGAGCCAGTAATATTCTTAATAGTTCCTCTTGTAATCTAGAACCTTGTAATTACACGTTAGAACTTCCTTTAATAATTATAGGCTACATGTGTATGATAGAGTAACGAATAGATCAACTGATATGTCATGATTTCCTTTTTAGTATGAGGCGAGGGATAGCATCAAGGACACTTGATTTTAATTTTTTTTTTTAAGAAGCTCTCTAGTCATCTACAGTTTAGGAAACCAACCATCATAGAACTTTTCAAAGCACTAGTTGTCAATGGAAACAATATTTTATTAATTTAAACTTCTTGGAATAGTCAAAATTTGTAAAGTAATGACAAATCTAAATGATTCTATAATGGTTTGACTGCTAGTTTATGAGGACTACCTTTTTGCTATAATTTGGTTATTCATGATTTGAATGTTTCTATGTAAGCATTGCTTGGAAGTCTTTGTTTGGGTTGAGCCTTAGTTCTTTTAAGGAATATTTTGGAGGAAAACATCTAACATTTTGTGTATTTTGTATGTCTTTTTTTTTTTTAATTTTTTATTGAATTAGGTAAAAGAATCCTAACATTGTGTGTTTTTGTATGTTACAAGATGGAAAGGCTTTACTTAGCCCATTTCGATAAGTAGATTTTATTTTTAAATCGAAGAGATTCTATAGAGTTTTAAGTAGGTGTTTATATATTGTAGCATCGTAAACTACCATTCTTGACAATTTCATGCTAGGTTTAGCACCCTTTTAGATGTCCAAACTCAATTCTGCATTTTAATTTTCTCTTTTCATAGTAATCATTAAAAAATCAAAACTAGAATTAGAATTAGCTAATTAATGTTTGGTTATTGATGTTTGGTTCCTTGATACCTACTATTGGGTAAAGGTTTTATGGTTTGGGAAACACTTAAAAAAGGATCTAAGCTTATCAAGAATGGTTTCTTCTAGATTTTCAATAAGGGGCCTAGGGCTCTCTTTTGGTTTGAATCTTGGGATGGGTTTTCTCCTATCATGATCAGACATCCTAATCTGTAAGATCTTTGTCATTTCTTCTTGGAGGTTCGTTGGTCCTAGGTAGTGGACTTCAAAACTTCTTATTTCTATGGGAGGTGGAAGTCTCTAGATGGAAAGACCCTTATGAGTGGCCTACTGGAGGCTTGGAGGAGGATTGTGTTTAGATTAGAAATATTCATATGGATAGAGAGTGCAACTCTCTTAGGGAGAGGGATATTTTGGCTTGGAGTCTTAATCCTAAGGCGGTTTTCATAGTGGCTAGTGGCTATTAGGAGTTGACTTTTTGGAAGTATGGGGGGATGCAATTTTATTGGTGGAAAAATCTATGGAATAATTTTTCCTAGCCTAAGTGCAATTGTTTCTTGTGGAAATAAGCCTATAATAGATGCTTGACTTGGGATACTCTTTGGAAGTGGGGCTTTCAAGGACCTTTTGTTTGCATACTTTATGGATGCATTGAGAAGGATTCATTCCATTTATTCTTCCATTTTTCATTGTCTATGCTTATTTGAAACTTTTGGTAGGGTATTTGGAGACATCCTTGCATTCATGCTTCTTCTCTAATTGAATTCTAGAGTAGAGTGGGGAGACCTCCAACACATACCTATTTTCTCTATATAGTGTGGTCTATTGCCCCTGCTTTCATGCTTTGGAAAATATGGATTAAAAGGAATTATAAGATATTTCATAGTGGAAAGATGATGATTCAACAAGTTTAGTAGAGAGTTGTTAGTATGATTCAGGAGACTATGGAATCCAAATGTGAAGTGTCTTTCCCTTTAGAGAGGGTAAATGCAGAGATTGTGAATAGATTGGGCCTTTGTGGTTTGGCTTCTGATTCCTTTTGTGTTAGAAAGGGAAATTATGCCAAAAATAAGGTTCAAATAGTTGGGGGTTGGTCCCCTCCTTCGATAGATCTTTTAAAGGTTAACACTGATGGCTCTTCTAGAGGTAATCCTAGGCCTACTAGGATTGGGAATAATGAAAGAGATAGCTCTAGTAAGTTTGTTTTCTTATTTTCCATTCATGTAAGGGGTAGAAAACCAATAATTTTATGGAAGGGTTGATGATTCTATGTTCTATTGAGAGAGCTTCTGCTCTTGGCTAGCATAAGATCACTTGTGAATTAGACTCTCAAGTCATTGTTAATTTGGTGGCTAAGCAAAATTTGGATGGGGTTAATTTGAAAATTGCCTCTATTGTTAGACAAATTCTATAGTTGTGTTCCATTTTAGAGTCTATTTCTTTTACTCACATTCCACGTTAGTGGAATAGGTTTTTTTATGGTTAGGCCAAATGGGCTACAAAGGAGGAAGGAAGATGGCATATTGGTAGTTGGGAGCAGTTATTTCAACATTGTGTCTAGGATTTAGATAGGCTTATCTTGGCATATATGGCTAGATGATGTGGGTTGTTGGTTGGTCTTGTTGTAGGTTTCTTCTTGGAAGGTTTCCTACAAGTTTTTTGTTCTAGATTTTTATTGGGTGCCTATTTGGACCCTAATTTCTTTGTATTGATGATTTTTCGATATTAATAAATTTTACCCTCTTTATTCAAAAAAAGAAGGTAGAATAATTAATTAAATAGAAAATATTTCATTAGTTAGGTTTTAGGAGGGGTGAATTATTTAAATAAGAATATTAAATTAATTAGGAAGAAGTTTTATCATAATTAAGGTGACTATCAAATTTCCACTATCCACCTAATATTTGGAAGTCCATAAATTCATCATTTTCATCATCACAAATCTTCATACAAACAAACTATAACAATATTTTTATAAAAAACCATTAATGTGATGGTAATGAGGTGTATTCACATTATTCAATTCTTGAAAAAATTGCTTCACTAATCTCAATATAAGGTTACATAAAATCCTAGTGTATAAAAGGTAACATAAATTTTTACCATTAGAGGTATGTTACTCAAACTCACCCATTAAAAATAAGAACTCTATGCTCACTAGACCTTACATCATTAACACATAATAAAATATCCTCATAGGTGTTATAGGGAGTGAGGTTGGTGGCTTTACATCTCTACTCTTTTCTCTTACATGTCATAATAATCTATCATACGTTGTCACAGGATCTCACCAAAGTAGGAATCCCAAATATAATAAATAAATCTAAATTAATTAATTCTTACAACACCTTATAGAACACTAACACATGGTAAATGATGCCACATAATATTTACACACTCTATTTGCATGTGAATTTAATTAAAATAATAAAATATGATATAATTGTGTAACTAATAATGGGAATATATCAAATAATCAATGAATAATTCTAGGAACTTGAGGTGTAGACACCTTAATTCCAAAACTACTGCACTTGTCAAATATATTACAAGAGATAAAATGTGAACACTACCACTAGAATCTAACTTGTATGGGCTAAGACACAATAGTTGTCAAACACCATCTAAAATTATTTGTGTTCATGAGCTTAAATAGTGTATCTAAGAAAATAATACAATGCTTATATTTTCTAGATTCACCCTACCATACTTGGCCATATCTCTCCCAAAATGATGTTTTGCATCTATATGCTTAGTTCTAGAATAAAAAATTAGGTTTTAAATGACTAGGCATATCACCATTTGACTATCACAATAAGTTATAATTTCTCCCTACTTTAACCACTATTTGAAAATAACATAAAATCGTATTGTATAACTACCACTTTTCATATATAACCTAGTTTGGAAGAAAGAAAACAGTCATAAAAAAATTAAAAAATAAAAACAAAATCCCAAAAACCCATTTTTCACCTCTTGCTAAGGTTTAGATTCCTACCATTACCAACCAAATCAATCAACCCCAAGAAATCCACTTCCTATAAATTACAAAAAAACCACCTTTTGCATCCAAATCCTAAGCTTTCACAACTTATCCTACATCCACAATACCAATCATCCTATTGTCTATCCTAATGCAAACTCATAATCATGCTTCCATTTTAATTTGCTGAATTTTCTAGTCAAATTGAAAACCCCTTGTCTAATGATCATAATAACACTAGCCTTGTTTTGAGTGCTACTTACCATCACTCCATCTCCAATTATTAATTCCTATCTCCAAACTAAGAATCCACTAGCATAACTCTCCCATCAACCATAATTGCTTATTTGTTGATGGATCCCTTAAAAAATACTAAGATGTGATGATATCATGATAAGCTATATTATAAAAATTGGAAGGAAGCTCCCCATAAACTATTGATTTAGAAAATCACCTATTAGTCATCCTCCTCCTCCATTTAACAATGGAAAACTATCATACATCCAAAACCTTGCTCTAACACCAAATGATCTCCTAAGTCCCTATACCAATAATTATCTAAATTCCTCTTCCCCATCACAAATTCAAGAAAGCCTTGTAGCCTTGAACTCCTATCTCAACCCTTTGTCCTCTAAAACACTGCAATCGAACAAATCCTCTTGATTGGACGGGATAAATGTAGTTTATAAAAATTGTACCCTTTACCGTCACAATTTTATCACACTTCGAATTCCATCACACAATGGAAGACCAGAACTCGAGTGAGGGACAAATGGAAGCTAATGGGCCCCACATCACAACATAGAATAGTCAGCGCTTAGGGTTCCCATTTAATTCGACTACCTTATATTGAAAATTCAAACGTGGCATATCGGTGTTTATTTGAGGACATTGTAAAGTGCAATTAAAGTGTTAGAATTACTAAGTCCTCCTCATATGGCGCTAACAAAAAGTAGTCATGGAACTCAGTATCATTTACGTAACATTTTTTTTTGGATTAGATTTACACAGAATTGGAAATATTCAGCGACATACTTGATAAAATGCACAACGATTTCCTACTCACAAGCAAGACTTTCTCCAACTCAATCTGAAGATCAAAATGTTTCTTTGGTTGAGTTGGGAAGAGAAGGTAGAAAGAATTTCTTGATTTAAAATGGGCATGAAATCTATGGCTTGCATGGCCATTTTGGTCCTGCTAATAAGTGTAATAGCAACAACAAAAGTTCAATCCGCCTATAATATTTTAGACAGTGATATCAACAAATATTGGATTCCAATCTTACATATGAAGAGCTTCAGGATGAAATGAATAGTGAGACTGATAGCAGTACTGTTGTGGGATTCTCTAGTGAAGCTCCAAAATCCCTGCCTATTACAATATATTAAAAAATGAAAGAGGTGTCCAACCATAAGCCCAAGCACAAACTTTATACAAGGTGACAGAAGGACCACCTCTACCATAGAAGGGAAGAACAGGGATGTTTGTGTTGGAAATTCACATTATTTAGGGGGAAGAGCCCCAACCTAAAGAAGAAGATCTAAGTAGCCTCGCTCGTCACCATTGACCACTTTTTCTTTCGTTATCGCTATTGCTACCGCTACCACTTCACTGCCTCCAACCCAATCCTTGCACATCTCATCTCCATGCAACATGGACATCTCTGTCAACCTTTCCTCCATCTTGCCGACTGCTCTAGTGGTAGTATTGGAATCTTCTTCCTACACTACTTCCCTACTATTGACTTCTTCACTCTCAGCTCCCCCACCTACCCTATCCACTTTGCCTCCTTCCCTAATGAACACCCTTATGGAAACACCCACTTTGTCGCATGCCTTCGTGGCCTATATGCAGAATGTTCCCACTAAGCATTCTACTATAATGCTCGTCCCCAAGGTCTAGGAATTCATGGCCCAACTTGCTACTACGTTGCCACTTCCTCCACCACTAACTGATGGAGGAAACAATGCTGATTTCAGAAGAAATGGAGTGACTTAATGTAAACTCAAGGAGGCTTTAACAGACATTTCTAATGAGCCCACAGGTTCTTATAGGGATGACTAATTTGAACATCTAGAGGGTGGACTAAACATAAATATTGATAAGGTGGCCTCTGATGAGGAAGCATGACAAGGATTAGGGGATGAGGGAAATGAAAAATTGGATGTGTTATGAGGTGGGAACATCAAATTAAGAGCTAGATGAAGAGCTACCTCAAGAGATCAGACATGTGGGTGGAGAGGCTAACCTTGACGAGCATAACTCTAAAGAAGGGAAAATAGATATTGATATAGATGTGGAATTCCTAGAGGAGCCTCCATGAACCAGCCAAGATGAGGGCCTCAGATATGAAGGAATGCTCTTGAAAGAGGAAGTGCTTCCCAAGAAAGAGGAAGAGATCATTAAATAAAAGGATATCGAGCTTGAGAAGAATGTTGAGGCTGAGCATGAAGAAGATAAAGGGACTCCCTTATGATAGTAAGACATCACTGTGGGGAACATAGGGTCTGTTGAGGCAAAAAAAGAAAAGGTTATGCAGATGGAAGGCTCAGATGAAGAGGAACAATCTATGAGGAAAAGATACCCAGTGATGAGGAGGATGAACCTTAGAAAGAACAAGAAAAAGAGGAAGGTGATCATGATTCACTAAAGCAACTATTAAAGGTTCCTTAGTTGTTGGAGCAACAACTAAAGAAAAAGGATTGTATGGTCCATGATCCTAAAGATAGACTAGAGGCTATCTTAGCTAGATCTCAAACGAGGACCCACAAGGAGAAGAAGCCCAAAATCTAATCGCACATTATAGTCGATGCCTCCAGATCTCAGACAATACAAATTGCTACTCCTATGACATAAAAAGATGGAAGCACCATTCAAGGTCAATACTACAACATATCTACCATTAAGCTAGGCCTGACGACTTGAGAGCAAAAGATAGATGAATTTTAGGGGTGGGTGTCCACTATAATTCAACAAATGAAGAAAGATCAATCTACCAAGGAATAGTTAAAAGCACAAGTGGCAGATCTCACTGCCTACATTCAATAGTGCACATCTACATAAAAGGAGACTCCAACAGAATCATTGGTGCCACCCTCCTTACTCTCAAAAGAAGATATCAATAAAATAGAGAAATGTAAGAATTGGACCAAGTCTATGATTGATTGGTTCAACAAAGTGATATCCAGGGGCGACCAAGGGATTGACCATGCAGTTAGAATGTATAACAAGTATCAAAGCTTAGTAAAAGATATAGAAGGCATGATGAACACCTGTAAGTAGTTCCCAGAGACATACATGTTCACCTATCCTAAGTTGGAAAGCATCCTTAAGCTTTCTCAAGATATCTGGGAAAAGGAGTTGGAAATGCCATAAGAAGACCACTAGCTAGTGGAAACTTGGTTCATGAACTTGGACTATAGAAAAGAAGTTCTAGAGAAGGTCTTGCATCACCTCAAAGCTAATCATGAGTGGGTTGTCGAGAATTGGACAGATAGTGCTGAATATTTGAAGTTGATGACTGATTTTGAGATGCTCACCTTGGAGCTAGATCGTGAGAAGGTCAAGCTTATATGTTTCATAAGAAGATGGAACAAGGATCTAGTGACATGTTGTCACCAAATTTTATGGATTTTTCTACAAGGGCTTTCCTTTAGATGGAGCAGATGCTCGAATTTTCAACAAATTTTGATGATAACCTAACAGAAATTATTGAAAGGGTCAAGAGGATACCCTTTCAGATCCTCAAATATGAGCTCTCCAAGGATAAGAAGCAACTCACCTTGTTTGGAAAGTTCATAGAGTATGTGAATGTTCAGAAAGCAGGTGGAAAGCCCATCATAGATGATGAATACTTGTTGAAATAATTGTAAAGGCTAGAAGTAGCTAAAAGAAAAAATATATCTATAGTGTAAAGGCAGCTAAAAGACAAAATAGGCTACATGAAAAAATAGGGAAGAAGACAAAATATTCTATTTTAAATTGTGAAATATTAGGGGTAGGTGAAACCCTAATGTAAAATGAAACTAATCCACACAATGTAAATGAATCTCATCCATTTTTATTTTTTTTGAAAACTATAAATACGGGCATCTTCTCATTTTAAAAGAGAGAGATGACTTGTTGTGTAAAGGCATACTATAGAAAATTAATGAGAAAAACATTATTTTGATGGTTTCTTGTGTTTTTCTCTCCACTTGTGCATGATTCATTCTCTAAATATTGGATTTCAGCTTCATTGTTATTAGTTTTAAGTTTCTTTTGGTTAGTAGTGTATGTTGTGCATTAATGGTGGAGAATGATATGGTGTTTGATGTCTTCTTAGCTCATACATTTTGTTGTTTATTGCTAATAAATTGTTGTGTAAAGTTAGTATGAGCACAATTTACATTGTTGCAATTAAGTTTAGCTATTATTCATGCTTTAATGGTGAATGAATGGTTTGAAATCTGAAAACCTTAGAAGATTGCAAGATTTTCATGAGACTGAACATTTCCCTTGGTTAAGTGGAACTTAGTTTTAGGAATTTTGTCCAATATAGCATCCTCCATTGTTACTATTCAACATTAGTTGCAGGTCCAGGAAACTTCTAACCCTTTGGCCTTTTTGAATTTTCTTTAAAACTATTTAAGTTCAAACAAAGTTCAAACATAATTATAAAGACAAATTTGATGGAAAAGATGGAGTTTTGGTTTGTTGTCGTGAACTTACAACAGTTTCCTTTCATTTCCAAAATTTATAAAACTCCATTTGCAAACCCAATTCACTCCATGTTTAGTGACCACAAATGCACTTTGTGATTACCAACAAATCACATCAACCAATTGAACTATTCTAAGCTTAGTCATGACCTGACACCCAAGAGACCTTGGGGTGATTTGTAAAACTTAGTTGCAAAAATTACCTTTCAAGAGAGGTAGCATACTTCTATGCTACATGTGTTGAGAAAGAGCAAAAAACCCCATTAATAGGACAAGCACTAGGAGGGAAGCCAAGCTAAGCTGGATCAAATTGGGTCTTTCTCCCCTCAAAATATTTCATAGAGTGCTTAGATCCACACTAGACAAGGGAGAATTTCAAGAGTTAAAGACCCCTACTAAGGCCAAGAGAGCCAAGCAAGGGGAAGCATCAGCTTCATCCCCTCCCACTCAACCTCCATCTCCTCCATCTCCTTCCATCCATTCATCTCCTTCCTCCCCTTCACTCTCAACAACACTTCCATCCTCCCATTTGCTCCAATCAACATCTTCACACCTCACTTCCCACAACCAAGGTGTTATCCCAGCCCTTGCATCACACTTTTCAGGTGCTGCCCCAGCTACAATTCCACTTCAACCCCAAGTCACATTAGCGCAACAATTACAAGCTCCCCTTCCCATCATGGCTTGGCTAGGTAATAACCCATTCTCTTTGTCCTTTAATGACTACCATGGCATGCCCAAGAATCTGGAAGAATTTTGCAACAAGTTCCATCCAAGTGATCCACAAAGGATAGTATAAGAACACATCAACATCTTCCAAAAAACATTGAAGGATATGCATATTGAGCATGAAGACGTGGCTTGTAGGATCTTCCCTTATTCATTGGGTGATCAGGCTTTCTATTTGTACATCCATCTATTGACTAGATCCATTACTTCTTGGGATCAAATGAAGAACACCTTAATGCAGAAGTTGAAACTTCCTATTAGCCCCACAAAATTATATCAGCAGTTCATGTCCATCAGAAGAGAAGTTAGTGAGCCAAGTAGCTCCTTCAATGATAGATTTCATAGAGCTTACATGAATTTGTAGTTGCCTTATTTGATTGATGATCCCTCTGCTTGACTAGTGTATTACGATACTTTAGATTGATGATCCCTCTGTATGACTAGTGTATTACGATACTTTAGGATTACTCATGCCTTGACTCATCAAACACCTATGTTGAATCTCACAGCTACAATGGATTTGAGTTGGATTTGAGTTGTAGCTGCCTTATTTGATTGATGATCCCTCTACTTGACTAGTAATCCATTGGATTTGAGTTGGATTGGAGTTGGATTAATCTCACAGCTACTAATCCAACTCAAATCCAATGGATTAATCATGCCTTGACTCATCAAACACCTATGTTGAATCAAGTCCCTCAGCAGCCAATAATGCCACAATTGGGGCAACCATTAAGCTAGGTGTCTTTAGTGCCACATTACTTGTTTCCTTTATAGTAGTAGGCTTATGCTCAATAGTCTCAAGTGCCATCATAACTACAAGGCTTCAAGTTCCCAACTTCACAATAGATCCAACCTGTGATGTAGCCTATATTCCTTTAGAATTTAGTGCCACAATAGAGTAATATGGAGAAGGATCAGATTGATGAGCTAACCGAACTAGTCAGGAAGTTGTCCACTAAGGTGAAACATTTGAGAAATCAAAATAACCAAATGAAATCTTCTCAAAGGAGCATCCAAGCCAACCTTAATTGAGAAAACCATGATTTGGGTGAATCTTTTGGAAAAAATTAGGAAAGAGGATAGAATTCAGGACAAAACTTTGAAAGGAGACCTTCACAAAGGAAAAATAGACCTTGGAATACTAGGCCAAACAATGGAGGCATTACCACACATTTTGATCAACTGGGTAGTGTTGATAATTCTATAAGTAGATTCTATTTGGTTGAGGCTGCCTTGTCAAGGTGGTGTCGAATCCATAAGACAATTATGCATTCTGATTTGGATTGCCCAAAATTCCAAACTACCACTGAAATTTTTCAAGTGGAAGTCTAGAATGTTGTTGATGGCTTAAGCCGCAAAGACTTAGTTCCTCTAGATCAATATGATTCCTCAGTGTTGGTGGTCAACCAAGCTCCTTTCCCGCAAAGTGAAAGCAACACACTTGAGAAGGAGGCTGCACTCAAAGATGAAGAAACAAAAGAGGTGAGTAACAAGAGCTCTTTATCTCAACTCTTTGATTCAATAGAGAATGGTCCCATAGATGAGGAAGATCCATGTGAGGATGAGGTTCAAATTTTCCATCAAAGACCAACTACATAGAACTTAATGAATAGGCAAGATGGTGGTCCTTTTACTACTTGTACCCCTCCCAACAACTTCAATACACCGCCTGATCCTAATGCCAACAACAATCCTAGTTATCCCCACATGCCTACCCAATACTTCAATAGAAATAGGTATCCAAATCAAACTCAAGATTAGTCCACTAGTTCCTCCCAAGGAAATTTTTTTGAAGCAAAAGTCAAACAAAAGGGAGAATATGTGGTAGATGAATTGAAGAAAGTAAAAGTGAGTTTTTGAACCTTTAAATTATTAAGGATACCTGCTAATAGAAATGTTTTATTTAGGTCACTAAATGGAACCTCCCCATCAAGATCAACTCCAAAAGTATTTACAAAGAAGGTTTCTTTTGATACCTCAAATAGTAAGTATGTAATAAGGGAAATCTTGGGAAAGAAACTTGATCAGTCCCCAAATTAGCAAGTAAAGAAGTAACTGGCTAAAGAATAGAATCAAGTACAAACTAGGGATCAGAACAATGATAAAGACAAGGCTCAGGTAGCCTAGGATGATGTATCAGTAAGGATGTTCCAAGGGAAATTGGAGACCCCTCATTTCTTGATAACAATCAAAATATATGGTAAGAATTTGCATAACTACCTACTTGATTTAGGAGCCTCAACCAATGTCATACCATTGGTGGTATGAAAAATACTAGGAATAACTCCAACCCCTCTTGATGGAAGGTAACTCAGTTGGTTAAGATGGAGGTAAACATAGTAGGGTAATTGAACATAATCCCCCTATAGATTGCGGTGGATCCAAGAGTCCAACAAGTTATAAATATTTAGGTAGCTAACATGTCAAACACCTACGACATCATACTGGGAAGGGATTTCACTTGAGCCTTGAACAACTAGGCTACATTAGATTATTCCCACCCATGTCCACCCTAGAAGGGATTGCTTGATCAAATCTGCATTGATCAAGAACCTAGGATGAAGTTTAAGATCACCGAGTATAACAATACAAATGATGTGTTGTTTGCAAAAATGGAACTAAGAAATTACTGCCCTATTGCTTACCAAGATGATGAAGAAAGTGCAGAGGAGGTGCTCGTGTTATGTGATGTTCCTATCAATATAACTTCCCTCCCAAATAGCACAAAATTATTGATCAAATTCGATGACGAAGAACTCCAGGATGACAGACACCTCAACTTGTTGGATGGTTTCCAAGGGTTTATATAGAAATGTGTGCAAGACCAATTCCACCTAGGAACTAGGATGGACTTCAAAGAATTACTACTGCCCAGCTATTGCAAGGTGCATGACATAGCTCATTCTGAATTTGAATGTTGTCTATGCCAAAGTGTAGTGAATCATATCAAGAGATGGGTTTCTCTAGAAGACAACCCTCAAGATAGAAAAAAAGATCAAGACCAACCTATATCTACATAGTCACCAAATGATATAGAAGATTTGGATACACAACCAAGAAAGGAAGCATGCTCAGCTAGTCCCAAATTCCATGGTTCCCCTAAGTTTTGGACACCGTGCTTTGATGGATCGAAATCCAAGAAAAGAAAGTTAGTTGGCTTTGAGCTCATTAGTCGCATGGGTGAGAAATAATTTTCTACCCATAAATTATAATTGTAATGCATGAATAATGTAACAAAATAGCACTAGTTCATGGACTTCTAATGGCATTCAAAAAGAAAGTCAAAATGTTGCAAGTTTTTTGTGATTTCTAGCTAGTTGTGAAACAAGTTAGGAAAATATACTCTTGTCATGATAGAAGATTAGTAAACTATAGAAACAAGGTATGGGATCTTATAGAAGGGTTAGATTCATTCAATATCTAGATGATCCCATGAGGTAAGAATCATAATGCTGATACATTAGCACAAGCAACAAGCACCCTTCAACACCTGTCACTAACAAGCTTAAGTAAACTCATTGTGGAGCTTACCTCTACCCCATTAGTGCCTGACAACATAACCAACTTCCAAGTGTTTAATGATGATGAGCATATCCTCAACTTCGTTACAAGCTTCTATGTATTCGACTCCCAAATCATAGATGAGGCAGAGCCAGAGGAGGCTAAGCTTGATATTGAAGGAGTGATCAATTTAAATACCAACATAATACCACAAGGCATGGTCCAACTGGAAATAATATTTCATTTGGATCAAATAAGGGACCAAGATCAATAGACCTAGAAAGAGTCAATAGACAATCAATGTGATGCTCACAACATGAGTATTGCTGAAGAAGTTAAAAATATTTTCATTGGAAAGGCATGCACTTCGAAGGAAAGAAAATGAATTGTTTATGCCCTGCACACTTTCTATGATGTAACTAATTGGGGATATGAACACCTGAAAACATATGATACGTTAGTTATCACTCATACCATTCCCCTTAAGCTAGATGTGAGACCTTTCTGGTAGCATCAATGCCTAATCAATGCACTACTAGAACCTATTATTTTCAAAGAAGTTCAGAAGTTGTTGTCTACCTGAATCATCTTTCTAGTTTGAAATTCTACATGGGTGGTGTATTTGGTCCCAATCAAGAAAAACAATGGGGATATCAAAATGTCCATGGACTTTATGAATCTAAACAGAGCTTCAGAGAAAGACAACTATCTAATGCCCTTGCTGGATGAGGTATTGAAAATAGTAAATGGGTCTCAAATGATGTCATTTCTTGATGGCTACTTAGGATATAACTAGGTCATGGTGTAGTATGAAGATAGGCATAAAACAATATTCAACATGAAATGGGGAACATTTGCATATAGAAGAATGTTGTTTGGATTAATCAACATTGGTGCTACTTTTCAGCATGGTATGGACATAGCCTTTAAGGAACTCATCAAAAAATACAACTTCATATATATGGATGACCTCACTATGTTCTATAAGAAGAGAGGAGGCCACGTCTTCGATTTGTGCAATTTGTTTTAAAAGTGTAGGGATTTTGGCATCTCACTAAACCCAAAGAAATGCATCTTTGGGGTGACTAAAGGCAAGTTTTTAGGACACATGATTTCAAAAAAGGGAATCTCCATAGACATTGAGCACATCTAGGCTATATTTAAAATTCAACCTCCAAGTAGCAAAAAGAAAATGAAGTGTTTCTTTGCAAAGATCAACTTTTTCAAGAAGTTCTTCATAGGATTTGTAGAAATAGTCAAGTAATTAAATGCCATGTGTAAGCAAGATGCCAAGATAGAATGGACACAGGAAGCCAAACATGATTTCAAAGAAATTAAGAGAGTTATTGCAGATGCCCCATTGCTGGTTAGCCTAGACTATCTGAAGCCATTCTATATCTATTCCTTTGCCTTAGATAACTCATGTGTGAGCATGTTAAAGAAAAAGGATGACAAAGAAAATAAGCATCCCATTTCTTTCATGAGTGCTCCACTAAAAGATGCAAAATTGTGCTACTATAAAATTTAAAAATAGGCACATGCCTTGTTGAGAGGAGTTCAGAAATTGAGGCATTACATCTTGAGGAACAAGGTGTCCACAATTGTCTCGGATCTAGTAGTTCAGACCTTGCTAATGTAGAATGAGTTAGGAGAAAGAAGAGAAAAATGGGTCATGTTGCTACAGGAGTATGACATGGAAATTTAGTTGATGAAGCTGGTCCGTAGACAAGCCCTCACTTGCATAATAGCATAAATTGAGCTAGATCTCATAGTACAACAATACCACTTGGAGGATGTTTCCCCAGGTCAATGGTATGAAGGCATCCTCTACTATCTTATAAACAAAAATTTCCCACCGCGGCTACAAGGAGTACAAAAACATGGTTTGAGACTGAAGAGTAGAAGTTGCATGCTATAAGGATACATATTATACAAAAGAAATCATGGAGGAATCTATCTCAAGAGCCTTGGAAAAGAAGAAGCATCCCAAGTGCTGAAAGAGTTTCATGAAAAGTTCAACACTGGCCATGGGTCCGGCCTCTCAACCACTCATTAGATTTTGTGAGTGGGGTACTATTGGTTGACACTATTCAAAGATGCACACAACCATGTTAGATCTTTTCATGTCTGTCAGACCACTGCTACCAAGGAAAGGATTTTTTTTGTCCCACTCCAGTCAGTCATGGAGGTAAGGCCTTTTGCTTAGTGGGGACTCGACTTCATTGGTTTGGTAAGCCCACCATCTTCTATAGGCCACAGGTATGTTCTCGTGGCTACTTATTATTACACTAGATGGATTGAAGAAATTGCATATAGCAAATGTACAACTAAAGTAGTTACTAATTTTCTAGAAAGTTTCATTTTAAATTACTTTGGTTGCCCATTTTCTTTGGTTTGTGATAATGGTCCCACATTTGTACCCCTCAAGTTTTCTAGTTGGGCCTTTGATTATGGAATTGCACTTAAGTTTTCATCCAACTATTATCCTGAAGGAAATGGTTTAGCTGAATCTATGAATAAAAACATCTTGACCATCATATGTAAACTTCTTGACAAGACCCCAAAAGACTAGCTCACCCAGTTGTGTTTTGTTCTCTAGGTAGATCGCACTCATCATAAAGTTTCCTTGAGAAACACCCTATTTCGCCTCACCTATGGTCTAGAGCCTGATTTCCCAGTCCACCTCAAGATCCCTACACTTTAATTCATCAACACATATTATGAGGAGGGAGAACACCATGAAGCCCTTCTGGCTGAATTGCTACATTTAGAGCAAGTTCACAACCAAGCAATATATTTTTTTTCCAAACACTAGGGTGTAGTTAAGATATGGTTCAAACGTAGAGACAAAGTAAAGGCCTTTAGGATTTTAGACTTGGTTTTATGTTGGGACAAGGCCCATGAAAAGAAAGGGGGACAAGAAAAATTCAACAAGCTTTGGCTTGACGCCTTTCAGATTTCTGAAATCTTAGGTGATAATTCCTTTCACCTAACAAATGTTAACTAGAGAGGATGTCTCATTTCTTGTTAATAGGAAATAGCTCAAGCATTATTTCCTTTCTTCAGCTATCCAAGCTCATCCCTTTGTATAACATTTTATATAATTAGAGTAGGTCTTTTGGTTTGCTTCTTTGTCTTTACTTCACTTTTGCTCGCTTTCCCAGCTTTTGTTTTTGTTGAGGGTGTTTTCCAATCTTGATGGGGTGGTTGTGCTTGACCTTCTTGAATGGCCTAATTTTCTTCCCACTCCCATTTTTTCCCTGGATAAGTCTTCATTAGTTATCATGAGTTTCTATCTACTGTTGTGAGGTGGGTTTCCTTATTTGAACTATAACTTGACCTAGGACAAAACGCTTATTTGAATCCCTTCACACTTATCTCATATTACACATGAAATATATCTGAAATACGCTTGATGAGCTATAAGATAGTCACTATGAGGCTTAGAAAAGTGAAAATCCAAAGTATTTTCCAATGACCACTATGCTTTCCAAACCCATGATGAGCTTCAATGCTTATGCAGTTGAGAAAAAGAGTATAAAAAGAAAATAAAATAGGAAAGGAAATTTTGAAAGTAGGGAACTGTGTGGGTATGCGAGCAACTCTATCGAGGCTATGGACATCAAATGGAAATAGAGCAATGTTCATGGGGTCACAGTGACAACTTCGTCAGGCCTATGGACACCTGATTGGCAGCAAAGCAATTTCTAGATTACTTTTAGGGTAAGCTAACCTATGTAGCTTTCCTTGGTTGATTGATTGCTATCTTGTATGGTCTCTAAGGGAGGGGAATTAACTCACTGCACACACTTCTAAGATATTTTGTGATTTGATTCAACAAAGTATTTTGTTCTCTTCAAGCCTTTAGATCATTTGAGGAAATTGGCTTCTGGTCTGCAAAACTAAAGATTTTGGGCTATGGATGAATCCTTACCCTTGGAATGCTTAGGAGCGTTCCACTAGTAGACCCACCATTTGTTGTACCTATAGTACGCATGCCCCATTTAGACTGAGGACCCCCTCTTTCTTGTTCACCTTTACCAAGTCATTCTTGCTTTTGCCTCATTTTTTTGTGCTCCTATTTTTGAGCTTAAGTTGGTCACATGTAGTAAAGTTAGTAAAATCCCTTTGACCAAAATCACCTACTCAAAATTTGCTAAGTCATTTTCCTTTTTGGATCTGATCTTGTGAGTTTCCCTTAGCCTTTTTCCACCGCATCCATCCAGCCTTATGGACCCATGGTTGCTAGTCTCCTCTTGCAGAATGCCACTCTCTTTGATGCTATCTAGTGGCAAAACCTTGGTGTCCATCCACATGGTACAACCTACACCTTCCTTTGTTGCCTAGGTCTTCATCGTACAACCATTCCAACTAAGGTTTCCACAACCCCACCAACCCACTTACCTGCCATACTAGAATTAAGTGCATGCCATTATTCCCATTTTTTCTATAAATAGAAGTGTCAGGGTTGTCATTTTCACCCTTTGCTTTTGAAATTTTGGTGGAGAACAAGGAGCTCCCACCCAAATGTGATTTTGCACTGAATTCAAGTCATATTTTCACTAGATTTCCATGTTGTTCTAGGTAGGGTCACACTTAAACCCTTTTAAAATGTTCTTTGGTAGTTAGGGTTTCTAAATGTTGAAAATATGCATAAATAAAACCTTATTTTTCCAAATAGTCTTACCCGAGCCTTTTGTAATCTTCAGACCCGTATGGGAAATTTTACCCCAACATTCAAAATCCCCTCTATAGTGGTTGAAGTTGTGTCCTTGTGCCCATGCAAAATCCCATTCTACCATTTTTTCGTTCATCATATGATGGATAAACTCTTGTAGCCCACACTATCATCCCTGCCATCATCATCAATGTTTTAAAATATGTAGAAAATGGCTAAGTATGCACCCTTTGAGGAAATCACCATGCGGGATTTTGCTTGTGTGCAGCCGCCACCTCATCATCGGTGTTTAGTGACCAAGCCTTAATGCCTTCTCGAAATGCAAGATCTACCTTCATCATTATCATTGAACGAACCAAACCCAACACTTGCAAAAAATTTCCAAGTCTTGACCACTCTGTGGACCTCCTTATGTGGTTTGCCAT
This sequence comes from Sequoia sempervirens, assembly GCA_007258455.2. Taxonomy (NCBI): domain Eukaryota; kingdom Viridiplantae; phylum Streptophyta; class Pinopsida; order Cupressales; family Cupressaceae; genus Sequoia; species Sequoia sempervirens. Next base: position 804,428,394 of record VDFB02281492.1, on the reverse strand, counting down.
CACCTGATCATCATTGTTTAATGACAGAGTCATCGATTTACCCCATAGTCCAGACCCCACATCATCAATCTTCTTCCTTGAAGTATGCTTAACTAAACCCTAAGTAGAAAGTCCTTGTAGGTGGATGTTATCAAAAATTCATCCACCAAATGTTGCTATCTTATGGATGAGTCATCATGTCTCCCTACACTATGGACTCCATGGGATGGTTTTCCTTCTACCAAACTCTAAAGCTTCCCAGCATGAAAACTTGAGTCTAGGCACCATTTGTGGGCCCACCTATGCAGACCACAAGCTACAGACTGCCATCACCTCATGGTAATTTCTTAACAGCAAACATTGGGCAGTTGCCTGATAGTTTACTTCTGCTCTCCAAAGATCGATGAAACTCTAAGACATAATACCCAACATCAAAAGTTCCCACAGGTTCCACAATGCAAGCTTCCATATATGGGTTGTCGATTGTTGAATGCCACTACTTAATGGTTGAGCCTTATTGCATTTCCATCTCATGGTGCATGCATACCCAAAACCCACAAAAGCATCTAAGCTTCATCTAACAATTCCAATTCCTTGTGGTCTATTTCTAATGTGATTAATCAGTTGTTAGGATATTTTACCTCCAAACATATAATGTAGAAATCCCAATATGGGGGGTTTCCTGCAAGTCTCCATGACCCTAGTGCCATCCTACATCAAACTGCTTTTGACAGCTTGTGCCTAGGGGAGACCCGTACTCCTAAACCTGCATTTTCCAAAATGGTCCAAATGAGCTTTAAATACTCAACAATGATGAATTTCATGATATTTTGATGATGCATGCATGAATCTAACACTAAATCTATAGGATTTGACTGAAATTTTCCCTGATTCATGTGTAAATGTGCTTACTGCATCTTTTGCATGTACAATTTATGGAACCTACTACAGGTCCATCAGAGAAGCCTACATTGAAGCCAAACAAGAGAAAGAAGCCTGCTCACACTCCTAGGGGAAAGGAAGAAAAAGAATAAATGAAGTACGAGTTTCACAGAGTGGAGAACACCTCAAAGATCACCTCTACTTGGGTGAAAGTCTTTGAAACTGACCTCGAGCACATCAGTATGGATGAATTCAGGTAAAGGGTCATACTCAACCCTTGAATAGATAGGGACTTGAAAATCAGGCAAAATGGCTTGGCCAATTCGGTTGGTTTCCCTCCTAAACTTATTGCTCCAAAATTTTTAATGGCCTACCAAGAGTGCTATCATGCCAATAGGAAGATAATTGATCATGATGGAAGTGTATTGAAAGACTTGTCTACCAATTATATCAATAGGAATTTTGGCATCCCAGTCTTAGATGAAATGGAAGAGGCTGAGAAATAATTTGCAAACTAGGTATGGCAATAAGATCCCATCGGGTGTAAGTGGACAATCAACTAGGATTGGTTGAAGGAAAAGAGAGCAAGTGTTGCAAAATTCCCTCAAACACTATTAGGAGTGACTTCTTCGAGGAGCACCATGATATGGTCACACTTTTAAGTAGAGTAATGGGTTTTCCCATAGCTACATTCTTTGAGAACTAGATGTTCTATTTCATGGAAAATATTTTCAAAGGAAAGATCTAGTTCCATTAGGAAAAGATTATTAGTGACAACATAAACAAGAAATTCATGGAGGTAAAGAAGACCTCTCGCTTCTATATGACTTCATATCTGGTCTACCTCTTAGCGGACAAGTACCCATATAAATGATTATTCTATGTTGGAGAATTGGGAACCATGAAAGTACAATTGAAGGTATAGGACTACTACCCTCAACTGTAGTACAAAAACTTTAAGGAGGCATATAGAAGAGTAAATGATGCCTTCATTGGGTATATAATAAGACTCTTGTGGGGAGATTTTGAAAGAAGAGTGTCACATAGCATGAAAGCATTTGTGAATGGTTTTGGATATCTATTCATCCAATTCCTAAAGTTCACTTACACCATGCCTAAGGGATACTCAGGAAGACCTTATAGATTGTTGTGCTGCCCAAATGATAGGATCATCATGCTAGAGGTAACTTGAAAGTTGAAACTTCCCACACCTTGTTGAGAAACAAACATAGAGCTAGGGTCTCATATCCTCTCACCCTTGGACAAGCAATGTATACTTGCCCCGCTACTCCCTGCACAAAATACTCAAAAAATGAGTTGGAAGAGTATATTTTTGACCTCCATATGAATAGAGGAGTAGATCCTTGGGGTAAGTTGAAGAAATGGGTTGGGAGAGAGTATTCCCACCACCCCTACATTGAATATTTTTGGGAAAATTGTGATGATGACAAAAGGGTGTAGATGCACCACTATATGAGAAAGGTGTTGCCACAACAATGGGTTACACTTTTTGGGACATCTTGATTTTTTCCTGAAATCACATATTTTTAGAAAATACAATGATTTAAGAATTTAAAGGTTCAATTTAAATTATTTTAATTAAAGAGGGATTGATCAAACCCCCTTAGATCAAACCCCCTCTGATAGAACCTTGTTATATGTAATCCATACCTATAATCGAGTCTCCTCTACACCTGTCAAAATGCTGATAAAAAATCACTTTTGATTTACCTTTTGGGTGATCAAACGAATTCATTTAAAATTTATGTTTTTTAAGAATGTAGCCCTTATTATAAGCTTCCCAAAAATTATAATTTTAAATATGTTTAATTTGATTATTATATTTATTTTTTATTTCTTGTGAATGTAGGATTTTCAATGAACATAAGGTTCTTTGTTTCAAACATATGAAAAAATAGAAAAATAGAGAAAAATATTTCCAAAAAATACATGTGCACTAGGTATCGATGTCCTTATTCCAAAAATAAATAAATAATTTAATTCAAATGAATACAAAAAATGTTAAGCGAGCTGAAGTACACCTTTGTCCAAATTATAATTACTCTGACTTGGAAAATTAATTTAAAAAAATATAAATAACAAAAAATTATGAAAAAAAATCCATGCACTAGATATTGGTGTGAAAAAAATTTATTTTAAAAATTAGAATTTTATCCTCTCTATAAAAAAAGTTATATGGTCCGAAGTAAACATCGCTTTTTTAAAATGTTGATTAGTAGAAAAAACAAGTTATTAAAAATTACATAAAATGATTCACAATTTATTTTTTTATTTAAAAAAATATATATAATTAGAATCTACACAAAAGATCTAACAAATAACTAGTTTGATTCATCTTCAAATTCTTAATGGTTTAGCTACTATAGGTGTAAGAAAGTGAATATCTGGTGAAAAATCTTGATTTTAATGTCAAGTTTGGCCAAAAACTGTAACCCATTATTGGGAGATCACCCAGAATGACCATCATATTCATGGAATCAATCAATTTTTTTCAAGTTTCAAACCAAGTTGTTGATGATGACAAGAAGATAGATGAAGGATATGGTGCCTTGATGAATGTTCCTTTACCGGTAATAGATTGGACTGAAGAAGAGGTCATCGACCTGGATGTTCTCACTTGTCCTATAGAGCACATAAGAAAATAGTGGCTAGATGAATAGATTACTAGATTGAAGGAGGAGGGAGCCAAGCTTGCATATTGGGAGCTTGAGAATGAAATGAACAATAAGATAGATAGTGGTACTACTACAGGATCCTCTAGAAAAGCACCAAAATCCCCAATTGTTACAAGATCTAGAAAAAGGAAAGAGGTACCCGAGCATAAGCCCAAGCACAAAGTTTATACAAACAAGGTGATAGAAGGACTGCCTCTACCAAAGAAGGGAAGAATGGAGATGTTTGTGCTGGAAATGCCAACTATTCAAGAGAAAGAGCCCACCCCCAAAGAAGAAGGGTATGAGTGGCCTCACTCACCACCACCGACCACTTCCACTTCCATTACCATTGTTGATGTTGCTACCACTCCACCGCTTCCAACCCAATCCTTTCCTATCTCATCTCCACCTACCATGGGAATCTTTATCCACCTCGTTGACTACTCTGGTGGTAGTGTTGGACTCTTCTTCCCCCACTGCTTCCCCAATGTTGACTTCTTCACTCCCACCTTCCCTTCCTACCCTATCCATTTTTCCTCCTTCCCTAATGACCACCCTTATGGCAATACCCACTCTGCTGCATGCCTTCACATCCTATATGAAAAATCTGCCCACTGAGCTATTAGGGATAATGCTCGAGCCAAAGGTCCAGGCATTCATGGCCCAACTTACTAATGTGGTGCCACTTCCTCCACTACCAACTAAGCCAATACAAATGGAGGAAACAATGCTGATTTTTGAAGAAATGGAGTGACTCATTGCAGAGTAACCCATGGAGGCTTTAAAAGACATTGCCAACAAGCCTAAGGGTTCTAATAGGGATGACTATTTTGAACATCTAGAGGGTGGACTAAATGTAAACATCGATAAGGTGGCCTCTGATGAGGAATCACAACAAGGTTTGGGGGATGAGTGCAATGACAAATTGGATGAGTCTTATGAGGTGGAAACATTAGATTAGGATCTAGATGAAGAGTTGCCTCAAGATCACAAAGATGTGGACAGAGAGGCTAACCCTAAAGAGCATCGCTCTAAAGAAGGGAAAATAGATACCAATACATATGTGGAAATCCTAGAGGAGCCTCAACAAACTAGCCAAGATGAGGGATTGAGACAAGAAGGAATGCTCTTGGAAGAGGAAGTGCTTCCCATGAAAGAGCTAGAAAAGAAAGAGGAAGAGAGTATTAAAGAAACAAATGCCTAGCCTAAGAAGAATGTTGAGGCTGAGGATGAAGAAGATAAAGGGACTCCATTACAAGAGTAAGACATGATTGATGGGAACATAGCCTCTACTAAGATAGACAAAGAAAAGGCTATATAGATGTAAGGCTTAGATGAAGAAGAATAGGATGAGGAAAATATCCCTAGTGATGAGGAGGACGAACCTTAGGAAGAACAAGAAAAAGATGAAGGTGATCATGAATCACCAAAGCAACTAGTTGAGGTCCCTAAGTGACTAGAGCAATAACTAAAGAAAAATGATCATGTGCTTTGTGATCCTAAAGCTAGACTGGAGGCTATCTTAGCCAGATCTCAAATAAGGAACCATAAGGAGAAAAATACCATAATTGGATCACACATTATAGTCGATGCCTTCGGATCTTGGACAATACAAATTGTTACTCCTATGACAGACAAAGATGAAATCACTATTAAAGGTTGAAACTAAAACATATCCACCATTAACTTAGGCCCAAAGACTCAAGATCAAAAGATTGATGAATTTCAGGGCTTGGTGTCCACTAAAATTCAATAGGTGAACAAAGATCAATCTATGAAGGAAGATTTTAAAGCACAAGTGGTAGATCTCACTACCTGAATTCAATAGTGTACATCTACAAAAGAGGATATTCTAGCATAATCACCAGTGTTGTCCTCCTTACTCTCAAAATAAGATATAAATAAAATGGATAAAGGAAGAATTGGACCAATTTTATGACTAATTGGTTCAACAAAGTGATATCCAGTGGTGACTGGGGGATCAACCATGCAGTCGCAATGTATAACAAGTATCAAAGGTTAGGAAACTATATAGAAGGCATGATGAAAAGCTATAAGGAGTTCCCAGGGAGTACATGATCACCTACCCTAAGTTGGAAAGCATCCTTAATCTTTCCTAAGATATTTGGGTAAAGGAGTTGGAAATGTTGAAAGAAGACCACTGGCTACTAGAAACTTGGTTCATGAAGTTGGACTATAGAAAGGAAGTTATGGAGAAGGTCTTACATGACCTAGAAGTTGATCACGAATGGGATGTCAAGCATTGGAAAAATAGTGTTGAATATTTAAAGTTGATGGCAGATTTTGAGATGCTTGGCTTGGAGCTAGATTTGGAGAAGTTCAAGCCTATGTTTCATAAGAAGATGGAGCAAGGAGCTGGTGACATGCTGTCACTAAATTTTATGGATTTTGCTTCAAGGGATTTCATTCAAATAAAGAAGATGCTCAAATATACAATGAATTTTGATGATAACCAGAGGGTAATTATCGAAAGCGTCAAGAGGATGTCCTTTCATATCCTCAAATCTGAGCTCTTTGAGGATAAGAAGCTACTTGCCTTGTTTGGAAAGTTCATAGGGTGTGTGAATGATCATAAAGTAGTTGGAAAGCCCATCATATATGATGAATAGTTGTTGAAATATCTATAAAGGCTAGAATTAGCTAAAACACAAAACAAATAGTGGGGCATGTGCAGGATCATGGTATGCCAAACAGGCACTTAAGTGGCAAAAAATTCAGAAAAATCAGTGTTAGGCAACTTGACGTAAATATTTGAATAAGTTATCTATATTATTTCAAAAATATGTAAGAATATAATTTGTATAAAATTGAATGTAGTTTCTAAAATACTAGGTTTATTTAAAATAAATAAAATCTATTTGGTGAAAATTTGAAATTTCAATGCAGTAGTACTTAAATTTGGGGAAAAATAAGAAGTAGGTGTATCGACCACCCTAACCATAATAAAATGATAATTTTTTTAAAATTTTATATATAAGTAGAGGACTCATGGATGTGATGCATATTTTTTTTTTTTTTCCAAGTAAATAATTAATTATGAATTTTTATTACAACTTTTAGAAAATATAAAACTCGTCTGTCGACCACCTTAACTTGGTCAAAAATTCATGAAATTTAATTTTTCTTTTTTTAATCATATAGTATGTAAATCATAGAATGTGATGCATGTTTTGGATTCATAAAATATGGTACCGTTTGAAAGTTATAGATGTTTTTCAATCAGCCTATCGATTAGGACTTTAGTCATAATTCTAATAGAAAATAAATAATAATTATTTATTAAATTCAAATTAAATCATAATTTATATTTTTGGAAAGCTGAGAATCTCCTCTAAAAACCCTTTTCATTTCATTAATTTTGGGTGAAAAAAAAGTCGTCAGCCACATACCCTACAAATATTGCCACTTTTTTTTTTTTTTTTATCCTGCACATACCTAGTGTAAAGGTAGCTAAAAGATAAAATAGTCTATTTTAAATTACAAAATATTGTAGGTAGGTGAAACACTAATGTAAAATGAACCTAAGCCACATAATGTAAATGAATCATGGGGTATGTGTAGGATCATGATGGGCCAAAAAGTGGCAATATGATGGGTACTTGTAGGGTATGTGGCTGACGACTTTTTTTTTACCCAAAATTAATGAAATGAAAAGGGGTTTCAAAGGAGATTCTCAACTTTCTACCAATATAAATTATGCTTTAATTTTTAATTTAATAAATTATTATTATTCATTTTCTATTTGAATTATGACTAAAGTCCTGATTGATAGGCTGATTGAAAAACATCTATAGCTTTCAAATGGTATCAAATTTCTTGAATCTAAAACATGCGTCACATTCTATGATTTGTATACTGGAGGATTACAAAAAAATCAAAAAGAATTTCATGAAGTTTTGACCAAGTTAAGGTGGTTAGACGTACAAGTTTTAATATTTTAAAAAAATTTAATAAAAAAATCATAATTAATTATTTACTTGGAAAAAAATTACAAAAAATATGCATCACATCGGAACATGAGCCCTCTACTTATATCTAAAATATTATAAAAAAATATTATCATTTTATTGTTGTTAGGGTGGTCAGATAGACACCTTCTTATTTTTTCCTTGAAATTTAAGTACTACTGCATTGAAATTTCAAATTTTCACCAAATAGATTTTGTTTTAAAAAAAATAAACCTAGTAGTTTAGAAACTACATTCAATTTTCGACAACTTTTATTCTTACATATTTTTGAAATAATATAGATAACTAATTCAAATTTTATTGTCAAGTTGGCTAACACTAATTTTTCTAAATTTTTTGCCACTTAAGGGAATGTTTTTTCCATGATGATCTTGCACATACCCCTTGTCCATTCATTTTTGTTTTAGAAAACTATAAATAGGTGCATCCTCTCATTTTCAAAGAGAGATATGAGTTGTTGTGTAAAGACATACTACAAAAAATTAATGAGAAAAACATTTTTTTGATGGTTTCTTTTGTTTTATTCTCCATGTGTGCATGATTCATTCTCCAAATATTATATTTCAGATTCATTGTTCTTAGTTTTAAGTTTCTTTTGGTTAGTAGTGTATTTTTTGCTTTAATGGTGAAGAATGTTATGGTGTTTGATGTCTTCTTAACTAATAGTTTTTGTTGTTTATTTTTGATAAACTATTGTGTAAAGTTAGTCTAACCATCATCTACATTGTTGCAATTAAGTTCAACTCTTATTCATGCTTTAATGGTGAATGAAAGGTTTAAAATTTATAGAACTTTGAAGATTTCACTAGTTTCATGAGACTTTAGGCTGTTCTTGGTTAAGAAAACCTTAGTTTTAGGAAGTCTATCCAGTATAGCATCCTCCATTGTTATTGTTCAATATTACTTGCAGGTCTAGGAAACTTCTAACCATTTTTCCTTTTTGACCTTTCTTTAAAACTAAAGTTAAAAACAAGTTCTAGAATCATTTTAAAGACAAATCTGATGGAAAAGATATACTTTTTGTTTTTTTTCCTTAACTTACAATAACTTCCTTTCATTTCTAGAATTTACAAAACTCCATTTGCAAACCTAATTCCTTGCATGTTTAGTGACCACAAATTTCCTTTGTGATTACCATCAAATCACATCAACCAATTGAATTATTTGAAGATTAGTCATGACTTGATACCCAAGAGATCTTGGAGTGATTTCTAAAACTTAGTTTCAAAAATTACCATTTAAGAGAGGTACCATACTTATGTGTTGCTTGTGTTGAGAAAGTGCAAGAAAACCCATCAATAGGTCCCTCCTTGTTAGTTAGGCTTAATGTTTCCTTGATTTAGTCTTGTAATGTGTTTGACACATTCATATTAGGTCTTGGGCCCTTATCAATTAATGAATTTAATGGTACATTTTTGAACTATTGTGAAGTGTTTTACCACACTTTCACACTTTTATAAGCTTTTATTAATCAACTGAACCTATTAAACCTCTCTTTAATCTTAATCTTGGGTTCCTTCAAGTGTTGTAAAGTGTTGTAGCATGCACTTTCACACTTTTCATGGCTTTTCATTAATAATTTGGCTTTCTTATGCTTTAATTGGCCCTATTTTGCATCCACAAACCTCATTTATTGCATCTTTTCAAGGATAATCTTGAATATTTATCCAATCATAATTCAATTGTTTCTAGCTTGTGTGACCTAGATTTAGTGATCTAGTACACATTTTCCACCTTAGTCAAATGGGTCGGACCACCTAGATTTTTGGGTCCCAAACTTGTTTTCACTCATTTCTAAGAGCTTTTGGTTTTTGGTCAGATACATTATGCCTGATGGGCCTCATTCGCCACCTTGGGCGAATGATTCCCATGTGGCCCAAAATCAAAATTAATACAAATTTTTGGTGAGATTTAATACTCCTAGATCTAATGTCATCTTGTAGTGTTGTAATTTCAATATTTTTTGCATAATTGAGTATAAATACAAGGTTCTTTTATTCATTTTCATCCAAGAATTTTGTGAAATCATTCCTAATAGACAGTTGAGTTCACAAGAGAATTCAAGCATTCTAAAGAACATTCAAGGGTAGATTATCAAGCATTTGAGAGCAGAATTTAAGCATCAACCATCATGTCAAAAATGTCATCCATAATGTTTGTTATTATGCTAAAAATTGTGATGTAGGGTTTATGATTCAAGCAAGTGTTGCATTCAAGATCAACATCATTCAAGCAAGAATCAATAGCCACATCCATTGCAAGCATCTCAAGCATATTTTTAGCTCTTTCTTGATAGATTTTGGTGAGTTACAACATTTTACTTTGTTCATTCATCATTCTCCATTACTATTGGATTTCATTTCAAGGATTGATTTTGAAAATAGGGTTGGACCAAGGAAAACCCCTATCCACTAAACTAAGAATATTTTTCCCTCTCCTTAGTGTGTTATTTCTTGGTCTAGGTTGCATATTTCCTAAGGAGAAAGATTGGAGAAAATTTGTCAAGTCATTCAAAGTTGTCAAAGTTTTCATCAAGCATAGAAGAATATTGGAGAAGACGTACATGTTTTAAATCTGGGTTTTAGATCTAGAAATCAATTAGGAAGGATATAGTAGATAGAGAAGAATAGGATCAAATTTTGAAGTTTTAAAAAATCCCAACTAGACTAATTTTCCACTTCTAGTGAGTGAGTCCCAATTCCAGTTAGTTTTCAAGATTTTGCAGATTGATATAGCCTTTTGTTTGAAACATGTTCCTGCACAGTTTTCTAGAAACTGAATTGATTCAATGAGCTTGGTGAATGAGTCCCAATCAACAATAAAAGTGTATTTTCGAGTGTTCTAGACCTCCAACTAGCACCTTTTATATTTCACAGTGCACACATTCTATTTTGTAGCTTTCTATACTATTTCATTCATTTTTATAGGTCATTTAGTGTTAGTTTGCATTCAACTAGGGTTTTTCATTTCATTATCTTTTTCAATTCTAAACTTGGTGGTGAACCCCTTATTAGATCATATTCAGCTCCTAGGATATCCCTATTGCAAGATATCTCTCTTTTGCATTGAGATCTCTAGGGTTATCATTGAGTGGAAGCCTTGAAAGTGGGTGTGATAGCATTTAATCATCTTAATCCATTCATCACCAATCCATTTTTAGAGGTTTCATTTTGGTGAATCTAAATTTAGAACATCAGAATTTTGATTTGGAGTGCATTTTAATCCTAGACTTGTCTTTCTTTAACATTGCATTAGGATTTGCATTCTAGGGTTTCAAATTTTACATTAGTGAAAGATCATATAGCTTACATTTTTGCATTTAATTTCATTGAAAATAATTCAAAATATGTATTTTCATTTCAAATATAGATTATAAAACATATAAAGCATAAAATTCAATTAAAAATTTCTCAATTTTTTCAAAAACAATCATTACTGGGACTCATTTGCCACCTCGGGAAAATCAGTACCTTTGCATATTCTACACTAATTTTTCTAGAATTTAAAGTTCAATTTATGAGTTTCTATTTGTTGTTACTACCTTTTTGTTTAAGTTTCCATGATTTTTGCTATAAGAATTTTATTGTTCTTAGCATATATTGCATTTTCATTTAGAATACCTTGCATGAGTATTTGGTGTCCTATTGCTAATACTATAGTGAGACAAAGTTCGAGACTCATTTCATCCCGCAATAACACAATCATTGTGGATCTTGTGTTGCCTAGCTCTTTCACTCCTAGTATTGACACTAGTACACTAGATATGGAAAATACCATTAAAAACTCTTTGTCTTCAAATAGTATGCAAGTTGAAACAAGAAATGATAGTGTCCTACAAAAAAACACAATTCACATTCATGAGGACCTAGCAAACCTACAACATCAAGTAAAAAATGACAACATTTCAACTACTGCTATCCCTACTATAGATAACATTCATTGCATGCTTGAAAGTGAAGATGGGATTGACCTTGTGAAAAATATAGTTCAAATCTTTGGAAAACACCTCCCCCCAACCACTAGTTGACCTTTACCAACAAGCAATGTCACAAGCCAAGGAGGAACTAAAATTCCTCCTCCCACAAGAATTACCTCAATATCTACATATACCAACCCTCAAGTCACAAAAATAATGCAACAAGTTAGTAATGTGATTCCTTCCTTGGGTATTCCCACTAGCATCCCTAATTCCTATGTGGCAGTGTATGTCATATCTCCTACCACTTTACCACCTATAATCATTCCATTCACTTGTCCTATGAACACATACACTCCCTCACCTTTGTAAATTTCATCTCATAGCACAAGTAATGACCTTCTCATTAACCAAATCTTCCAAACCATTTCATCCCTCCAAAAGAATGTTGAAATGATCAATCAAAATCAAAATGCTCCACCTACATATTATGTCAAAAGAAGTCCATTCTCCTTGGAGATATTGTGAACACCGATGCCACAAGGTGCATACGTACCTAGATTTGAGAAATATGGAGGGAAGGGAGATCCTTCTAACCATGTTAATGCCTATAATTCCTTATGTAGTGACTTTTTCCTTGATGATAAGCTTTTCACAAATCTTTTTCCTAGGTCCTTAAAACATACCTCCTTGGAATGGTTCTCTTCTTTACTGAACAACTCAATTAGTTCATTCAATGAACTTTTCATGAATTTGTACACCATTTCCAAGTGCATGTGACTCCTAAGATGACCTTGGCTGATTTGATGATATGCAAGCAAAAGGAAGAAGAAAAGATAACTGACTTTATCTCACGCTATTAATCACTTTATTCCCAAATTGATGTCAAGGTCCCTAACCCCCACCTACAAAATATGTTCATAGAAAATTTGCAAAGAAAGACTTAAGAAAATCTCACCATGATAAAATTCTCATGCTTCATGCACTTTTGTACTACCCTCCATGATTATCAAAATTTTGTTAGCAGTCACAATACAAAGTCCACTCCTAACAAAACTGAGAAATTCAAGCCCACATACCAAAACAATTCCCAACCATTTAGAAAACAAAACAAAGGGTTCCTTCAAATCAATCCCCCTCAACAAACAACTCACAATGCCAATAACCAAGTAGCTACTACTAAATTTGTGATACCCTTTAGCTATGGGGACCCGAAATGACAATTCACTCCCTTACCTAATGTACCCTTCATAACACAATGTCCCAACTTTTAGAACAACAAATGATTACCTTGCCTCCTGTCAAAACGCTCAATCCTAATAAGCATTTACTCCTGAGCTTTAGATCAAATGTTTTTTTTCCATTACCACTAACAAAATGGAAATGACACGAAATATTGTAAGCATCTTTAACATCTTGTGCAAGACCTCATTGATTGTGGTCATCTTTCTGTTGGAGTTGTTAGTGATCATGGAAATAGGTTGGTTTCCCATCCTAACCAAAACTTGCAAATTTTCACCAACCCCATGCCAAAACATACTATTTCATTTTTAAAAGCTAGAAAAACTACAAAGAATGATGTGATGAATGTTGAAATAGATGATGATAACAATGATTTTGTTCAACATGATGTTATCGATAATGATCCTATGGATGAAATGGTATGAGTGATAGAAATCATTCCTCGTAGGGGATGAAATAAGAATCCCCTTGACATTGCTTTCTCCTCTAAGGATATACTTAAACATGTTCTCGAAGGTCATCTCTACATAGCCGATCACATCTATGAAAATTCCACTAATGGGATACTAATAGATCCTGCCTATAGAGAGAAAATGATCACCAAGGAATTTCTAATTTTTCATGAGCTCTATCAAGATATATATGATAAACCAAAAGCATGGATCAAGATACACAATGGTTTTTATTTCCCTATAATGGGATCGATCATTCTTTCTTTACAAATAGGACCAACAATATTAGATGGCCCATTCTCCATCATCCTGTAGTCATCCCAATTTCATGTGAAGCTAGGCCATCCATGGCTTTGCTCCATGAAATTTGTCCCTTCAGTTTTGCTTAAATTCCCAAATTTTCCCTTTGATAATGAATTTTTCACTGTCCATCATAGTGGCCTTAACCCATTATCCTCCAAAGGAAAATTTTCCTTAAATTTCTTTTGGCTTGAGCCTATGGAACCTATAAAACCACAAGAATACTTATTTTACCTCTCCTATAAAAAAATCAAGGAAAAGAAAATCGCAAAGTCATCCCTCCAAAAAATGACTCCATCCACCACTCAACCTACCATCCTTGACAAAACCATGCTTGATCCTAAAGAAATTCCAAACAACCAAGACAAACCTAAGACAAAAACTTGACCTATCTCCTACAAAAGACCAAGAAACAATGAAAACAACCCCATTACACCTCCTAGAATAAAAAAAGTATACAAAATCAAAGAAAAAAGTGGTCGAAAAACCTCTTCCTCCCCTTAGGGGAGAAAATAAACCTATACATGATCAACCTGCTCCTACACAAACACAACTTGAAAACAAAACTAAAAGAAATGGAGGTTCTAGAGAGAGTAGTTGTAGATGTTGTGCCCTTGCTTAGAGGTTACATGAATAATTAAACAAAGAAATTCAAGATCCAAACATGACTGAAGAAATGCATGATGACTCTACCCCCATCCCAAAACAAAACACTCCAATACAACAACCACAAAAAGAGTTGAATTCTTCCATGGACATTATCCATCAACCTCTCATTGTGATTAACTTGGATGATGATGATGATTAGGTTGCTAAAATTGATGAAGAGGTGCATAATGAATTAAATACATTGTTTTCATCTTCTAGGAGCTTAGATGACAAATTTCCTACAAAGAGTGTTGAACTTGGTAATGATCCTAGTTTGACACTTGCTATTGTCTATTTAGCTAGTTTTTCACCTTCAATATAAAAGGAACATGATTGGGATGTGCATGACTTGCTAATAGGTTGACTCGCATGTGCCTTACTATTCTTTTGCATTATTTATTTCTTTTTCATTTTCTTTTGTGTTTTTGCATGTACGTAATGTGATCCCCCATGACATTCTATTTGATGTTCTCTCTCTCTTTGTCATATTCCTCTATTGTACCTTCATTCTTCTCTATGCCATAAATATTTTACTTTGAGCTTATTTTTATTTGTCTTATGTTTTCCTTTTGGGGATGATACAAGGCGTTTAGACATTCATGTCTCGTCCATGCTGACACAAAAGGTTTTTCTTTTTTTGGCTCTCTTTGTGTCATTCTTCTAGTTTTATGTGTATTTGGGGGATGGTGACAATTTTGAGCTCTCTTAAAACATTGCAGCAAGAACATATTGACCCCATCCACAGATTCTTTTATGTGTTTGGTGTTTTCATTTTTGGGGAAACCCCTCTCTTTTCCTTTTCTCTTACATGGCATGGCTTTACTTGGAAACATATGACTTGGGATAGGGATTTCCAAGCTATATCTCATGTCATGTTCTTTGTTTGCAGTTATCATTTACTACTTTAAAGTAATTTCTCATAGCATGGTGTTTAGAAATTTATTTAAAGTGATGGCATATATTGGCATTATTCTTTTGCATTTTTCTTTTTCATGGTTCGTGGTGTAGTTTTCTTATTTCATATGATACATTTCTCACTTTGTGGATGAAATTGGGTGTGATGTTCTTCAAGATTATGATCTCTCTTAGCATATGACATTCCTCTTAGTGGCTTGATGTGATACATTGCATCCCCTAAGTTGTGAATTTTCTATTCTTTGATTGGTCCTCTCTTCGAGACATTAGGCACAATGCTCCCTAAGTTAAAGAACTCACATGAGCTAAGAAAGACTCCTTTGAATGTTCCCTATTTTGCATTTGTGGTTATATGGCCACCTTGCATAACACAACTTGCATGCCTGTAGAACCATCTTGTTTGTTCACGAGCTCCAAGAAGATGAAGTTTTACTTGTCTCATGAAGCTCAAAAATATTTTTTTCATGTTCTACACTATTCAATTTATCAAGGGATATAACTTTGGTATGGTTTGAACGGGAATCCTAACGGAGGCATGAATTTCCCCATAGTCAGTCACGTGTGTGTGTGAGTACACACTAGCCATGAGTGTATGTTTCTCACCTTGTTGGACTTCTCACCCAGTGGAAAACTGGGAGTTCCATTGCCACAGAGTGAGTATGCATTTTTTTTAGACAGACAACCTAGATCTGATCCACATCATGATGGAAAATGGGTTGAAGCTTTATTTTACTTTCTTTTATATTTTTACCTTTTCTCTCTTTCGTCTTTGACAGTTTATGATTTTACTTTGTTGTTCTTTATACCATTCTAATGTTTGTTATTTTGTTCCTATGTTGGTTTTCCATGGGATCTTGATCTTGGGGGCCTAAACACCCCTCTTGATCATTATCATCTCATCTTTCTAGCATTGGAACACATAGACCCCTCTTGATGCATGTTGATCTAATTAGTGTGATTTTTAAGGAAGTTCATCCTCTCACTAAAGTGGGGGCTAAATGGAGTCACAAGAAAAGTATCCCTTCTATTTTTCCTAACTTTTTTGGGCCCTCCTTGTGAGTTAGGATTCATGTTGCCTTGATTTAGTGTTGTAATGTGTTTGACACATTCACATTAGGTCTTGGGATCTTGTCAATTAATGAATTTAATTATACCTTGTTGAAGTGTTGTGATGTGTTGTAACACACTTTCACACTTTCCTATGTTTGTCATTAATAATTTGGCTTTCTTATGCTTTAATTATCTCTATTTTGTATCAACAAGCCTCATTTATTGCATCTTTTCAAGGATAAACCTAAAACCGATCATTAGCCAATCATAATTAAGGTGTTTTTGGCTTGTGTGACACAAATTTAGTGATATGGGATACATTTACCACCTTGGGCGAATGATTTCCTCCTAGAATTTTGGGTCCCGAATCTATTTTCACACATTTCTAAGCATTTTTGGGTTTTGGTCCCGTACATTATGTTTGATGTGACTTATTCACCACCATAGGTGAATGAGTCTCCTCTAGCCCAAGATTAACATTAAATCAAAATTTTGGTGATATTTTATTCTCCTAGATATGATGTCAGCATGTAGTGTTGTAATTTTTGGAATTCTTGCATAATTGAGTATAAATACAAGGTTCTTTCATTTATTTTCATCCAAGACTTTTGTGAGAGAATTTCTAATAGCAAGTTGAGTTCAAAGGAGAATTCAAGCATTCTCAAGAACATTCAAGGGAATATTATCAAGCATTTTAGAGTTGAATTCAATCATCAATCATCATGGCAAAGACTTCATTCATCATGTTTGTTATTGTTCTAAAAATTGTGATGTAGGGTTTATGATTCAACTGAGTTTTTCATTCAAGATCAACATCATTCAAGAAAGAATCAAGAGCCACATCCATTGCAGACATCTCAAGCATATTTTCAGCACTTTATTAATAGGGTTTGGTGAGCTACAACATTATCCTTTGTTCATTCATCATTCTCCATTACTATTTAATTTCATTTCAAGGATTTATTTCCAAAATGGTATTTGACCAAGGAAAACCCCTATCCACTAACCCAAAAAAAAATTTCCCTATCCTTTGTGTGTGATTTGTAGTTCTAGGTTGTATATTTCCTAAGGAGCAAGATTGGAGAAAATTTGTCAATTCATTCAAAGTTGTCAAAGTTTTCATCAAGCATAGAAGAATATTGGAGAATACTTACATGTTTCAAATTAGGATTTTAGATCCAAAAAATATATCAAGAAGGATAGAGTAGACAAAGAAGAGAAGGATTAACTTTTTAAGTTTTACAAAATCCCAACTAGATTGATTCACCACTTCTGGCGAATGATTCCTAGTTCCAATTAGTTTTCAATATTTTGCATATTCAGATACTCTTTTTTCTAAAACCTATTCCTACACAGTTTTCCAAAACCTATACTCATTCACCTAGCTTGGTGAATGAGTGTCAGTCAATAGTAAAATTATATTTTCTAGTGTTCCATACCTCCATCCAGGCACATCCATATTTCTAGGTGCACACATTTTGTTTTGTAGATTTTTGTACTATTTCATTCCTTTTTCTAGGACATTTCGTGTTACTTTTCATTCAATTAGAGTTTTTCATTTCATATAGCATCTCATTATCTTTTCCAAGTCTAAACTTGGTGGTGAACCCCTTATTAGATCATATTCAGCCCCTAGGACAACCCTATTGCAAGATCTCTTTCTCTTTTTCATTGAGATATCTAGGGTTATCCTTAGATGGAAACCTTGAAAGTGGGGGTGATAGAATTTAATCATCTTAATCCATTCATCACCAATTCATTTTTAGAATTTCCAAATACAAGTTTATTTCACTCATTTTCACCTAATACTTTCATGAGAGCATTCTTAATAGAAATTTTGATTTCACAAGAGCATTCAAGAGTTTACAAGAGCATTCAAGATTCCTCAAGAGGTGATTATCAAGTGTTTTATAGCAATATTCAAGTATCAATCATCATGTCAAAGTAATCATGCATAATGTTTGTTTTTGATCTAACAATTATTATGTATGGTTTTATGATGCAAGCTAGAATTCAATTCAAGGTCTATTGCATTCAAGAAAGACTCAAGATCTACATCCATTGGAACCATCTTGTACATGTTTACAACACTTTATTGATAGGGTTTGGTGAGTTGTAACATTGTATTTTATTTATTCATCACTCCATCTTATTTCATTTTATTTCAAGGTTTAATTACCCAAACATGGTTTGACCAAGGAAAACCCCTTTCCACTAACAAAAAAAATTCTTCCCTCTTTATTGTGTGATTTTTAGATATAAATTGAAAAAATATTGAAGAGAAAGTTTGGATAAAGTTTTCAAGTGTTCAAAGTTGTCACCTTGTATTGAAAATCATTGAAAGACATCTACAGGTTGCAAATTAGAGTTTCAGATCTATAAATCAGGTGGAAAGGATGGAGCATACATTGAACAACATACTCAAACTTTGAATTTCCATAAAACCCTAACTAGATTGATACACCACTTAGATCATATGATTCCTAGTATAGGTGAAATTTTAGATTTTATGAGTTCTAGACATCTCTCTATTAGATTTTTGTTCCTACCCACAAACCCTAATCTGGGACTAAATTGCCTAGTCTGGCGTATGAGTCCTAATTAGTAATGAAATTATTGTTTTCAACATTTCATGTTAGTGTAATTAAATTAATTATTACACTAGCATAAGTTAACTTAGGTCATATATCATTTAGTCCTAGGTTTCATTTTTAATAAATCATTTAATAATTGGGTAATGTCCCCTTGTTTGTAGGGATAAGATTCCTTCTAGAAGATGATTTGTCCTTCTAGAACTTATCTCAACATTTAATAATTTCCTAGATAGGGTTCACATGTTGTCACATGTTGTTATATCATGATGCATGACAACATCTCATGCATCTTAGGTTTTCATTCTTGCCTATATAATTAGGCAACTTGTACATTTGTAATCAATCAATCTCATAGTGTAAGTCAATATAGAATCTCCATTATGCATGCCTAGTTGCAACACTTTTTGTGTGGTTGATTATCTTTCCTAGAAAAGGTCCTCCATTGAAGAATTTAGCTTCAAGGACCCTGTGCATCCATAATCTCAACATTTTAGAACCTCTCTTAGTCCTTTATAGGTTTCTAGGTGCACACTTTTAATCTCTCAACTTTTCGTTTTGATTTATATGCATTTTTAGGTCATTCATTTAAGTTTTATATATCATTAGGTTTTAGCATTTAGTCTTGTATTTCATTAGTATTTCCAAGCCCTATCTTGGTGGTGAACCCATCTTTATTTTATAATTAGGCCTTTGGACAACCCTATTGTAAGATCTCTTTCTCCTTTGCATACTTTATATTGAGATCTCTAGAATTTTCCTTGAATGAGAGTGTTGAATATTGTCATTCTATCCCCCAAGCATAGAAAAAAAAAGAGTATTTCCCCCCCTTTCACAAAGAAATAAGCATTTATTTTATTTGGGGTTTCATCTTTTTCCCCACATACACCTTTGGTGCATTCTCAATTCCTAGATTCACTTCTTCTATGTCATCTTGATGATTTGATCTTTGCTTGATGTTTCTCTTGTTAGCACCATGAAAAATCCTTTCTAATGTGACCAAAACTTTTGGAATTTTGTTGGTCTTAATTTCAATCACTTCATTCCCAAATATAGTGTCCTTCCCATGAACTACTACAAAATTTCCAAAATCTATCTCCTAAATTTCATATTGATCAATGCATTGTAGGAACTTCAATATGCCATCATAATCATTAAACACCTATTAATTTTTAATATTTTCAAGGATAAAAGGTCTTGTTTGTACCTCAACTATTGAGATAACTGTAAATGTTATATCCTTTATCCTTAATGATATGTTTTCCAACAAATCATCCATTCAATTATTGTCTCTTTCAATCCAATCAACATTAGAAGCATCAAACATTTCTATTACATCCCAAACAACATTCTATAACTATTTTGATCTGCTATTCTTTGATAGAAATTTTGATCTGACTTGGGACACAATCAATTCAGAGTTTCCTAAGAATGTTAGCTTTCTAATACCATGATTGTTTGCTAACCCTAACCTAAGTAGCAAGGCCTCATACTCTGTAACATTGTACTAACAAACATCAATTAGAATGAAAACTTAAAATTCTTACCACTAGGTGAGATGAAATGACTCCCACACTAGAATCATCTTTAGAACAAGCACCATCAAAATATATTATCAAAAATTCATCTCCATTAGGGTATGTGCAGGATCATCGTGGAAAAAACAGGCCCTTAAGTGGCAAAAAATTCAAAAAAATCAAAGTTAGGAAACTTGATGTAAACATTTGAATATGCTATCTATATTATTTCTAAAATATGTAAGAATAGAATCTGTAGCAAATTGAATGTAGTTTCTTAACTACTAGGTTTATTTTAAGAAAAACAAATCTATTTGGTGAAATTTTGAAATTTCAATGTAGTAGTACTTAAATTTTAGGTAAAAAATAAGTAGGTATCTGTCTAACCACCCTAACCACAATAAAATGATTAAAAAAAGTTATAAGATTTTATATATAAGTAGAGGAATCATGTCCCGATGTGATGCATATTTTTTTGTAGGTTTTTTCCAAGTAAATAATTAATTATGAATTTTTTATTACAACTTTTTAAAAAATATAAAAACTCGTATGTCTGACCACCTTAACTTGGTCAAAACTTCATGAAATTCAATTCTTTTTTTTTAATCCTATAGTATGTGAAGCAAAGAATGTGATGCATGTTTCAGATTCAAAAAATGTGATACCATTTGAGAGCTATAGATGTTTTTCAATTGGCCTATCAATCAAGACTTTAGTTGTAATTCAAATAGAAAATGAATAATAATTATTTGTTAAATTCAAAGTAAATCATAATTTATATTGGTGGAAAGTTGAGAATCAGCTTTAAAAACCCTTTCCATTTCATCAATTATGGGTAAAAAAAATTCATCAGCCACATACCCTACACATACCCATCATATCGCCACTTTTTGGCCCATCATGATCCTGCATATACCCATTAGCTTGTTTTATTACTTCCTTCTCTATTACTGAAGGTCTTTTTTCTTCTTCTTTAAGTGACTCTTCAATTCTGAAGTTATCTATGTCCATATACACAAAATTGATTCTCTCTTCAAGGATAATCTCCTCAATCATATGGGGATCCCTTGGCTCTCTATTTTTCTTATATCCTTTTTGTTAATGAGAAGAGTGGAAAAATACATATCACATTGCATGCTTCCTCCCATTGTTACACTCCATTTTCTTGATAGAAACTTTCCATATGTAGGAGGGATATCTAATATAGTAACACTCATATTAAACTCCTTTTTAGGATAATCAACAAGTCTGAATGCTACATCTTTGATAATTCCAATTTTTGGGACTTCCCTAGAGTCTATGCCATAATTTCAACATGTACAACATTTGATGATGCTCCAAAATCTATCATGTAACTCTTCACAAGCTTATTATCATATTTACATAAAATGGGTCCACTTGATTTTGACAAGCATCGATAGTGCCACCCAGGAAAACTTAAGGGGTATCATTGATCAGCCCTTTAACTTCCTCATTCTCATTTTTTGAATCATTTATACCCACTTTAGGTGGAGTAGATGCGTTTCTCTCTTTACAAGCTATAGTTTCATCATTTATAAAGGAAATTCTCTTTTATTTATGTTCTTATATGCTCATCATCTCAAGAAAAGGAAGAGTAACTTTAACTTGTTAAAACATATCCAAAAAATTATACTTTGGAACATAATGTAATGTTATACTTAGTGAACTAAAGTAAAATAGGATGTCCACCTTTTAGGAGATGGAACTAAACTTATTTCACACTTTAGTCATTAGAAAACCAAGATCCCTCAAACAAGTGTCTTAATTGAGGGAAGGACTAGGGGTTTCCTTGTGTGATTAGATAGGGGTTAACCATTAAAATGAAGCTTCAAAGGAGAAATTCAAACATTCTTGCACAAAACCATAGAAAATTAAAGATATGAAATCTTATTGATAAACATAAGGAAGTAGAAAAGTACCTAGAGGAATGGAGAGGACAAAAAAAGGTCTCTAGATCCTAAAAATTTTGTTTTAAAGTGCACTGGGACTAATATGCCAAGCTGGGTGATTTAGCCCTACTATATGAATCTGGGTAGAATCTTGGATCTTCTGGTGAATGTTTAGGATCTATAGAAAGCTAGAAAAAGGGATATACTAGGACTCATATTGCTAGAGAGATGATTTAGTCCCAATAATAAGGCTTGACTGATATTTCTATAACCTCTAGAGATCTTCTATAGCTTTTGTATTATTCAATCTTCAAGTCCGAAAGTTTGAATTCTAGCTTGTAGGTGAGTTTCCATGAAGATGACAACTTCTTGACAACTTTGAAAAAAAAAATTTCAAATGATCTTCAATCTCTAATTCACCTAGATATGTAAACACACATTAAGAGAGAAAAAAGTTGTTTTGTTAGGGAATAGGGGTTTGCCATAGAAAAATGTCCCCTTGTCATTTTCATGGCCTTTTATTTCTTGTTTCATGGTGTTGGAACTATGTTGATCTGATTTTATGTTGTAACAAGGCTTGAACATGCTTATTTATGTACTAAAACTCAAAGAATGATGTCTTGTGAAGGTGTTGTGAAGTGTTGTAAGACATTTCTACATTCTTCTAGACACTATTTAATGAAATTTACCTTAAAAAATCACCTTTTCACTCATCAATAAGTCTTATTTTGAAGTCTTGTAAAGTCCTGTAACAAGATTTCACACTTTTCTAGGTACATCTTCACTATTTATACATTTCTCATGCTTTTTTGTCCTCTTTATGCCCTCATATGTTTTAATTAAGTATATTTTTTAATGTTATCCCAACAAATAACATTAAATACAACATTTTTTGACACATGTTTTTAGGTCCTAGGTGAGACCCATTTTCCATGCATGGTGAATGAGTCCCACTTGGCCCCAAATTCAAAATATTTTAAATTTCCTTTCAGTATTTTATTAAAAATTACTTGTTGTCAGCCTATGATGAGGTTTGAATGGATACTAAGGTACAAGAATTGTATAAATAAGTGATTTTCATCTCATTTCAATGCCCATTCATCAAGTTCAATTATTCACCTATTCACTCAAGCATTCAAGCATTTTACAACATCTTTCCAAGCACTATTCAAGTAGTTTAAAGCAGCCATTGACATTACTTCAAACTTGCATCATCAAGGGTTAGGTAGGTTGATATAACTTGCATGTTATTAGTTTATCTTTCTCTTTCATTTCATTATATTTTCAAGGGTTTAATTACCAAAAATGAGGTTTGAACAAGGCAAACCCCTATTCACTAACCCTCAATCATTTTCCCCCTATTGCATGTTTGTTTGCAGCTCTTTGTGTGCAAATTTGATAGGTTATTAGGTGTTGAAGATTGATTTCCAAGTCAACTAGGTGCTTCAAGTCAACTTGAGTCAAATTTAAGCTTGGAGAGAGTTATTTGTCCATTTTCTACATAACTAACTTTGGTAACCTGACGAGCAATGATTTCTAGATCTGCTGTTGTAGAGTTGTCTCCTGATTTTTCAAAAAATTGGGAGAGGACTAATTTTGCACTTGTGGAAAATGAATCCCACCTTAGGACTAAAAATCTGAATTTTGTTAGATTTAAAATGTTGACAAACAGAAACCAGCTCCCAACACTTTTTCACCAAGAGGACTAATTTGCCACCCTAGGCAAATGAGTCGCACTGTGGAAATTCAATAATTTCCATCAGCATTCAAAACACTCCAGAATCATCACAATTCATCTAGGTGCACTCAGATTCACCCCTATACTTTTTTTTTTGCATTATTTCTTCATTTATATAGTTGTTTATATATCACAATGTGTTTTCAAACATAGTTGTAATTGCACTTTTGCATTCATTTTCATTAGTTAATTTCATTTACTTAAGCTCATTTACATTAAACAACATTGCATACATTCTGATTTGAGTGATACATTAGAATTTTTAGCCCTATCTCTCTCCTTTTAGGTGAAAAACCCTACAAGTGCAAGAGTAGTCCATAGGGTCCCAAAAATCTATGTTTCAAGGGGTTTGCCATGGTCAAACCTTATTTTGGTAATTAAACCTTGAAATGAAATAGAAAAGAAAGAAAGAATGATGAATGAACAAATGCAATGTTGTAACTCATCAAACCCTTGATATAAAAGGTTGCAAACTTGTGTTAAATGGCTATCATTAATGTGAATCTTAACTGTTTATTGGATGTTTGAGACTTTTTCTTGAATTCTTGCTTGAATCAAGAAACCTACATCACAAATATTATCTCACAAAAACACATGACGCCTAAATACTTTGACATGATGCTTGAATCTTGAATGTAGCTCCAAATGTTTGATGATTTTATCTTGAATGCTCTCTTGATAATAAAACTGCTATAATGCTTGAATACTTGAAAGCTTAGGTGAAATAATGTGAAATAATATTTTATTTATACTTTTTAATACCTAATTTCTTGAAATTACAATATTACAAGATGATATCATATCTAGGATAATAAAATCCTGCCAAGAATTTGAATTACATAGGTCCAAGCTAAAGCAAGACTCATACACAAGGTTGGGCATATGATTCCTAGTGGCTCAAACCTATGACACAAATTTCAAGAAGTGTCTTGTTTAATGTAACATTTAAAATCAGTTCCCAAGACCTAGGTGGGACCCATATTCCCAAAGGGGTGTATGAGACCCAGATCCTTAGATCTAGAACACACAACTAAAAAAATTAAATTATGATTTTCTATTTGTTAAGTGTTAGGATTATCCTAAGAAATATGCATTTAATTAGGCTTGTGGATGCAAAATAGGACAATTAAGGCATAAATGAGCTAAAATTTAATAGAGAGGGACTAATAAAGTGTGAAAATGTAAAGGGATACATTTTTCTGCACTACATTTAGCACAATACATTTTTCTCTTTTTAGCTCTGACTTCTCTTCAATTATTTTCTCACCATTCTTCCTTTCTTGCTCAACCTTTTATTTTTTACACTTTTCCTTTATGGCTAGAGAAACTATAATATGCTCATCAATATTCACAATACCTACCCTCTTAGCCCACACCTTTGAACCCTTATTACCTTTAGCTTTAACTTCATCCACCTTATTTTCTACTTGAGACTCTTTCTTGTCCTTGTTCTGCTATTTGATGAAGAGGTTGCTAGCTTTACCCTGATCGCCATTTGCAACTCTATTCCTCAAATGGTAATTGCTAATAACAGTTGCAACTATTTCCTTAATCTCTTCATCTCATGGTCTTCTCATAGTCAAATTAGGTTGGTATATCTTGAGATTGCAAACATTGTAATCTTCTTCTTCATCACCATTAGAAAAAAAAAGTGATGATAAGAATCAACTTTATGGCTTTGATTATCCCCATCAATTTCATTGGACTTCATCTAAAGAACAATCTTCACTAGCAATTCCCAACCTATTTTTTAAAATGTTTATCTCCCCATTTTTTTTTGAGATGGGTCAAAACTACCAAATGCATTATACTTCTCTTCCAAAGATTGTGTAACTACATATTATTATGTAGAATGTGGCAATTGGCATGCTATACACCACATGGATTTTCATTAAAAAAACTATAATTTTCTTTATTTATTGGATCAAGAGTCTCTTTTTTTTCCACATTCTTCTAATTATTCAAGGTTTTCTTACCATTAGGGTATGTGCACGATCATGATTGGCCAAAAAGTGGCAATATGATGGGCATGTGGCTGACGACTTTTTTTAACCCAAAATTGATGAAATGAAAAGGGTTTTAATGGAGATTCTTAGCTTTCCACCAATATAAATTATGCTTTACTTTGAATTTAATAATTAATTATTATTCATTTTCTATTTGAATTACAACTAAAGTCCTAATTGATAGGCTGATTGAAAAATATCTATAGCTTTCAAACGGTATCACATTTCTTGAATCCAAAACATGCATCACATTCTATGCTTCACATACTATAGGATTAAAAATAAATAAATAAAATTCATGAAGTTTTGACTAGGTTAAGGTGGTCAGACATACGATTTTTTATATTTTTTAAAAGTTCTAATAAAAAAATCATAATTAATTATTTACTTGGAAAAAAATTATAAAAAAAATATGCATCACATCGGGACATGATTCCTCTACTTATATCTAAAATATTATAAAAAAAATATTAGCATTTTATTGTGGTTAGGGTGGTCAGACAAACACCTACTTATTATTTCCTTGAAACTTAAGTACTATTGCATTGAAATTTCAAATTTTCACCAAATAGATTTTTTTTCTTTAAACAAACCTAGTAGTTTAGAAACTACATTCAATTTGCTAAAGATTCTATTCTTACTTATTTTTGAAATAATATATATATAACTTATTCAAATTTTTACTTCAAGTTGCCTAACTCTGATTTTTCTGAATTATTTGCCACTTAAGGGCTTGCTTTTTCCATGATGATCCTACACATACCCATTATGCTAGTTAATATTATAAGGTTGATCATGCAATCTAGGTGGTCTTTCATTTCTTTGAAAATTAAGTTTCTCATTACCCAAGCTTTTCTCATTCTTGGTTTATCTTATAATTTAGGTTTTTCAAAGTCTTCATCACCTTATCTAGCTTATCATCATAAGCAGATCTCTTTTCAAGATGGCCTTTAGGTTTTTTCAATACTTTCACATATTCTCTTCTTCCGAATTTACCAGCTACCCTTCTATTACTTTCAATATGTAGAGCAACTTTGTAAGCTTCCCTTAGACTTTTTGGATTCTTATTTCTTAGGGGATACCCCATCTTGGAATCAAAGGAATTACAGTATAAGAAAAGACACACTTGTTCATTAGGCCTTAAGTAAGGAGGAATCCTAGACATCACCTTTTGAAATATGGTGTTAAAATCAAAAACCATTTCATTATACCCTTTTGAGATAGTGTTTAATTATTTTTTCATGAACAATTGATTTGTTCTATCACCATACTAATCTCTAAAGAACCCCGTAAACTCATCCCAAGATCCAATACTAGCATATAATAAACCTCTAAACCAATATTTGTCATCTTTATTTAATGAATACATGCACAACTTCATCATTCAATATTCATTTTCAATCTCAAAGTCATCCATCATGTTGTTGAAGGATCTTAAATTGTTCCCTAATATATCAATGTTCCTAGAAAATCTAATGAGAACATTTCTAATTTCATTGGGAATGTGGCTAAGATAACCAAAGATTCCATCAAAGCACAATTGTATATACCTTACTAATTGCAAAGGCCTTCTATCAAATGGGTTACCTTGATTTTTTTTCTCCTCCTTATTCCTTAGACTCCACCCAAATTTGGATTCTCGAACTGATTGACATTTTTCCTTCTAGACTAAATGTTTTCACTCCCAAGGATATGCAAATGTTGCTCAATTCCACTTTTATTATGAGGTTGGGAGGTGTAGGTAGGCTGACCTATATGAGAAAAAATATTTAGACCAATTGTTGGGATAGGCTGAGATGTTGGTTGAGGTGGGTTTTCAGAACTAGAACATAACAATCCACCCAATTCATATGAAGCCTTCAAAAACTCAATATTTCTCTCCCTTTCAACTTTTACAACCATTTGTTGTATCCTCTCTAACTCCCTTTGAAACTACTTTGTTTCCTTTTTTAATTTAACATCCATTGGGTTAGGACCCTTAGATGTTGAATTCTTTTGTGATGATGGTCCTCCATTTATAGTTACTCCTTTCACAGGTTTTTTTCCATTGTCAATTGGCTGAGAAGGGAAACTAGTGGTATAAGGCTTGGAAACTAAGATTGTAACAATAGAACTAGCCTAGATGTTGGTGTTGGCATTTCCTATTGGAGCATTTAAAGTATTACTACCAATTATTTGAGTAATTACTAGGCCAATTTATGTAACTAAAACAGATTGAGGCTTTTCTTGATTGAGAATTTTCTCTTCAACATATCTCTCTCATAAATAGAATTTATTATTCTCTCTTTTTTCTCATTTTCCCCCTTAATTTTTGCTTCCTCTTGCCATTGAGCCTCCCTTTAATTCTCATTAATTTCACTAAATATGCCATCTTCAAATGTATGAAGTCTTATGTCAAAATTAGAGGTCTTTGTCATTTTTTATGATGTTGAGGGTACTATGAATAAACTTGGTCAAAAGTTCAAATGGAAAAGGAGTAAACAATTTTTTCTACAAATTTAAGCACCAAAAACCCTAACAATGCTAGAAGCGACATTATCTTGCACAATTCTATTTCTTTTTATTCTTTTTCTAGCATTAGTAGGTCAAGACTAATGTACATTTATAATAGACTTATCCACAACACCTTCCTCTTTTGAGGAAATTTCATAATCAAGACCTAATAAATTTGTATGACTTTCATTACTACTACTATAGTAATTTTTAGTATCAGGAATATGATGTGGAGTGGACTTACTTGTATCTGCATTCTTTTTTTTCCATTTATACCTTGTATTTCATGGTGATTGTCCTAGTTTTTTTCTTAGGATGCTTCTTCATGTGTCATCTAGGTCCTCTCATTGTCCCTAAAACTTATCACCTCATTTCTTCTAAAATGCTTTAAAATAATAATGCATAGGCATAGGATACATAGAGTCACCACCCAAATTAATGGGAATTTAAAAATAAATTTGTAATTTTTTTGAGATATTTTTCAAATATAGAGAGGAACTTTACTATACCAATGACAACTTATAAAGCAATTCACACAAATATGCAAAGGAGACTTGAAACTTTGAATAACAAAATTTAGGTTGATAAATGATGAGACACTTTAGAAATTAATTCTTCACAGAATGTAGAACTTTAAAATTTATGACTTTGATTATAAATGATCTCAAACTAGAGATATAAATGACTACTTCCCCAACAATGTCAATAGTATGTTGTTTTTTTTATTCCCAAGCTCGTCCACATTAATCTAAAGAAATGGTTGTTTATTAAAATAGGCCATTAGTTCCAAGCACATTTGATCCACCACCATCCAAAACAAGGATCAATAGAAAGTAGTTGATTAAATAGTTAAAAGATTATGATGAAATATTGGAGCTTTATGAGGAAGATAAGCATGAAAATAATGTGCTTAAATTTGTAACATCAGGAAATACACTGAAAGGTCAAATGGCACACAACAATGCAATTCAAGCTCTAATGCAAACTAAGCTATACAACATAGAACAAAGGAAATCTAAAACATAAATAAATTGAACAATCTCACCCAATATCAACGTAGTTCCATGTATGACATCGATTGTTCTTTCTCCATTTCACCATGTTGGTATAATTGCCCTCATATTTCTTTGTGCAAGTATAGCCTGTGATAGTGATTTAGCAAAACATCAAATATTCAAATAATAGATATGCTTCCAAAAGTCATAATATTTTGAGAGAGATTGAAATGATGAAAGTCGAGTCAATTTATAGAAAATTGATCGTTCAAATGAGAGGCCAAGATTCAAAGATAGATGGATGATTCAAATTAAAAGATTCAACATGCATTGAGATAACGGTTAGCACTGATGTGAGTGATAGAACCTAAGAATAGAGATAAAGATTAAATAATGATTTAATCTTTGAGTTTGGTATTCGAAAATAGAAGAATTGTCTTTACATGACAAAGATAAAGATAAATTAAAAAGAAATGTTATGTTCAAACGTGCACACAAGATTTAATTAATTAAATAAAGATATTTAATTAATAAGCATGTGTATGCATATGAGTTAGAACTAGATAACTGATGGATGGTGATAGAGAGTTTATTCGCGAAGGACACTCAAACATCAAATTAGGAGATAACTGACTGATTTAAATAGATCTTGAGTTAAGTAAGAATGAATACTTAGATAACTTAAGTGTTTATCCAAATATAGAAGAATGTGTTTGAAATAGACTTTTATGAATTAAATCATTTATTTAATTCAAGATTCAACCTTTAGTGATTAATTAAATAAATAAGATTAATTTAATTGAGTGGTGAAAAGGTTAAATGAATAATTAAATAATTAAAGTATTTATTTAATTATAGTTGGAAATATGATAAAGATAAATTAAATAAGAATTTATTTAATTCAAGAAGGAGGATAAGGTTAATTAGTGATGTAATTTTTTTTTATCAAAAGGTGCAATGCACCCATATTATTAGGGGTAAATGCTTTTGAGCAGAGCTATGAATTGGGTACAAGAAACCACAAGAAACAACCAAACCCACAAGTGCAATGGCCCAACAAAGGTACAAGGCCTACGAGCACTTTGATTGAGTGAGGGTTTGAACCCTAGTGGTCATCACCACAACCAAGTGACTTGACTGTTGAACCACACCCTTATCGGCAATTAGTGACATAATTAAATAAAGAATATTTAATTAATCAAGATAGAATAAAGATAAAGTGAATTAATTAAATAATTAATATTATTTAATTAATAGTTGAATAAATTTTAAAGTTAATTAACTAAATAATTAATGTTAATTAATAGAAGAATTAAGGACTTTTAGAGAATAATTAAATAATTAATATTATTTAATCATGACCACGAAGATACAAATTATGAAGAAATTGAAGTCGCGAGCTTAGAAAAAATTTCAATGTCTACAATATTGACTATTATATTTGAACATTTACTAGGAAAAATAAAGAAAATCAACAATGTACATATTAACTATTATTTAAGGATCACATCGATTGGTATGTTTGAGAAGGATAGAACAAAGACAGTCCCATTGATGCAATTGTGGGTGTGTAGGCTTAATGCTTTAGCTGGGATAATCAATGGATGGACTCATGATCCAAGTAAGCCATGGAAGATTACCCATACATATCAAATGGTGAAAGGAATAACTAATTATCAAGGAATGGTTGACCTGATGGAAAAAATAATAAGGGAACTACTCCAAGAGTTTGATGAAAGTGATATTGGCCTTTTGCCAAACATTTTAGATAGTAATGGAGGAGTCAAACCACATGAGAAGTGGATGTCCCAGATGGAGAATTTTTTTTCTACTCAATCTCTTCTTATTTGTGAAGGAGATTCAATTGATATTGATTTGATGAATACTAGCATGGACAAGTTATGGTTTACAAGAAGATTTTTATTAGATTTTTATAAGGAATAAAACTAGGTTTTCAAAAGATATGGCATGTACAAAAACAAACTTGGAGAATTTATGGCATTTAGATGGCCCCCAAAGGAGGAGTATGGTTCCTTGGACCAAAATTATAATAAGATTCTAGAATTGTAGAGGTTTTTGATGATGTGGAAAAAAAATTAATTTTATATATACACTCAGTGCCTCCAATGGTCACAACAACATCAACAAAGGGAGTTTTGTCTCCTAGTGCACTGACATTCCTATCTTACTTGTCAAATCACATTCTTGGGCCTTTATCAACAAAGAATAAAGAATGAAGTGGCAGAGATCACAAACATCAAATGATTTTGGGAAGGACAAACATTACAACATGTAAAGATAACTATATTTGTCCTATGAATATTCTATCCATGAATAGTTGTGCTCATGATTTGAAATGTAATTAAAATGTAAAATGAAAATGTGACATGTGTTCTTGTCCCAAAGCTTGTTGCTTCCTTGTATTATAAAAGGGGATTCAATGCCAATTACATAGATCTTTTGGAGAAATTTTGTAATGAAGATCACAAAGAAATAGAGTTTATGTCTTTTTTCTAGGATATTGAGTTTGATTAATTTGTAATTTATAGGTTTTGCTTGATTGTACCAACTTTTTCTTGAATACAATGGCATATTTTTCTGGCCATTTCTCTCCTAATGTACATTTTATACAAATCATGAATGAAAATGATCAAATATATTTCATGACATTATCTTTCTCTTTCCATTGATGTATGTTCTTATTTTAGCTCTAGTTCAAAGAATTGGTTAAATGCTTCAATAAGAATATATATTTTCATGAAGTAATGTAATGATCTTGAAGTAGAATTGGTTAGGAATCTTTGAGTACATTAATTTAATGCACTTCTATGAATCTATTTAATATTTTGGTGATATACTATTAAGAAACTTCAATTGCATATGTTCTAACTCCATGCCCTAGGTTAAGGCATCAATCATTTGAATTTGAGTCTAAGCTACAACTCTATGGTCATTCAATCAAAGAAAACTCACAATATTTTAAATTTTTGTTTAAGTTATTGTATTTATACAAGTTTCATGTAACTTCTTGTTCTCTTGCTATTAAATATTTAAATTCTTAAGGGATTTGTCAAATCCTAAGATTTTCATAATCATCAAGCACATATATAGAGAGCATATCTATTATTTACAATGTTTAGGATACATTTTCCACAAGAGATCTTAAGAACATTGTAAGGAATCAACCTCTTGGGTTTTGTAGAGCCGAAAGTGTGGAGGGAAAGTAATTAAAAAATTGTCACCTATTCGTTGGCCAATCCATCCAAATAGTTGATCATTAGGAATGGTAATCCTATGGATTATTTGTGAGATCTAGTTGGAAATTAGAAAAAAACAACATGTATAAGGGTAGACCCACAATAGTGGGTTACAATTTTTCAAATGAAGAATAATTATAAATGCTCATCAAAAAATTTAAAATGGTTTACCCCTTCTAATGAAGGGGGTTCGAATGAACCACCCCCCTTCTAATGAACCCACCATTCTAATGAAACCTCCCCCCTTCTTGTGAAACCCCCTCCCTTCTAATGAACCCCATTTTGCACCATATAAGGGGGGTTCGAATGAACCCCCATTCTAATGAATGGGGGTTCGAATGAACCCCCTTCATTAGAAGGGGGGTTCTAATGAGCCCCCTTTTTTCACCTTCCCCTCCACCATTTAAAGTAAATGTCCATGCTAGATATATTGTAAAAATGCAATCCATTTATTCTAGACAGTTATACTAACATTAATAATTTGAATAGTCTAAACGAAGGGCATGAACCTATTGATACATAGTTTACATAATAATAATATTTCAAATAATTCCTTTCTAATTTTAACATAGTATAAATAACATCCTATCATGATAACAAGTGAATAATATAATCACTAAATTATA
The DNA here is from genome assembly GCA_007258455.2 of Sequoia sempervirens. NCBI lineage: Eukaryota > Viridiplantae > Streptophyta > Pinopsida > Cupressales > Cupressaceae > Sequoia > Sequoia sempervirens. The sequence continues at coordinate 804,395,213 of VDFB02281492.1, read as the reverse complement.
ATCTCTAAACATAAACTAAATAAATAATTGTATAGGAAAAATTCAAATCATACTATAAAATATGTTGAATAATAGTGTCACCAGGAAAAAATAAGTATTTCTTACACACCTATCTTCCAATGAAGAAAAATGTATGTCTAAATTCCCATTGAATCTAGACTCTAACATTGTTTCATCATTAATGCATATTTTCATCTATGACACAATATTGATGATATAATTGCATATTAAGGTTTGGCTTAACTTGAAAAATCAAAGAACTAACTCTCAATGGCTATTTTAGATCTTTTGAAAATATTTAAAAATATCAAAGATTTTAAAAGTTGTAGCACACCATGTTGATTTATGAAATCCACCAAAATCACAATAATTCACTTAAAATGAATCAAAAGAAGCCAAAAATTTTAATACAGCTTTTAAAACAAAAATACTCAACTTCCATTAAAAATTATAGTAGAATTCACAATGGTTGGGAAGATATGAGGAGATAATTCTTTTTTACGAAAATCAAAGCCTTGGTACAACTTCTAATGATTTTAGTATAGTACTTAACTAGAGTCATCTAAATAAAACAATATATAATGGAACATGGGGTAGACTATTGGGTATTTAAGAAAGCCACTTTGAGGAGGAAACCTCCACAATCATATAATAAGCCTAGAGTTTCCAATGTGATGATATGATAGAGCTTAGATCATTCTTATTTATAAAAATATTTAGGTGGAATTAAACCCTTGTAATTAAGTCAAGCTAAAGGAATAACTATGAATAGATTAAAATACAAATATTGTGTGCCATATGTTGACCCAAATATATCCAAACACACTATAGGCTAAGGGTGTAGCTTATTACTAGGTCATTAGTTGCTATGGTATTATTAGAATGCATTTGTATTTTTGATCATATAAAGAATGTAAATCTACCTTCAATTATTATATTAGTAGTTATATCATAGGAATTGTGTAATTTGTATGGCATTATTTATCATTCATAAAAGAGCTTAGTTATCATTGATGAATTCAACATCCTTCTTTATATTTTATAGTAGGTACCAAGATGCTTATGAACAAAAGTATTGTTTCAAACAAGTATTATGATATAAAAGAAGAAAAATACATGTTAAGTTTGCTAGATTGTATGGTATAATTGTGCCCCTATATTAGCCCATAGTCATGAGTTGGTCCATTATTATAATAATCTACATCATAAGTTTTAATGCATGCTCCATAGTGGCAACTCATTATGAGATTCACAATTCTACTCACTAATAGTAGTCAAACAACATAGTCTTCACTATTGCCAATATAAAAATTTACAGATACCATGAATTTTAATCATTCTATTATCATTTTCACATTTTACTATAATCTAACCAATTTACATTTGATTGTGTTATTTTTTAGTCATTTATTTAAATTCCCAGGTTAACCATATGATATGTTTTTATTCTCTATGTTATAATAGTAAATGAATTAGCCTCTTTGAATTGGAAATATAAATTAAAAGAAACTTATCACATGATATATCTTATTTTGTTTAATAATTATATAATTTTATTTTCTTTTTAAATCACATTTATCCTTATTTCTTTCATAAATCATTTATTAATAATTTTATCACAAATACTTGTTCAAACATCAATGAATTTTTTTAATAAATATAAAATTTTAAAATATTAAATAAATATTTGACTACAATATATTTATATCTTTTAAAGCTTCTTTATTAAACTCTCTACAATTAATTTTTAAATATAAATTTTAAAAACTTATACCCAAATAGATACTTTTCTCAGATAATTATATAGGATAGCATCAAGGACACTTGATTTTAGATGGTTTTTTCAGAGAAACCATCATAGAACATTTGAAAGCAATAGTGATATCTTCCATAGGATTTGAAGCTAATATCATCCCCAAGAACATAGGTTTGCAAGATAATCATAATTCATGAAATATCTACATATAGATATACATAATAAATATTCCTACACAACAAAATCATCACCCTTAGAAAATTTCACTTAGTCCATTCAGATAAGTAGATTTTACTTTTAAATTTAAAATAGTCTCTAGAGTTTTAAGTGGGTATTTATATGTACTAGAATTTTAAATTATTGCCCTTGACAATGTCATACTAGGTTTAGCTCTTTTATACACATCTGGGTAAATTATGCATTTTAACATTTAGAAATTCAAAGTCTTTAATTGGTTGTCGGTAATTAATTTGTAGTGAAAATTAAATCATTGCATATAAATACAAGTATTTTTCATCATTTCAAAGCCTAACAACTTTGAGAAACAATATTAGCATTTTTTATTGAACAATTGAGAAATCAAGAGTATAATTAGCATAATTGTAGCAACATTATTTCATTCAAACATCATGTTAGTGATGCATCATATTTTCATGTGATTTGTTTTTATGTTTCATTCCTATTTATTTTGTGAGTACTTACAATTATAGGACTTCAAATCAAGCATCCAAATTCTCCTTAAAGGTGATAAGTACAACGACTTCAACCCATTAAAGAATTAAAAACTGAGTGGTAAGTTGTACCAATTGTCATTTTATCACTTGTTTATCATTAAGAATGCCTAATTGAAGGTAATATTTTTTTACATCATCATAGCCATTGTGAAGTAAAAATACAAAAAACTAGCTTTGACTTAAGAATGAACCTATATGGCACAACCTTTTCATGTATTTCTTTTGTGTAGGTTACAAATCTAAAGTGAAATTGGAGAATATTGAAGACCTAACTATTCATTCAAAAAATTCTAGTCATACAAGTCAAAAAATTAATAAAAAGTGAATTTTTTTAGTGAGAGACCAAGTTCTGACACTAAGCCTAGAGTCGCGCCCACAAAAGGATATGAAAATAATAGTAAAACCTTTCCTGGGAATTGGACATTCCAACAGGTGACTAATATCTCTCTATGGACGTTCATTTACTTGTCAAACTAGGGGACATATACTTTAAATGGCGCGGAAAAATATATGCACTAAGAACTAGTTTCAGTCAAAACTTAGCAGAAATAAATACTGAAAAAGAATCTTATCTACGCTACAAGAAGGTAATGCAAAGTTCTTTAACTCAACTATGATTTGATTAAAACAGAAACCATAACAGCTACGACTGAAACACAAACTATGAACTGGCCTTATGCTGCAGGAATAGGCACGGGGATGGATTCCTTATGCTGTAGGAGCAATACAAGACTGAGTTTGTATGAAAACTTCAAAGATGAAAGCTAACTGAAGATCAACAGACAAGAACAGCTAACTAACTAGCTATAGATACTTACTAAGTGGGCCCCCTTAGCAAGCATCTACTGATTACGCAGGTGCTGAACTCAGAACTTCATCAAATTTTATTCATGAAAACAAAATGGTATACATTGCTTTGTTGATATAGAAACTAACAACAAATTATGTCTCTTGTCAAACAGATTCTGCTTTTCATTATCATAGTGACTCTTACATGATATCTGCTATATCTCTCTATCACTATGCTTCTATCTTACTCTAACTATCATCTCCCTTCTCAATCATGCAGGACGAGAACTTTATTAAAAATTATGAGAGCAACTAACTAACTAACCCTATCAAAGAAAGACGTGGAAGTAAAGTGTATCCCAGAATCAAGGAACAAACTTCATAAATGAATTTATCCATTCAACCCGATCCAGAGAGAATCTAGCGCTCCACTCTTTCTAGATTGACTGTCATTAAAAATCTTTCCCAATGGTTTCGGTCAAAGAGTCTTCGCGAGAGCTTCCTCAAATTCGTGCAGGGAATAGACTTTATTGCAAGGCCGAGATCGGCTGCGCTTGACTCGATCATTCTTCAACAACCTGCGAAACAAAAGGTAATAGATACGAAAGAAAAGGTGTATGGCACATACACAATATCCGTTCATTAATCACACATTTAAATCTATTTTATCATTCAAAAACTGTATGCGATATACCAGTCATTTAGGAAGTCAACAGGGTAATAAATGTAGTCAAGTCAACACAATAAGCTGTAGGAATATGAAAATATTTTGCTATAGGATATCCCCATAAAAGGTTTCAAAAGAGTTTAAACAGCCATGAATTACAAAAGTAAAGATATTAAAAGTCCATCATAATATCCAAACTATGAGCACATTTTGGGCTCATCACTGCCCCTACCTAGCCTAATGCTGGTCCTCTAGCATTAACTTTCCTGGTAGTTTCTCTTAAATCAGTGGTTGCGGCATAACTCTAAAATGGAGTTCCAAACCTGTAATAAAATCCTCTGAAAGCCTGGCACCTTTCATACCTTGAATCTTCTAAATCATCATTAAGATTTGTAGCCTGGTGAGGATAAAGGGGCCACATTAGCACAGGAGGTCTGAATATCAATGGCAACCATAGTTCAAATCTCTTTTGAAGTTCCAACTGTATATATCTGCTTGATCGTTTAAGAGCTACTGTGAAATTTAGGGGACTGTGTGGTTTTGATTTTCTTAGCCCAATAGTTAATTTTTCCCACCTTTTCTCACTTCTGGTGTATGACAGTCTCCAAAACAAATATGGTTGTGCCTGAAATTCATTATATACTTATTTCCTAAGATCAAATATCTTCTCTCTGGCTGTAATATTATTAATGCCATATGTCAGAGCAAACCAGTCTTTCAACATTGCATGGGGGTTTGAACTTTGAGAGCGTAATGGAACATGCTCATTCCTTTGGCTTCCTCATATATTTCCCATTGCCTACCATAATTCGCTTCATTTGCTACCCATGACATAAATGATCTCAAATAGATATCACCAATATACAGAAGAGGGTACCATTATGTTTCAAATGGAATTAAAAAGCCATGTAAATAGAATTCACACAGAGAATTTCTTAACCAATTAGGGGCTGCCTGGTATGCCTCGTAAAATTCTTTAGCAGTGTGAAGTATAGGATCTTGATTTCTAAAAATTCTCATTAGTTGGAACCATAAGAACTGTTCCTTAAGGTACAAAGCATAAACTCTGGGTGGTGGTCTGCATTCCATAATCTGACCAGTTACTTTTAACATTTCATCCATTTTTGCTTTCAACTCAACAATTTCCTATTTCTGACTTTCAATTTCCTTTTTCAGTTTCTTCCTTTCTACCTCCCATAGACTTTGTTGCATGTCAGTCTGGGCTATGTGTCAGAAAGTCAGGGTTTGCAATGTAACTATTTCCCAGTTAGCTTTGACATATTCCAGAAACTTAATCAAAAATGTCTTCTTATAAATAACAATGGCTTTACAAGTTGTAGGGTGAAATATAGCTTCATTAGGCATATTCAATTATTCAATCTATTCTTGCTCTTGCTACAAGATGAATTCTAGTTGCTGCGGTAGAGAAGACTGTGCTTCCTTCGAAAACTGCATAGCAGCGGTAGCCAAGTCATCAAGATTTGTTAACCCTTGCTCATTATGCCCTATTTCTTTTGTCTCAACTTGTTCCTCTTTAGGAACGAATGAACTCTATACAGCATTTTCAGACACATTCTGAGAAACATCAAATTCAGACTTTACAAACCTTTTGAAATTATAATAACCTCTGGTTGAGGTGAAGCAGGGGAGGTCTTACATTGTTTCCTTGTGGAAACTCTTCTTGGCACTGATACAGCTGGAGGAGGTGTTCTGGTAGCCTTCCTCTTTTTGGTCTACTTAGAGGGTTCTGCCCTACCAGAGGATGACGGTGAACTAGTGTCAGCAACAGGTGTTGCTGTAGGAGAGACGGCTACAGGGGAAGGTGCTGCAGGAGAAGAGCATTGCCTTTTCTGATAATGAGAGTTAGATTCTGGGGACCTTTCTGCCTTTGTTTTTTCTTTCTCTCTCCTAGTGGAAGACCTAGTTTGTATCCTAGCAGAGGATTCAGGTGTAAGAGCTGCGAAACCAAGTGCTACAGGAGCAGATGACCCTTGCCCTATTCTACTAGTAGATGCAATTTCTTTCTTCTTTTTCTGAGGCCGTGGGGTAAGTACCCTAGGGGGTTGTGGAATTTGCAAGCTCTTTTGGGCAACGAATTGTTAACAGGAAAGAGGTGAGACATCTCTCAAAGAGTGTTCAATCAGTAATTTGATAAGGCCATGGTGAGCAACAGAATTATCTTTCCCTTGTTGGGTTCCATGGGCTCTTTGTTTTAGAAATTTTAATAATAAATTTAGAATATTTACAACTAACCCATGCCTCATATGGCTTAATAATTTGAAATGATAAGAATGTAAGTCAGAGAAATGGCCTTCACAGGTTAAATACCTGATTATGTAAGCAGCATATTCTGAATAAGGAGGAGGCAACGATACCCGCTTGCATCCCTACTTGGAGACTTCCAAAGGTCCATTAGTGGGCATTGAAAACTCAGCCCTTGCAGTGACAACATCTAAAGAAAAAATTTCTCCAATGGCTAAAAGCCCAGTTACTTCAGCAATTCTGTCTTCAGTTGCAACAACCGTTAGACCCCATACAGTAGCTTCCCCTTCAGAAAGGGTTCTAAAAAATTCTCCAATAGCCTCCTCATCAAAAGCATTTAAACTCAAGAAGTAATTTAACCATCCACAGAGGCTGAATGCGTGGACTGTTTGAGGATTTTACAATAATAACTCATGAGCTACAAGCTCATGTCGCACCAGTTGACCACCCATGTTCATAGTTTTCCTAGCTGAACTCAATTCCTTACTGAAAAATTCAAATTCTCTGTTTCCCTTTCTATTCTGGTTTTTCTTCTGTAGTGCCGTCACATTTTTTTTTTTTTCAAAAATAAACTTTTTGAACAAGCAGTTTTAATTGTAATTTATAAGAAAAACATGCAAGAAAGAAGGACATGCAATCATATTTGGAAAGTACTAGAAGAATAATAAAGAAAGGTTATTTGCGCAGTTATGGCAGCGGTGAAAAGACAAGTTTTAAAAGGTGGATTACCCCGCCCCCTACTGAGAGTATGACATGTGTCCTCACATGTACTAAAGAATACGCAGAGATCGGGTAATAATGACTGGTACTATCATAGCAGTAAATGAATAGAATAAAATAAATCAAATATGTGATAACAAAAGATATGGCGTAGCTTTGCACGTATGTGTTAAAAAAGATGATAGCATCTGCATGAGTTGACAATTGGGAATGATATCATAATTAAGGGTGATGTGAATGGATGAAGTGGGCGGACAAGATGAATGGATGGAATGGAGGGATGGGATGGATGGATGGAAGATATAGAAGTGAGATGTGGGCGATAAATGAGAATGGAGAAAAAGGGGTTTCCTTTTAAAAAGAAAATTTTTATTATGAGCATGCTTTTTCAAAATTATGGTGAAGCTGCAGGAGAAAGGCTAAAGCCTTCTGCTGTAGAAAGAGTAGCGGGAGGAACCTGAACGAACTGCTGCATGAATTCTTCATTTGATACTGGTTTATGGTACAACCGGAGTCGGTGGCCATTAACTAGCAATTTAAATAGACTGGATCAATTATCACCAGCTGTACAGCTCTGTTGTCAAACACATTCTCAACTTCATAGGACCAAGCCAGCGTGTTGTGAGCTTACCCTAGTTTTCTTGATATCTGGAATCATATAATAGAGCCCAATCACCAGCAGAAAATTTCTTGGTTTTGATGTGTTGATCATGCCATTTCTTCCTTTGTTGTTGGATTGCTTCTGTGTGCTGCAAGGCGGCTTTTCTCATTTCATCCAAAGCATTTAGCTATAGGAGACGGTCCTTCTATGCTTCATATATTTCCATATTGAGTTCAAGAGCTGTCTTCAAGGTTTTGTGCTCAAATTCTATGGGCAACATGGCTGTTTTCCCATAAAGCAGCTCAAAAGGTGTAAACCCAGTTGTTATCTTCCATGTAGTTCTGTAGGCCCAAACTGCTTCAGGAAGTCTATTGCTCTAATCTTTTCTATGGATCTGCACTATCTTTGTTAGGATCGCCTCAATTTCTCTATTTGTTACCTCTGCCTGACCATTGACTTGAGGATGATAGGAGCTAGACTTCCTATGTTTAATTTTATAGTCATTCATTAGTGCAGTGATCAAATTTGATGTGAACTGAGCTCCCTGATCAGTTACAAGTTCTTTGGGAACTCCAAATCTCATGAAAATTTGTTCATACAAAAACTCAACAACTTTGTTATCATGAGCATGACTCATAGCTTTTACCTCAACCCACTTTGTTACATAGTCTGTGCAGATTAGAATGTATGACTTGCCATTTGATGGTGGATCAATTGGTCCCACGAAATCTATTCCCCATTTATCAAAAGGGGTGACTATTACATATGGGTATAATGGCATTTCATGTGACTTGGTTGGTCTTCCCATATGCTGGCATCTGTCACATTTCCTGGGTGCTGTCATAATAGTGGTTTACAATTCCTAAGAGAAACGAATTTTTGCTGAAATCACATATTTTTAGAAACTATAATGATTTAAGCCTTAAAAAGTTCCATTTTAAGGACTCCAATTGAAGAGGATTTGATCAAATCACCTTAGATCAAACCCCCTTGGATAGAACCTCGCTAGTTTTAAACCATACCTATAAATGCGTCTCCTTTACACCTATCAAAATGTTGATAAAAAATCACTTTTGATTTATATTTTGGGGGATCAAATGAATTCATTTAAAATTTATTTCAAATGATTATGGTATTCATCAGAACAAGCTATCCAATGAATATAATTTTAATATGTTTTGGTTTTGTTATGTATTTTTTTTTAAGTTTTATTAAACATAGGTTTTTTATCAAAAATAAATTTCTTTGTTCTTCACATGTGGAAAAATAGAAGATTATCAATCCAAAAAAAATGAGCGCACTAGATATTGAAGTCCTTGATCCAACAAAAAATTAAATTAAATTTTGACATATACAAAAAATTACGCTGCTGACATGTATCCAATTGTAATTTGACTTTGAAACTTGATTAAGGAAAAAATATTCAATAAAAACTATCTAACCAAGTGGAAGCACTAGATATCAAAGTTACAAATCTAAATTTGAAAGAATTAGAATTTTATCCTTCATGAAAAAAAGTTATCGTTATCGGTGTTTACTTTTTAAAATGTTGTTTTTCTAAAAAAATATATTTTCGTGGGAGATGGAAAAAAAAGTGCAATTTGATTCCAAAAATTTTGAAAAAAATATTTTTAGAATCTACAGACAAAATTTGATGAGACTCTAGTTTTCACCATCTTCAAATTCCTCACAGTTTAGCCGCTATAGGTGCCCGAATGTGAAAATTTAGTTAAAAATAATAATTTCAGTGTCCAGTTTGGCCAAAAATTGTAAACCACTATTATGGGATCACCCTCCTTGTATAGGCCACATCATCCTTGTGTAATGTTGGCCAGTAGTACCCTATTGTAAAAACCTTCATTGATGTTCTCTTTGCTGCAAAATGTCCCCCACATGGTTCATCATGGCAAGCATGCAAGCTATCATAAGTCTCATCTTCTCTTACACATCTTCGCATTACTTAATTAGGTCTAGTATAAAATAGACAATTTGTGATCCATGAAAAGTTAAAACTTTTCTTTATTAACAATTTCTTTTCTTTTGGAGAAAAATGAGCTAGTATTCTGTTTGCTGCTAGATAATTGGCAATGTCTGCATACCATGGTGTATGTGCAGCAATGGAGAACAAATGTTCATCTGGGAATCTATCATCAATGACCTTGTGTTCAACAGGTGCAGTTGATTGAAGTCTTGATAAAAATTCAGCTACAACATTATCTCTTCCTGGTTTATCAATGATTGTAATGTCAAATTCTTGTAACAGGAACCATAGTGCCAATCTACCAGAGATGGCAGGTTTGTTTATCAGATACCTGATTGCTGCATGGTCAGTATGGACGAATATCTGATAACCTGTGACATAATGCCTAAATTTATTCAAGGAATACACTACTGCAAACAATTCCTTTTCTATAACAGTATAGTTGAGCTCAACACCTTGAAGGTTCTTGCTGATAAAGTAAATAGCATGCTCAATTGAGTTTTTTTTTTGACTTAAAACTGCTCCTATACCAAAATCAAAGGCATCAGCATGTATGTGAAAAAGAAAATTCTATTTTGGACCTTGAAGAATAGGGGCTTGAGTAAGCATGTCCTTTAGTTGCAGGAAGGATTTTTCACAGGCCTCTGTCCACTCAAATTGAGAATCCTTAGTTAATAAGGCATAAATTGGACTAACAATTTTACTGAAGTCTTTTATAAACCTTCTATAATACCCTGCATGGCTAAGGAAGCTTCTGACATCCTTTTGTTTTGCAGGATTTTGTAAATTCAGAATAACTTCAATTTTAGCAGGGTCGACCTGAATTCCATTCTTTGAAATATGATGACCTAGAATAATACCTTCTTCCATCATTAGAAAACACTTTTCACTGTTTAGAGACAAATTTTGCTCTCTGCACCTTTTCAATACCTTTTCTAAATTCACTAGTGCTTCTTCAAATGTGACTCCATAAGTAGTGAAATCATCCATATAAATCTCTATACAATTATGAGATATATCAACAAAGATACTAATTACTGCTCTCTGGAATGTTGCTGGTGCATTGCATAGACCAAAAGGTAAGACCGAATAAGAAAATTTTCCCTATGGACAGGTAAAAGTGGTCTTATCTTGATCTTCAGGGGCAATTTTTATCTGATTGTACCCACTGTAACCATCCAAAAAGGAAAAATATCTTTTGTCAGACAGTGAGTCTAGTACTTGGTCTACAAAAGGTAGTGGAAAGTAATCTTTTTTAGTGGCATTGTTCAACTCTCTGTAATCTACACACACTCTCCATTTTCCACCTTTCTTGGGGACAATGACTAATGGAGAAACCCATTGACTGTCAGAGATTGGATAAATAAAACCAGCATCAAACAACTTTTGAAGCTCACTTTTAACTATTTTTCTAAGTGCTGGATTTACTCTTCTTTGAGGTTGTCTAACTGGTGAACAATCTTCTTTGATATATATCCTGTGAGTACAAACTCAAAGATCTATTCCTTGCATGTCCCCATATTCCCATGCAAAAGCTTTATGCTGATCTTGTAGCATTTTTAATAAGTCATCCTATTGAGATTGTGACAGCTTGTTATTGATATTCAAACAGTGACCTGGAGACAATTCTATCTGCTTGGTGAGATTACTCATAGAATCTACAGGTGATGTTTGTATCTCTTGTGGAAGCAAGTTATGAAAAAATTGCTGGAAGTTTAGGCAGTGAAGTCTCAGAATTTGGTTGCTACAGAAAACATTGTAGATGGCTGCCACTTGGATCATATAAACTATCTGTATCAGAGTTGAACTGTAGAATTTGAAAAAGCAAAACATCCTCACTTTGAAGTTGTGAGAATGGATCATTTTGAAGCATCATTAATTGAGCCAAGGAATTGACTTCTTTAGTTTCTTCCCCCATATTTGTCCAAACAGGTTGGAACAAATCTGGTTGAGGTCTAGCAGGCAGATACAAAGCCAATTTTTTTGTGGACTGTCCATCAGAAATGGTCATATCTCCAGAATGACATCCTATAAAAGCATCAGTAGTTGTTATCCATGGTCTACCAAGGATAACTAGATACCCTCCTAAAGTTTCCTTAACTGATAATATTGTGAAATCAGCTGGATACTCCCAAGATTCAAGAGTGACAATTACATCTTCCACCATCCCATCAAGTTTAACTATGGAGCTATCTACAAGCTGCAGAACTGTGGGTGTAGACCTAATGTTTGAAATATTCAAGGAGTCCATAGTATGCTTTGTCATGACATTAATGGCAGCACCTAAATCAATCAAAATATTTTTTACAATTTGGCCATTTATATGTATCTGCACTACAGGACTTCCAGGGTCAATATACTTTGGAATGACTACATTTCCCAACATTATATCAGCTGATTTCCCTAAGACATGAATTGTTTGAGGATCCTTTTTTCTGTCATCCAGGCTTCTTTAAATAGGCCTCTTTAATAGCTTTTCTAAAAATGGGAACATTTTTAATAGCCTGAAATAAGGGGATTTGAATTTGTACATTTTTGAGTTGATCCAGAATGTCAAAAGTGGGTTCTTCCATGGATTTAAATGCAATACTTTGCAACCTCTGAGGAAAAGGTGGTTTGTCTTGGCTTTGCAAAATAGGCCGCTTAGAAACCATATCAGTTATAGGCATATGCTTAGTAGGCACAGCAGGTGTAGTAGATTCTTTAAGGGGAGAATCTCATATTTCAGTAATTAGAGGCAGTTTTGGAGCAGGTAAAGTGGTTCTAGACCTTAAATGGATGTCATTAACATTTAAGGCATAAGCTTGATATTGGTTGGCTTCGGCAAGACACGTAGGCTGCGGTGGCTGCTATTGTTGCTTATTATTGGGATTTAGCAACGGCTGGGCAGGCATAGGCATTTGCTTTGGAGGGTCAGGATTTGTGGTAGTTGTTGTAGGAGGTGGCATGAGGGCTTGTGATTGTGGCTGTGGAAGTTGGAAGAATCCAGGGGACTAGTTTTGCCATTGCTGAGGACCTCTCCATTAAGGATTTTGTTGCCAATTACCTGAAGGTGGGGTCCATTGTCCTTGTGGCTGCTACCAACCTCCTTGAAGAGATTGTCATTGCGAGGTCTGATAATTAGGCCAACTTGGTTGAGGTGGATTCCAGAGTGGTGGTGGTCCATATGCATGTTGCCATTGGTTATTATAGCCAGAATAAGGATTACCAAAAGTTAAAGGATCTTGAGGCATACCTTGTCTTTGGGCCCATGGTCTCCTTTGTGCAACAAAAATCACTTGATCATCATCACCTTCTACTGGCTTGAAGTCAGTAGGTAGTTGCTTAGCTTCCAAACTAGCCACCATCTTGCATCTATAGTCACATTTCTTCTGTCTGCAGTATGGACAGAACTTGGCCAAAACTGCCTCAGCTTCCTCATGTTTTTTTCGAGCTTGCATGGTGTCCAGTTGTGTAGCCATATTATTAATGATGTCCTGCTTGAAGTCATATAGAAAATTTGTTATCTCCATCTGAGAAACTCCACCAGAAAAAGACTTCCCCACTGTAGCATGATGACCTCGACCTTTCTTAACTATTTCTCGAGAGTAGTTAAGACATTTTCTTTATATCATCCTAAGACAGTTGGGCTATATCACCTTCTCCCATTAGGTCCAGGGCGTCTATATAGGCATCACTGATTCCCCTTAGAAAGAGTAGTTTCTGAGAGTCCTTGTTGAGAGTATGGTTTGAGTTCCTCTTTAGTGAAAACAAAAATCTAGAAATATAATCTTCCAGACTTTCATCCTCCTTCTACTCAATTCAGAATGTCATCACCTTTGTTGGCACTCTTACAATATTCCTTATAATTCTCAAGGAATTTAGTCTGCATGGCTGCCCAACTATCAACGACGCCTCTTCCCAGACTCATGAACCATCTGAGAGCTCCCTCCTTCAAGGTGGAAGGAAATAACTTCAGTTTATGAGCGTCTGAGTTGTAGTCATAACTATGACAGATGACATCAAACTCAAACAGAAAAGTTTTAGGGTCCTCTGTGACTAGGCCATAGAATTTTGGAAGTAGTGAAGAAGGTATATTCTTAAGATTGTTAGTATCTCATTGGGGAACAATGGGAAACTCAAAAACATGAGGTGGATTATTAGGTGGGTTATTTGCCATGTTTGTTTGCTGAAATAACAAAGCAAATGGGTTTTCCTCAGGTTTGTTGTCAGCTGGGTCAAATGGTAGTTCAACAAACAGGTTTTCAGGGAGGAACCTTCCCAGTGCATCTCTTCTTCTTCTATGCATGCAATATGATGAATAGTGGCTTGAAAGATTTTGAAATTTTTTTACTAACAAACTAAACTAATGCTAAAAATGACTTCTGAAAAATTCCTAGCTAGATGCGATCCCCGGCCACGGTGCCAAAAATGGTCACACCCACAAAAGGATATGAAAATCACAGTAAAACCTTTCCTAGGAATTAGACATTCCAACAAGTGACTAATATCTCTCTATGGACGTTCATTTTACTTGTCAAACTAGGGGATGTATACTTTAAATGGTGGGAAAAAATATATGCACTAAGAACTAGTTTCAGTCAAAACTTAGCAGAAATAAATACTTAAAAGGAATCTTATCTACGCTACAGGAAGGTAGTGCAAAGTTCTTTAACTCAACTATGATTTGATAAAATAGAAACTATAACAGCTATGACTGAAACACAAACTATGAACTGGCCTTATGCTACATGAACAGGCATAGGGATGGATTCCCTATGCTGCAGGAGCAATACAAGACTGAGTTTGTATGAAAACTTCAAAGATGAAAGCTAACTGAAGATCAACAGAAAAGAACAGCTAACTAACTAGCTACAGATACTTACTAAGTGGGCCCCCTTAGCAAGCATTTAATGATTACGCAGGTGCTGAACTCAGAACTTCATCAAATTTTATTCATGAAAATAGAATGGTATACATTGCTTTGTTGATATAGAAACTAACAACAAATTCTGTCTCTTGTCAAACAGATTCTGCTTTTCATTATCATACTGACTCTTACATGATATCTGCTATATCTCTCTATCACTATGCTTCTATCTTACTCTAACTATCATCTCCCTTCTCACTCACGCAGGAGGAAAACTTTATTAAAAATTAGGAGAGCAACTAACTAACTAACCCTATCAAAGAAAGACGTGGAAGTAAAGTGTATCCCAAAATCAAGGAACAAACTTCATAAATGAATTTATCTGTTCAACCTGATCCAGAGAGAATCTAGTGCTCCACTTTTTTTAGATTGACTGTCATTAAAAATCTTTCCCAACGGTTTCGGTCAAAGAGTCTTCGCCGAAGCTTCCTCAAAGTCGTGTAGAGAATAGACTTCACTGCAAGGCCGAGATCGGCTACGCTTGACTCGATCATTCTTCAACAACCTACGAAACAAAAGGTAACAGATGCGAAAGAAAAGGCTTATGGCACATACACAATATATGTTCATTAATCACACATTTAAATCTATTTTATAATTCAAAAATTGTATGCGATATACCAGTCATTTATGGAGTCAACGGGGTAATAAATGTAGTCAAGTCAACACAATAAGCTGGAGGAATATGAAAATATTTTGCTACAGGATATCCCCATAAAAGGTTTCAAAAGAGTTTAAATAGCCATAAATAACAAAAGTAAAGATATTAAAAGTCCATCATAATATCCAAACTATGAGCACATTTTGGGCTCATCAATAAGAACATACAAATAGAGGCCAACTTAGATCCGAATCCTAATTTTGATTTTTGGCACTTCATGTCTAGGGTGCCTAGTGCCCTTGTCTAGCTGTCTCAAGGTTAGATTTTTATGTCAAGTTGCTCTATGTTTTTACTCTACTCTTCAAAAATTTGTTTCTTGTTTTCAATTAGGTGATGTTGAAATCTAAATATAACTTATAAAACTTTGAATTTATAATTTATACATGAAATTGTGATAAAAATAATTGACAAAGTATAGATTCACATAGCATATTCCATCCAAAACTTTTTAAAAATGTTAATTTTAGATGCTCGATGATATTTCTAGTCAATTATTGCACTATAAAATCTTAATTAGGTCATGTTAAGATATGAAAGAAATATGAAAGTGTTTGGTTTTATGATTTATGCATACACACATTGTTAAAAAAGTGAAAATTTACATTGTTGTTGACAATTTTAAAGTTAGAAAAATTTCAATTTCTAGATTTGTCAAACTAGGTTCAATTGATTACTACATTTTAGAAACTAAAAATTTCCTTTGGATGCAATTGGATTATTCCAAAAATCTAAAATTGCATGCATAATTGTGTCTTACATATAAAAAATTTGCAATTTTGTGCATTTTAGGAAATCTACCTATTGCAAAACCTAAATAATTGTAGATTGTAAGGAAGCTAAGGTAGTGAAAAAACTTCCTACACTAATCTTGAGAGGAGAATAACATAAAAATTTATAGATATTTCAATAGTTATAGAAACTTAAACATAAATATCCTGCATACCACAACACAATGATTTACATGGGGGAAACCCTTTCAGGAGAAAAACCCCACACTCAAAAAGTCACCCAATATATTATTTAGAAATGAAAAAGATTATAATATACTTGTATAGCAAGCTTCTCATAGGAGTATAACCACTCAAAGATCTAGAGGCAACACAACTACTATCAAACTCTTAGAATACATCATAATAGATAGTCATAATACAATGCCCTCATAAAATAGGGTTTCCTTCTAGGTCAAGGCAAGCTAATAAAATATCGACTATTAGATATGAGACATAATGATGAGTCATCCCGATTTACAATAATAAAATATGAATAAAATTTAGCTTTTGGGGGTGCTACCCTTGAGCCCTTGCCAAGGGTGTGTTGCCCTCTAGTCCCCTCATGGGGGGAGATCCCCCCATGCCTCCCCCTCCCCCTCATCATTATTAGATTAATAGTACCTTATGTATTTATAGTACCTTATGTGATTGCAAGGTTGAGACACATATTCCCAACATAGATTAGGATCCTTAGACACTATAGCACATTTCTAAATTTTAAAGTTATAAAAAATAAATTACCCCACTAGTGTAGGGTGCCCAATGTCCTTGTCTAGTCATCTTTGGTCAAATTTTGGATCATAGTTTAATCTCTATAATTCATCTACAATTCTAGGTTCTTTGTTTGAAAATTATTTTATTTTTTGTGACTGTAATGTGTTTTCCCTTCAGTGTATGATCACTAAAGTGTTTTAAATCTCATAACAAATTTATGAGTTTCACGATTTGTGTCACATAGCTAATACCCCCGTGAAACTTAGTTTTAGACTTATTACTTCCCATGATGTAATCACAACTAGTGTTGATCCCGTCTTATAACTCTTTCACTCAAGGTATTGAACCTACACAACCTATCTTTGATCCTATTCTTAATATTATGTGTTCCATGTCTTTTTCACAATGTAACATTTATGTGGACTTGGTGGATGTTGTTTCCAATGCCCCTAATGATAAACTAAAATAATTGGATAAAGACCTAGAAGGAATTCAAAAATTCCTAAGTAATTGATCCTTTAGCTGGAGAAACGCTTCCTCTTTTTGAATAACCTTAGGAAGTTGGTAGATGATTCATTAGAGATAAAAATGTCATGTAACCTAGTTCATATAGTGGGTGCTAATATTCCTATGACAGCTAGTGTTGCTCAAGATTTGACTAATACTCAGAACCAATTAGAAAAACAAGTTTCCTCCACTACAATCATGCCTTCTTTTCCTATTTTTACCCTCTAATCATTACATCAAAAATGCAATGTAGTAATAGTTTAAACTCAAGCTTAGGGATTTGTAATGGAATTATTTATAGTTTTGTCACTTCACCTATAACACCTCCATGTTCATCACCCCTCATTGGTCTAGGTTGTGCAATGCCCTTGTCAAATTTTTAAAGTTATAAAAAATAAACCTCACTAGTCTAGGGTTCCCAATTCCCTTTTCTAGTATGCTTTGGTAAAAATTTGGATCATAGTTTTGTCTCTATAATTATTCTGCAATTCTAGGTTTTGTGTTTGAATTTTTATTTTTATTTGTGACTGCAATGTGTTTTCCCTTTAGGGTGTTGGTTATTTTTAGGAACCAAACTTAATCTTACCAATTACCTATGGATCTGCCAAAATTGAATTGTTAGCAAGGGCAAGGATTGGCCAACACACAAGTAAGGATTTTGAGGTCCTTCCTTCTTCACTTCAGGCTCTATGAAACCCAAGAGGGTTATCCCAAATATGTTCTAGTTCGATCAAGAACACTTCTATACATAGATAGATTCCCATAGATGTAAATAGACAATATTCATCAAAGATTTGGCTAACCATCAAGCAAATTACTATCTAATGCAAGGAGTAAGGTGGTACTTCAATTTGGCACATTATAATTGAAAGTTTTTAATTGATTTTTATTCTCATTCCAAGCCCTAGGTTGAATGCATTACTAGCTCACATATCATTAAGATAAACTAATGAAAAGACTAGTGTATCCTCTATTGGGATATGGAGTCACATTTGCAATAAACAATAATACCATATCAATTTATCTCAAAAAATTGATGGAATATTGGTATACTGCTTTGTATTATCCAACTCACTATGTATAAAACATAACTTATTCCTAAATCCTATGCTCTTTCCTTCCAAACTTGTGACCTTATTTTAGCATTTAATCAATTCTTTGAATTGAAGCAAAAATAAACCCACTCATTCAATTAAAACAACTGAAGATAAATGAAAACACCATTAACCATTTCATTAATAATTTTCTAGAGAATTACATAGTAGAGTATATGCTTTAGAGATAATATTTTCTTCCTTAAATGTTGCTATTATAAAACTATTTTAATATCATTACATACATGACTCATAGCATAGACTCCTTGTTGTTCTATTCATCAGTATTTTACAGTATGCTCCTTTTTTAGCTTAGCTTTTCACCTACACCATTTTGAAACTCAAAACTTGAAATCCTATAATCAACCTTGAAATCCATTTTATATAATAAGGGAGCAACAAGTTCCAAGTTGAATTACAGTTACATTTCATTTCATTTGAAAGCCAATTTCACCCAAATTTGATATTATCCCTAGTCAGTTATATGTAATCATTTGTAGACTAGGGGAGAGAAAAAGAAAAAAAACCATGTACATTGGTTGAAGTAGACTTGGCATCCTTCCAAAGGGCATAGTTTGTTTCTCCAGTAATTCCAAAACATGTTGTCCTTATTGACCAAAGAAGATTCTCCATTAGTAACCAAAACAAAACATATATACTACCCGAAAGAGGAATATTTTCCATTGAAGCTAAGGAGTCTGACTCTTCTCCAACACACCAGTCCAAAACATTTCCACATGAGCATTAAAAACAAAAAACCACAAACATGTTGAAGAGGAAGACCCTAATGCAATAGCAATGGTATCATGAATAAAAAACATAGGTCAGGGACACTACTATGAGTCATCAACATCTGAGTATGCTTGCTTGTGCCTTGTTCATGATGAAATTAGAGGAACCATCACTCCATCCTCATTAAAGTCTTCATACAACACCAGAGAAAGAAGGTAATGGCCATATTCCAGGTCAATATCACCTTTGCCATCCGAAGGGCTATCAGAAATCTAAATGGGAGAATTGTGTCTCCCTAGGTAGGCCTTATGAAACTTGTTTCTTTTCTCTTTTTTCTTCATAGGTTCCACCAGTTCCTTCCCTTTAAACTTAACCAATTCTTTTGAAATGGTCCTACTTCTCAAATTGTACATGCTCTTGACAACAGTCTTCTTGCCTTTACCATGGGTATTTTTCTTACCCTTTGGTGTAGAAAAATCCCTGGGTGCTTCTTGCTCAGCCACATACATATCCTATTGGAATTTAAACAAACTAAGCCTTATGGACCTCCTAGTTGGCAGAATAGACATGCCTGACTTACCCATTTTCAAAAGACATAAGAGAAAGGCTAGCCAATCTAAATTGCAAGGAGACTCACCATCCTAAGCTCTTGAAGTGAATTTTTAGAAAAGAGAACTCTCAAACTCAAACAATTTCTACTAGCCTCGATGATAATTATAGACAATCAAGACTCGCTATCCTAGAAATATGGAACTCTCAAACAAACTAACACATGACATAAACAGAGCTCATACAAAAATTAACTTACTAGGGATAGACACTTCAATAATTATACAACTAAAACCAAGACTCACACGCTTTCACTCTAGCTCACACTTCTCAATTTATGCTGGCAAGCAACTAATGAGATAAAATGGAAAGAAAATCCACATTAAGTAGGAAATTAGGAGAGTGTTGTCATTAATGATTGGGGAGTTCTTCACATGAGCAAGCTAAAAACTTAGCTGATCATTTTTGAATCTAGACCATTGATCTTTTAGGATTTAAAACACTATCAATGGTGATCCTCAGTCATCATTTCTGGATTTTACAACTTGTTCCTCAAAAACGGCAATACCACCTTGGAAAGCTACCATGTTTATCCCTTAATTTCATTAGTCATCTTTGCACTGATAATCAACATGTATCGCCATCCTAGCCCGTGCCTCTTCATTTGTATTGATGAAGTACAAAGATCCTACATTTGAAGAAAAAATTCCCTAAAACATCATATCATGCTTCGCGGATCTGCCCCTTCCTTCCGAGGCTCAATCAGGAATGAGAGCACTAACATGACAAAAATTAGACCATTGGACATTATCTTTCTTAGAGATATTCACCTCACATCATGCGTCACTGATTTACATTTGAAATATGCGACCAGATTAGCGATGGATGAAAAATAAAGATAGAGTCGAATCGAGCCACATGCATCTTCCTTTGCAATCAATGACCACAAATATATTTATCATTCACCCATTTCAAAATAGTGATGGCTCACATTAACCAATGACCTTATTGATCATTTCCAATTTGAAGAAGACAAGCACACAGCCATCTGTGAGGTCTGATGAAATGAAATACAAAGGGCCTTGATGTCATTGCCCATCACTATTTTGAAACTCAAAACTCAAGAGAAATTAGTGATAGCCGAAAGCTTCAGCGATGGAAAGAGAAACTTAAGCATTGTGCAACACTAATACAATGTTGAACAATCAAAAACTATCTATGATGCGTGAAATAAAGGAAACACCACTCATTGCTCATTGCTAATACATTTTTCAAATTCACAAATCTATTTGCAAATGAGTGATAAAGAGAAGCGGTAGAAGGGATCTAAGTGAAACAATTTAGCACATGCTCGTAAGTTGTTTTAAGAAGGAGACCACCTAGGAAATCACATAAAAGGCCTTAAAGGACATAGAACATATTATTTTAAAGGATGTAAAGGAAAAATAATTTCAATAGATCAACCTTATAAAATACAAGAAATTTGGACCTAGGCATGAGGGGCTAGTTACCCCACAAGCTCTAACCGCTCAAGAAGTTTTAGGATGATTAGGGACAAGCAACAAGAGGTCAATGATTGATTATAACATTGACAATGGCTTTGATTTAAGGGTTTCTTAGGAGAGATTTTGTCAACAAAATCCCAAGGCAATATCAGTAGGAAAAACCCTAAGCCCAAACATAATATCATCTTTTCTTAATAATTATACAATTTTTCTTTTTTTTCTAAATCACATTTATCATTAATTCTTGCATAAATCAGTTATTGATAATTTTATCACAAATGATTTAACATGAGTAACTTGTTTTAATAAATATAAAATTTAAAAATATTAAATAAACATTTGACTAGCCATATGCTTAACATTAAATAAAAAATATTAGAATACTATCTGATATTAACATAAAAATTATTTTTCATTACAATTGTATGAAGTAGAATGCACTCAAATAATAGCCCAACAAAAACTATTTTTGGGAGTTTGAAAATTCCAATCTTGACACTATAACCTAAACCATTAATTTAGCCTATCACCCATGCCTTACAAATACTGATGATATATTGTTTTATATCAATTCTAATATTGTACCACAAGACTATCAAAAGCTTTAAGTATCTTATGGATTACAGATTTTGTTACCACAGCTGCACATGCATCTTTGAGGATAATAATCCTACGACCTAACAAGGTGAAAAATAACTAACTTGGGCTAACATGGATTGCAATGATATGCATTTTTTGTTACCCTTGGCACATCCTCTGATACTTCCATCCTTAACAAAAACAAAACAATATAATACATTCCACATCACCTTAAAAAATAATTTGAAATTTCATTTGAAGTAAATAAAATCTAAAAAATTAAATTATTAGACTATGAATTCATAAACATACCATAAAAGATTTTGTGTCGAGATGGAGCTTAAATTCTTATCCCTGAAGGCCTATACTATTGATTTTTATGTAGCTTGAACAGGTGTCTCCATTCCCAAGAAATGTTTATTTAATTATTTAATTATTTTCTAGAGACTTCTAGAAAGGAGTGAGTTGTCTAGATAATTATGTAATTAAATAATTGATTCCTCTAGAGAACTCTAGAATCTAGTTAGTTAGGGTTTTTAGAGTCTAATTAATCTTAGCCATTGATTGAGATTAAATCATGGGCATTGGTTTTCCAATGAGAAAAGTATAAAAGGGGATCAATGGGAATTTGGAGAACACACTCAAGTAGACTTGCAGTGATAGCATATAGAAACACTCGAGAAAGACTTAGAGTGATAGCAAGTAGATTTGTAGTGAGAGAAAATAGTCTTGTAGTGATAGCAAGGGCGCAGTGATAGCATTGGGGATAGCAGCAGTGGAATTTCAGTAGGAGAAATTGAGGGAAGAATTTCTAGAGAAGAATATTGTTGGAGCTCTACTAGTAATTGGCAACCAATTTATGTATTCCTTAATTTTTTGAAGTTTAATAAAATTCCTCATATGTAGTAGTGGTTTTCCCTTCAAGGTTCTTCCATGGACAATTTGTCCAAAAATATTGTGTTCATTATTGTGCATGTTTCTTCTCTATTCCTGTGGTTTTATTTGTGAAGTTGCAGTTGTGTTATTTTTTGATATTTGCTATGAATTAATTTTCTGTTGTCAAATAATCTATATTAGATAGGAGATTAATAATCAATAACTACAATAGAATTTTCACATGGTATCAGAATTGATCTGAGGGCAAATAAGGCTTAGCATAGGAAGAAAATTTGAGGGTTTATAAAACCTAGTGCTACCTTTTCAAAATTATTTTTATTATTATTATTATTTTCTTTTAAGATGGCCTCAACAGGTTTAAGAGATCATGACAAATTAGACGGAACCTCAAATTTTGGTGTCTAGAAAGCCAAAATTTCTTTGTTGCTAGAAGAGAATGGGATCAAGGAATATGTGACCAATGTTGTACCTATACCTACAAATCCAGCATAGCTCTTAGCACATAAGAAGGAAGATGCCAAGGCGAGAAGGTTGATCCTTGATGGTGTCAAGGACCATATTGTTCCACATGTCACAAAGTTAGATACAACAAAGAAGATGTGGGGCACCATTCTTAATCAGTACCAAAATGCTACCACTAATACAAAGCTAATTCTCAAAGAAAAGCTGAGAAATACCTTGATGAACAATGGAGAAGACGTTACAAGTTACGTCACTAGACTTAGACTTGTCAAGGATGAGTTGGCAGCTGTTGGAGATAAACCAGATGATGACGAGCTAGTGCGGATAGCCCTAAATGGGTTTACTAAGCAGTGGGATGTATTTATTCAAGTTATCAATGGGCTAGACACCTTACTGATTTGGGATCAACTATTGAGTGACTTCACTCAGGAGGACCTTAGACTTAGTCTTGTCAGTGGAACTAACAGTAAGAGTCAGAAAGGTAAGGCAGAATAGGGAAATGTTTCCCTAGCAAGAAAGGGGAAAGCGAAGAAGGGGTCTAGGAAAGGATCAAATCCACAAAGTGAGAAGAAGAAATACTTATCTAAATTCAATTGCTATGGTTGTCACGAGTTTGGCCACTATGTTAGTGATTGCCCACAAAGGAAGAAAGAAAAGAAGGACAAGAAGTAGACGACAGCTTCAACAAGTGCAAATGAGCTCTCTAGTAGAATGGAGGATGAGTTCACTCTCATAGCTTGTATGGCTAGTTCAACCTCCCAGGGTGTTTGGTATATATACAATAGGGCATCACTTCATCTTATAGGAGTTAGAGAGTACTTCTCTAGTTATAAGGAGGAGGACATCATAATACAGATTTATATGGGGAACATGTCCAAACTCAGTCCAGTTGGGAAAGGGACTATTATATTTCAGAGGGAGAATGGCAAGCGGGTTCCCCTTCATGATGTATTACATGTGCCAGGATTGGGTATGAATTTGATTTCCATATCTGTCCTTTAGGATAAAGGTTACAATGTACTTTTTAGAGGGGCAAATGTGTTAATCAAGGACAAGGATTGGAAATCACTCATAGCTATTGGAGCTAGGAGCAGTCAACTTTACAGGTTGTAGTTTGATACTCATAAGGCACTGATGAGTAGTAGTAGTTCTAGAGATCTAGGAGATCTATGGCATAGGAGGATGGGCCATATACATCATGGAGCACTTAAATTGCTTCGTGAGACACTGACAGGTGTTCAAGAGGTGAGCACAGAGCATGATGATGTATGTAAGGGATGTGTGTTTGGGAAGTTTTCGAAAGCAGCTTTTCCAAGGAGTGACACCAAATCCAAGGGTGTTCTTGATCTAGTACATTCAGATATATGTGGAACAATGTTGACGAAGTCTCTCAGAGGATATGAGTACTTTGTTACTTTTATTGATGATTTCTCTAGGAAGACTTGGATATACTTCTTGAAGACCAAGGATGAGGTTTTCACTCACTTCCAAGAGTTCAAAGCTCTTGTGGAGAATTTGATAGGTAGGAAGATAGAGGTTCTTTGGTCAAAGAATGGAGGCGAGTACAAAGGGAAAGAGTTCCAGGAGTTCTATCCTAGGGAAGGAATCAAGAGAGATTGGATTGTTCCTTACAACCCCCAACAGAATGGGGTTGCTGAGAGGAAGAATCGGTCTATAACGGAGGCAGAAAGGGCTATGTTGCATGACCACAATATGCCATGCTACTTATGGGCAGAGGCATGCAGTACAATAGTGTACATACAAAACAAAGTTCCACATAAGGTATTGGGCAAGATCACAGCAGAGAAGGAATTCTCAGGGAAGAAGCCAAATGTTAGCCACTTCAAGATATTTGGGAGTTTGGCATATTGTCACATTCTAGGGCCTACACATTCCAAGTTATATCAAACTACAAAGAGAGGGTACTTTGTGGGGTATAGTGAAACCTCAAAGGCATATCAGATATTTATTCCAGAGACCAGAAGGATCATAGTCAGGTGTGATGTCAATTTCATGGAGGAAAAGGAATTCAGGAGGTCTAGAGATTTTCTAGTAGATGATCAAAGTGAGCAACTAGCAGAAGCTTGAAGGATCGTTCAACTAGATCAAGGACAACAAAGCTCGAGTACAATTACTAGTACAAGCACAAGCTCAGGTGCTGATAGTTTGCAGAGTATGGAGTAGTAGATACAATAGATCCAATATATGCATCAGGGACACATGAAGGTTGATACTTTATCCTCTACAGTTGGTAGGGGGAACCAACAGACATAAAGGGATACTCAAGAGTTTGTGAGAGCTCCTAAGATGAGTAGTAGATAGTAGAGACAACCAGCTAGGTATAATGACTATATGGCATTAGCTAGTCAGTTGGTAGATAGTGAGCCTTCCAACTATTAGGAGGCCGCATGGCAGTAGGTGTGGAAAGATGCAATGGTTGAGGAATATACCTCAATAGTGTAGAATGATGTGTGGGAGGTTGTGCCTAGACCAATAGATAGGGCAGTGGCTGGATCATGTTGGATCTATAAGATCAAGCACAGTGTAGATGGTAGCATCGAGAAGTACAAGGCAAGGTTTGTGGCCAAGGGGTTCTCTTAGAAGGAGGGAATAGACTATGAGGAGACATTCACTCCAATGGCCAGGTATATTTCTATACGGGCCATGATCTCCCTTGCAATACATATGGGATGGAAGATCCATCAAATGGATGTCAAGATGATGTTTCTTAATGGTGAATTGAAAGAGGAGGTATACATAGAATAACCAGAGGGCTTTGTGGTACACAGCAGTACAACCCACGTGTGCAGATTGAAGAGAGCTTTGTATAGAATCAAGTAGGCTCCCATGGGGTGGTATGATCTCATTGATAGATACTTGTAGGGAATGGGCTTCGTGAAGAGTGAAGCAGATGCTAACCTCTACTACTTCGTGGTTGGGGGTGAGGTTCTCATTTTTGTTCTATATGTGGACAACTTGTTTTTAATAGGTTCACTGGGGCTCATAGAGGAGTGCAAGAGGGACCTTACAGCAGAGTTTGAGATGAAGGATTTGGGGCTTATGCACTACTTTCTAGGCATGGAGGTATGGCAAATAGATGGAGATATTTTCCTTGGACAAGGGAAATACTACATCAAAATCTTGAGGAGGTTCGAGATGGAGGATTGTAGAGCCATGTCTACTCCTATGATCATGAATTGGAAGAAGGTAAACACATCTAGGGAGAAGGATGTAGACCCCACCTTATACAAGCAATTGATTAGGTCTCTCATGTATTTGGTCAACACCAGGCCAAATATATCCTTTGCAGTAAACTCTCTTACTTTGTTCATGGTGGAGCTGAAGAGAGTGCATTGCACAATAGCAAAGCATGTGTTGCAGTATTTGTGTGGTACAATCAACTATGGTATCAGATATACTCAAGGTGATGGTATCAAATTGATAGGCTATATTGACGCAGATTAGGTAGGTAGTACAGTAGACATGGAAAGCACATCAAGGTGTTGCTTTAGCTTGGGATCAAGAGTTGTCTCTTGGTACAGTAGGAAGCAGAAGTCTGTGGCTTTGAGTTCTGTAGAGGTAGAATACATAGGAGCTAGCATGGCGACGTGTGAAGCGATATGACTTTGGAAGTTGATGGTGGCCTTTTTTGGTCAGAGGGTTGAGACTACAATGATACACTACGATAATCAAAGTTGCATCAAATTGTTTGAGAATCCAGTGTTTCATGATAGTCCTAAGCATATATACATCATATATCCCTTCCTAAGGGATTGTGTATAGCATGGGATTGTTCAGCTATAGTATATACCTACAGATCAACAGGTAGCAGACATTTTGACCAAGGCATTGGGAAATGTGAAATTCATCTTTTTCAGAGATAAGTTGAGTGCCATGCAGAACACCTTCCTCACGAAGAGGGAGTGTTGATTTTTATGTTACTTGGACAGGTGTTTCCATTCCCAAGAAATGTTTATTTAATTATTTAATTATTTTCTAGAGACTTCTAGAAAGGAGTGAGTTGTCTAGATAATTATGTAATTAAATAATTGATTCCTCTAGAGACTTCTAGAATCTAGTTAGTTAGGGTTGTTAGAGTCTAATTAATCTTAGCCATTGCTTGAGATTAAATCATGGCCATTGATTTTCCAATGAGAAAAGTATAAAAGGGGATCAATGGGTATTTAGAGAACACACTCAAGTAGACTTGCAGTGAGAGCAAGTAGATTTGCAGTGGGAGAAAATAGTCTTGCAATGATAGCAAGGGTGCAATGATAGCATTGGGGATAGTAGCAGTGGATTTTCAGCAGGAGAAACTAAGGGAAGAATTTCTGGAGAAGAATATTGCCAGAGTTGTGCCAATAAAAGGCAAGCATTTTATGTATTCCTTAATTTACTGAAGTTTAATAAAATTCCTCATCTGCAGTAATGGTTTTCCCTTCGGGGTTTTTCCACAGACAGTTTGTCCAAAAATATTGTGTTCACTATTGTGCATGTTTCTTCTCTATCCCTGTAGTTTTATTTGTGAAGTTCCAGTTGTGTTGTTTTTTGATATTTGCTGTGAATTAATTTTCCGGAGTCAAATAATCTATATTAGATAGGAGATTAATAATCAATAACTGCAATAGAATTTTCACATATACCTTTACCCATTAGAGTAAAATTTGTAAGCCTAGCAAATTGCAACATATTCTTGTGTTCTTCAAGCTTGCAGGATTTTGGTGTGCCTCAATTATCCAATCTACCTGTAAATGCAACAAATCATCTATTGAAGACATTAAAATGAAATAAAATCAATTGCTAAATATATAATAAACATTTTTGTTTTAAATTATATACCTCAAAAATAAAGTCAGGTTGACATGGGCCTTCAAAAAATAAATTGTTTACAACAAATTTCTTGTTGGCTCGCACAACCAAGATGACTGATGTCTTTTTGCATGCTACAGACCATGCTCTTGCAAATTCTAGTCACAAAAATACAAAATAGTTTGAAATCAATTTTTAACACAATAAAAAATCAACTATAAATAAAATAAAAAATTATTGTTTAAAAGTGCCACACATAAATGTATTATTTCTGCACATAAATGAATTAGAATTAGTTGGACTTTAATATTTATTCAAATTATACAAATAGTTATTATATATATATATATATATATTTAGAAAAGGTTTTTATATAAGTAAATTTATTGATCTCAAATGTTTATCAGTAGTAAAGTAGAATTGATTAGGGTGATGAACTTTATTTGATGAGATCATCCATCAACATTCAAATCTCTTTCAGATGCAATGATTTAGGCGGAAGGCTAAAGTTATATCTTAGAGGACTTTCCCAAATTAGATTTCTCTCAATTATTGAATCCTAATTGATTAGGTCATCCATCAACATTCCAATCTCTTCAAAATGCTATGGTTAAGAGACAAAACTAAAACTGTAACTCAAGTAACTTTCATAAATTAAATATCTTCTCTCAACCATTAACTCCTATTAAAGAGGTATCAACTTTAACTCATACTTCCATACCAAATTTCAAAAACAAATTTAAATTCAATATAAAACCCTTTAAAAAAATATAATAAAAATAAAAAATATTTATAAATAAATGAAACAACTCTACAACAACAAAAGAAAACAATTATTTCAAAATGTGCTCTGCACAGTTCGTTATGACGAAATATATGTTGTCTCTGCCTAACAAGCCAACCTATGAAAACCTGATTGAATGAAAGATACGATTTTCTAGCAAAGAAAACCTAGGATATCATAGGAAAGATTACCACTCATATCTAAAAGGAGAAAAATAACAAATAAAGACATAGCTTTTGCTTGAAAATTCTTTATATACATAATGTCTTCGATGTTACTAGTTATAAACAGTAGAATGAATGACCTCAGTGGAATCATGCTTTCCGTCCCCTATTGAGCCGTAGTTCTCCACATTGAAGATGTTCATTGAAGCTGCACGACGAGAATGAACAGCTTTTTCTAATCTCTGATTCGCTCTAAGGTATTGTTCGTTATCACTGGCCTAAGTAGTTTGGGCAGATTGAACTTCTGCTGCCGCTATTATAATCAATTGCAAGGCCACAAAGACCATCGGAGCCATGAATTTCATGCCCATTTTAACAAACGAAAAGTCGTTCTATATTTGTCTCTAACTCAACTGTGGAGAAGCAAACATGTTTGTGGGTGGGAAATCATTGTGCATTTTATACATCCTTGCTTCTGTGTATTTCCACTTCGACGGAAAAGCAATCCAGAAAAAAACGGTACGTACAGGATTTTCAATTCCACGAACGCTTTTTCGTCGCACCATATCAGGAGGAATCGCTAATATTCTTAACAGTTCCTCTTGCAATCCAGGACACTGTAATTACACGTTAGAACTTCCTTTAATGCTTATAAGCTACATGTGTATCATAGAGTAACGAATAGATCAACTGAGATGCCGGGATTGCCTTTTCAGTATGAGGTGAGGGATAGCATTAAGGACACTTGATTTTAGATGCTTTTTCGGAGAAGCTCTCCAGTCATCTGCAGTTTAGGCAACCAGCCATCATAGAACTTTTCAAAGCAGCGTTGTCGATGGACACGATATTTTATTGCTTCAAACTTCTTGGAATAGTCAAAATTTGTAACAGCAAATCTAAATGATTCTATACTGGTTTGACTGCTAGTTAATGAGGGTTGCCTTTTTGCTATAATTTGGTTATTCACGATTTGAATGTTTCTATTGAAGCATTGCTCGTAAGTCTTTGTTTGGGTTGAGCCTTAGTTCATTTAAGGAATATTTTGGAGGAAAACATCTAACATTTTGTGTATTTTGTATGTCTCTTCATCTTCTTTTTTTTTTTTTTTTTTTGAATCAGGTTAAAGAATCCTAGCATGGTGTGTTTTGTATGTTAGGGATTGAAAGGCTTTACTTAGCCCGTTTCTATAAGTAGATTTTATTTTTAATATGAAAAGTGTTTTATGTAGGTGTTTATATTTGTAGCATTGTAAACTGCTATTCTTGACAATTGCATGCTAGGTTTAGCACCCTTTTAGGTGTCAAGACTCAATTGTACATTTTAATTTGCTCGTTTCATAGTAATCATTAAAAAATCAAAATTGGAATTAGAATTAGCTAATTAATGTTTGGTTACCAATTTTTGGTTCCTTGATACCAGTTATTGGATAAAGGTTCTATGGTTTGACAAACACTTAAAAAAGGAGCTAAGCTTATCAAGAATGGTTTGTTATAGATTTGCAATAGGGGGTCTGAGGCTCTTTTTTGGTTTGACTCTTGGGATGGGTTTTCTCCTATCATGATCAAGCATCCTAATCTACAAGATCTTTGTCATCATTTCTTAGAGGTTGGTTGGTCCTAGGTGTTGGACTTCAAAACTTCTTATTTCTATGGGTAGGTGGAAGTGTCTAGATGGAAGGACCCTTATGAGTGGCCTGCTTGAGGCTTGGAGGAGGATTGTGTTTAGATCAGAAATATTCTTATGGATAGAGAGTGCAACTCTCTTAGGGAGAGGGATATTTTGGCTTGGAGTCCTAATCCTAAGGGGGTTTTCATAGTGGCTAGTGGCTATTAGGAGTTGATTTCTCGGAAGTATGGGGGATGGAGTTTTATTGGTGGAAAAATGTATGGAATAAGTTTTCCTAGCCTAAGTGCAATTGATTCTTGTCAACGTAATCCTAGAACAGATGCTTGACTTGTGATACTCTTCGGAAGTGGGGCTTTTAGGGACCATTTGTTTGCATCCTTTATGGATGCACCGAGGAAGATTCATCCCATTTTTTACTCCATTTTTCATTGTCTATGCTTATTTGAAACTTTTGGTAGGGTATTTGGAGACAACTTTGCATTCATGCTTCTTCTCTAGTTGAATTCTAGAGTAGTTTGGGGAGACCTCTGACACGGGCCTATTTTCTCTAGATAGTGTGGTCTATTGGCCCTACTTTCATGCTTTGGAAAATATGGATTGAAAGGAACTATAGGATATTTCATGGTGGCAAGAGGATGATTCAACAAATTTGGTAGAGAGTTTTTAGTATGATTCAGGGGACTGTGGAAGCCAAATGTAAAGTGTCTTTCCCTTTAGAGAGGGGAGATGCAGATATTGTGAATAGATTGGGCCTTTGTGGTCTAGCTTTTGATTCCTTTTGTGTTAGAAGGGGCAAGTATGCCAAAAATAAGGTTCAAAGAGTTGGGGATTGGTCCCCTCCTTTGATAGATCTTTTAAAGATCAACACTGATGGCTCATCTAGTGGTAATCCTAGGCCTATTGGGATTGGGGGTGTTGAAAGAGATAGCTCTAGTAAGGTTATTTTCTTATTTTCCACTCATAAGGGGTAGAAAAACAATAACTTTATGGAAGGGTTGGCGATTCTCTGTTCTATTGAGAGAGCTTCTACTCTTATAAGATCACTTGTGAGTTAGACTCTCAAGTCATTGTTAATTTTTTACTAAGAAAAATTTGGATGGGATTAATTGGAAAATTTACTTTGTTGTTAGACAAATTCTAGAGTTGTGTTCCATTTTTTAGTATATTTCTTTTACTCACATTCCACGTGAGTGGAATAGTTTTGTTAATGTTTTGGCCAAATGGGCTTCAGAGGAGAAAGGTAGTTAGCAAATTGATGGTTGGGAGTAGTTATCCCCACATTGTGTCCAAGATTTAGAGAGGCTTATCTTGGCATATATGGCTAGAGGATGTGGGTTGTTGGTTGATCTTGTTGTAGGTTTTTTCTTAGATGGTTGCCTACTGGTTTTGTGTTCTATATTTTTTTGGGTGCCTATTTGGACCCTAATTTCTTTGTATTGATGGTTTTCTGATATTAATAGATTTTTACCCTCTTTATTAAAAAAAAGAAGGTAAAAAAATTAATTAAATAATAAATATTTAATTAATTAGGTGTTAGGAGGGGTGAATTAATTAAATAATAATATTCAATTAATTAGGAAGAACTGTTATTAGAATTAGGGTGACTACACTTTCATCAAATTTCTACTATCCACCTAATTTTTTGAAGTCCATAAATTCATCATTTCACTCATCATTTTCATCATCACAAATCTTCATACAAACAAACTATAACATTTTTTTTATAAAGAAACATTAATGTTATGGTAATGAGTTCTATTCACATTATTCAATTCTTGAGCAAATTGCTTCACTACTCTCAATATAAGGTTACATAAAAGCATAGTGTATAAAAGGTAACATAAAATTTTACCAATAGAGATAAGTTATTCAAACTCTGTCATTAAAAATAAGAACTCTATGCTCACTACATACATTATTAACACATAATAAAATATCCTCATAGGTGTTATAGGGAGTGAGGTTGGTGGCTTTACATCTCTACTCTTTGCTCTTACATGTCATATTAATCTATCACAGGTTGTCACATGATCTCACCAAAGTAGGAATCCCAAATAGAATAAATAAATCTAAATTAATTAATTCTTACAACACCTTATACAACACTAACACATGGTAAATGATGCCTCATAATATTTACACACTCTATTTTCATGTGAATTTAATTAAAATAATAAAATATGATAATTTATAACTAATCATGAGAATATATCAAATAATCAATCAATAATTCTAGGAACTTGAGGTGTAGACAGCTTAATTGCAAAACTACCACACTTGTCAAATATATTACAAGAGATAAAATGAAAACACTACCACTAGAATCTAACTAGTATGGGCTAAGATGCAATAGTCATCAAACACCATCTAAAATTATTTATGTTCATGGGCTTAAATAGTGTATCTAAAAAAATAATACAATGCCTATATTTTCTAGATTCACCCTACCATACTTGGTCATATCTCTCCAAAAATGATGTGTTGCATCTATATGCTTAGTTCTAGAATGAAAAATTAGGTTATTGACTCACAACAAGCTATAATTTCTCCCTACGTTAACCAATTATTTGAATATAACATAAAATCATAGTGTATAACTACCACTTTTCATATATAACTTAGTTTGGAGGAGAGAAAAAAGCCATAAATATTTTTTTCTAAACAAACCCAAAAAAACATTTTTCACTTCTTGCTACAGTTTAGAGGCCTACTATTACCAGCCAAATCAACCAACCCCAAGAAATCCACTTCCTATAAATTACAAATATCCACCTTTTTCATCCAAATCACAAGCTTTCACAACTTATCCTATATCCAAAATACCAATCATCCTATTGTCTATCCTAATGCAAACTCATAATCATGCTTTCATTTTAATTTGGTGATTTTTCTAGTCAAATTGAAAACCCCTTGTCTGAAGATCACAATGACACTACCCTTGTTTTGATAACCTAATTATGATCAGTGTGATGATAATGAGAGTCTTATGGATCAAGATGACTACTATCAAACCTTAGACTATATTTCCATATGTAAGTTTTCCACAAGTTCCAATCACCCACTCGTGAATCCATAGCAAGAACCAACTAACACAAGTTATACCCCTAATCCTATATACATATCTATTGGTCATCTTCATCCAAACCTTGACAAGGGAAACAAGTTTTCCATTCTGAGTGTTCCATACCATCAATCCATCTCCAATTATTAATTCCTATCTCCAAACCAAGAATCCACTAGCATAACTTTCCCATCAATCATAATTGCTTATCTATTGATGGCTCCCTTTAAAAATACTAGAATATGTCTTAGGAAAATGTGATGATATCATGATTAGCTATATTATAAACATTGGAAGGAAGCTTCCCCTAAACTATTGATTTGGAAAATCACCTATTGATTGTCCTTCTCCTACATT
Source organism: Sequoia sempervirens (assembly GCA_007258455.2). Lineage (NCBI taxonomy): Eukaryota > Viridiplantae > Streptophyta > Pinopsida > Cupressales > Cupressaceae > Sequoia > Sequoia sempervirens. The sequence goes on along the minus strand of VDFB02281492.1, from coordinate 804,361,523 downwards.
TAACAAGGGAAAACTATCATACATCCAAAACCTTGCTCAACACCAAATGATCTCCTAAGTCCCTATACCAATCCTTATCTCAAATCCAACATGTTTTAAATCTTCTACACTCAAAGTTTCCATATCATTCAAAGGTGGATTTAAAGACATACCCGGATTCATGCCAATTGTCATATTCTCCATAGCATTGAAAGGTGGATTTCAAGACATACGAGGATTAGTTTGTATAATTATATTATTTTCCGCATTCACCTCTTCCAAATTTCCATCATCTACATCCATGGTCTCTTCAATGTTTTTATCTTCAATAGTCATGGTACCAAATGCTTCAACATTATTCATTGATCGAATCCTCATTCTTATATCTCTTTGTCTTTCTTCCTCCTCTCTCTTTTCTTTAATTTCTTCAGGGGTCAATATCTTTCTATCTTTCCTCTCATTACGACATTGTGATCCAATGGTTACAAAATGTTGAAGTACAAATGAATGTCAATAGTAAAAGTCTTCCTTCTTTATTCCTCCTTCAAATGAGTAGAACCAACTAACACAAGTTATTCCCCTTATCCTAAATACATATCTATTGTTCATCTTCATCCAAACCTTGACAAGGGAAACAAGTTTTCCATCTTGAGTGTTCCTTACCATCAATCCATCTCCAATTATTAATTCCTATCTCCAAACCAAGAATCTGCTAGCATAACTCTCCCATCAATTATCTGTTGATGACTCCCTTAAAAAATACTAAAATATATCTTATGAAAATGTGATGATATCATGATTAACTATATTATAAACATTGGAAGGAAGCTTCCTCTAAACTAGTGATTTAGAAAATCACCTATTAGTTGTCCTCCTCCTATATTACTTGTCCTTCTCCTACATTTAACAAGGGAAAACTGTCATACATCGAAAACCTTTGCTCGAACCCGAGATGATCTCTTAAGTCCCTATACCAATCCTCATCTCAAATCCTCATCCCCATCACAAATTCAAGAAAACCTTGTAGCCTCGAACTCATATCCCAATCCTTCGTCCTCTAAAACATTGCAATCGAAGACTTCCTCTTGATTGGATGGGATAAATGTAGTTTAATAAAAATTGTACCTTTTTGCCGTCACGATTTTATTACACATAGAGTTCCGTCACACAATGGAAAACCAGAACTCGAGTGAGGGACAAATGGAAGCTAGTGGGCCCCGCATCACAACGTAGAACAGTCAGCGCTTCGAGTTCCCATTTAATTCGACCACCTTATATTGAAAATTCAAACGTGGCATATCGGTGTTTATTTGAGGACATTGTAACGTGCAATTACAGTGTTAGGAATTACTAAGTCGTCCTCATATGGCGCTAAGAGAAAGCAGTCGTGGAACTCACTATCCTTTACGTACCATTTTTTTCTGGATTACATTTACACAGAATTGGAAATATTCAGCGGCAGAATGTATAAAATGCACAGCGATTTCCTACTCACAAACAAGACCGTCTCTCCAACTCAATCTGAAGAAAACGTTTCTTTTGCTTGAGTTGGAGAAGAGCAGGTAGAAAGAATTTCTTGATTTAAAATGGGCATGAAATGCTTGGCTTGCATGGCCATTTTAGTCCTGCTAGTAAGTGTTACAGCAGCAGCAGAAGGTCAATCAGCCTACAATATTTTAGACAGTGATATCGACCAATATTGGACATCACAAGCAACCGTTGATTCTCGCAGTGTTTTCAATGTAGAAAAATATGGCGCAGATGGCAATCGAAAACATCTTTCTTTTCAGGTAATTCATCACTTTTTAAAATATAATAGCTGGCCATTACAAGTGAAAAACGTCATCGCATAGGTTGTCAAAATATTTATTTCAGCTTGACTCGAATGAAAGGATTCAGCGTTTAATGTTTAATGTTCTTCCTTTTGATTGCAGAGGAAACTGGGGAAGGTTGACAAACTTCCGAAATCTCCAGGGGCCAATAAATGGCGAGATCCACAAACTGATTAATCCATAAATTTTCTCACTACTTAACGTGTTCTATTGTAGCTTAGTGTATTCAAATAAGAACTTACAAAACTCCCATACATAGTTTTTGTGGGCTCCCATTTAGTTGTAGCACATCTCCGAGAAATAATTATATGAATTATATTATTATCATTCGGTGTTACTAAATTTACAGCCTCTTCGTAATGTATTTACTCCATTTTATATTAAGCATATTGTTCAGGAAATTGAAATGAGGCTGGTACTTGTTCATACACAATTTGTCAAATCTACGCATATCATTAAACATATTTGTTATAATATATTATTTATGATCTGTGATTCAAGGCAATATGGATATTATTTTAATAAATTGATGTGTCCTCTATATTCATTTTAAGTTCAAAATATAAATATAAGTTTTTCCTTTATTTTTGAATGATAATAAATACATAAATCAATATTTCATATTAGATAGTTTATTAAATAACTGACATAAGTTCGTAACAAATAATCTCGGAATAGACAATAATAATAGACAATATTTTTAGAATCTAAACTTTTAAAATATATTTTTTTGGTGTTGAGCACTAATCTAAAATAGTCTTATTATGATGTTTAATAGTTCTTGTTTTCTCATCTTTGATATCATAGCTTGTATCTAGCCCTTTTCTTATTTATGACATCAACATTTATTAACTCACCTTTATTTTTTACTAGTATATGTAGATTTATAACAAAGTAAGCTAATGTAATAACTATGGGCATGTGACATAATATAACTCATTTCTAATAATTTCAAAGAGTAATGTATGGAATACCTAATGTAATAACTATGGGCATGTGACATAATATAACTCATTTCTAATAATTTCAAGAGTAATGTATGAAATACCCATGGTATTAGAAGTATACATATGAATACAATTTTACAACATGGGATTAAGTGGTAAATATAATCATGGATTTGTTATATCTATTGTAATGATGTTTTTTTTTTGCATGCTTAGTGACTATCTTAAAGTTAATATGAAGTTTATTGATTTCTTGAGTATATGGTAATCTAATTAATTAATAGACTAAAAGTTTTTACACCATTGTGATATTTTACCTACCACCTTAGTTGGCATTATTTTTTCTTATCACCACATCTCAAATGCTAAGATATTTTTCAAGCAGCAACTATCTACTTTAGAATTTATAGTATTATATCCCTATTTGTAATAGTCATGACTACAACTATATGTCATTAGTTTACATAATTACACTAAATATGGAAAGCTTCTAAAATATTTGGATCATAGGTATATCCAAAACTATAGATTGAAGATTCACTAGAATGTCCCTACCTATGCATTGCTTTGTGAAGATTAGATGCTTTCTACTTTTCAAACCAATAATAAGTAAATTCCATCTTTAAATTGAGGATGAGAAATTTGATCACTCACTTAAGACACAACTATTACTTGATCATTTGTTTTCAATCCAATCCATTTATAATTTGATGATAGAAAATCATTCTATTGAAATCTTAGTTTTGGGCCAACATTATTGAATGAACACACACCAATACATATAAGGACCTACTCATATGTACATTACATTTTCACATCATAGTTACCCCATGCAAACAAAACATGTCCAAAATGTGATTAACTCATGAATACATCACATAAACACAGTGTGACTAATGCATGGTTATTTATCAAATATATAACATGACTTTCTTACACATATATCACAAACACAATTTGATAAATCATGGATACATAACACATACACAATGTGACTAACATAAATTCACATCACATTTATGAAATATGACTAACCTAGGCATGTATCACATATAAATTTTGTTACTAACATATGTTTACATAATCTGACTATTTTAGGCATTTATCACATATACATAATGTGAATAACTCAAACATACATCACATATACACTGTTCAACCAGATCAAGCATACAACATAAATACACAATGCAAATAACTCATGTGTTCATCACATCACATATACCTAGTTTGAATAAATCATGCATAGAACAAATATACATAATATAAATATCTTAGGTATGTATCATGTGTACATAGTGTTTGACTCACATATATATAGTTAGAAATTGGTAATAGGAAATGGATGCAACCTACTTGATGTATTCTCCCATGACTTGGTCCACTAAAACTAACCTTTTAAGCATGTTCCAATGAAAAAGATTGTTTTTCATCTCATACTAGTTTAGTGGGTCGTATCTATTTTCTTACTTCACTAATAGTTGTTATGATAAACAAGAATCCATAGTACTTTTGGTCATCACCAATTAAGGTGTAAATGTAACAAAATATATCATATGAAGCAACTAGTACTATTTCCATAACTCATTATACCTTTTGAGTTGGTGGATCCTAACATCTCTTATCTTTGTGTCATTACTAAGGCATAGTCAAACCTAGTATGGGATGCCTACTTGCATATATAGACAATAAAATTATTTGTCTAACTATTTAACCCTAATTATCATCATATCATCCTTTATCAGTAGTCAATTAACCATGTATTATTATCATATTTACCATTTATTATCTTTAATAATCATTTATTACATCTTAAATTAATTATCATTTATTATTCATTTATTTATTAAATTAAATAATAGTTTAATATTTAATGAAATGATAGCTAATGACCAATTTTCAAATATAGTTTTTATTTTTACTTGATCATTTAACATCATCCTCTTTTAGAAAGTTATTCATCATTCATTATTAAGTTTGTCTTTTTATAGAAACTTATTTTTCTCTCATAAATTGACTTCATCTTCAAATAAAAACTTCATCCTCACATTTGTCTATTTATTAAATAAAATAGTTCATTTTTCCTTTCTCTATTTGAGTTGACTCTTTAAAAATTTTAGTTAACTCCAATTCTAATATTATCCTAATAATTTATTTGATTTTCAATTGAAATTATATAAATAGTCTCATTCCTTCATCATTTTCATCAATAACCATTTATGCAAATCCATTTTTTTAAATACATTGTCAATCTAATAAAAGTCTTATGATGTTGAGTTGTATCAACATTCTTAATGTCTAAATCAACATAAGAAGATTACTAATGATGTTTACAATGAGATTTTTTTGATTAGATTAAAATGGGAAGGGCTCATACCCATTACAAAGAAACTATCAAGGCAAAAGGGAGGAGGCTCACAAAAAGTGAAATAACAAAAAAGAAACTCACTAGAAGCGAGCCTAGAAAGTACCACTAAAAACCCATTCTTTTGATTGGAGCATCAAACTAGTAACATACCAACTATAACAAGCCAAAACACACACGAGTGATCCCACAATAATGGGTTACACTTTTTGGCTAGATCTTCATTTTGTTACACCTATAGTAGCTAAACCATAAAAAATTGAAGAAGAAACAAACTAGTGCTTTATGAGATTTTGTGTGTGGATTCTAATTATATTTATAAAAATAATTTAAAAATAAATTGTGAATCATTTTATGTAATTTTAATAACTTATTTTCTCTACTAAACAACAATTTTAAAAATTCATGTTTACTTCATACAAAATAACCACTTTTATGGAAAGGATACAATTATAATTTTTGAAATATGGGTTTTTCACACCAATATCTAGTGCATGGATAATTTTTCATAATTTTTTGTTGCATTTTTTCTTTTTAATTAATTTTCCAAGTTTGAATAATTAGAGATTGGATAGAGGTGTACTTCATACCACATAACTTTTTTTGTATGTATTTGAATTAACTTATTCTTTTTTTGTTCGAATAAGGACATCAATACCTAATGCACATGTATTTTTTAGATTTTTCTTTTCTATTTTCCTATTTTTTCATATGTGTGAAAAAAGTACCTTGATTCTCATTGAAAAACCTACACTCACAAGAAATAAAAAATAAATAATGAAACATCAAAAATTGTCATCCTATGTTTGAGGGATAGAACAACCAATTTCTCCAAATTTCATTCAAGGAAACCTTAGAGATATGAATCCAAGGATGGAATGGGGGAAAGAGATCTACAATAAGGTTTCCTAGGGTGTGATTAAAGGCTAAAAGGGGGTTCACCACCAAGCTAGGGCTTGGAAAGAAAGAGATGAATGCAATATGAAAACCTAACTATATGATATAGACTATGAAACTAAAATATAGAATGAAAAACTGAGAATGAACATAAAGGTACCTAGATGAAAGGTGTGGTCAAAACAAGCTTTGAAACCCTGCAATTCTACTACTAGATGCTCACTTAGACTAATACACTAGTGTGGGTGATTTATTCTTAGACTAAGGTTTCTATGCAAAAACTAGTATCTTTCAGTAGCTGATCTAGATCTCCTAAAATATGGAAAAGGACAGTACTGGGACTAATATGCCATAAGTGGTGATTTAGTCCCAGTATTAGGGTTTGGCTAAATTTTTGGTATTCTTTAGTGAAAAGCTTTGAGTCTGAAACACTGAATTTCGCTCTATAGGTGAATTTCTGTGAAGATGACAACCTTGACAACTTTCTTCAACATTTCAACTTAGTCTTCAAAGGATTTTCAAGCTCTAAAATACCTAAATATGAAATCACACATGTAGAGAGAGAAAAAATTGTTGATTGTTAGGAAATAGGGGTTTACCTCGGTCAAACCCCATTTAGGTAATTAAACCTTATGATGAAATATTGAAACATGAAGCATGAACAATGATACCTTGAATGATGTCTTGAAATATAAGTTAGCAATCTAACATGAAGTGACCATGTATAATGTAGATCTTGATCTTGAATTGTCTATGAAACGATCTCTAACTTGGATATTGAATACTGTATCACAACACTAGCTCAACAACATGATTGATGCATTGTGCCTTTGACATGATGGGGTATGTGTAGGATCATGATGGGCCAAAAAGTGGCAATATGATGGGTATTTGTAGGGTATGTGGTTGACGACTTTTTTTTAACCCAAAATTGATGAAATGAAAAGGGTTTTTAAAGAAGATTCTCAGCTTTCTATCAATGTAAATTATGCTTTACTTTGAATTTAATAAATAATTATTATTCATTTTCTATTTGAATTAAGACTAAAGTGCTAATTGATAGGCTGATTGAAAAACATCTATAGCTTTCAAATGGTATCACATTTTTTGAATCCAAAACATGCATCACATTCTATGCTTAACATACTATAGGATTAAAAAAATAAAAATTGAATTTCATGAAGTTTTGACCAAGTTAAGGTGGTCAGACATATAAGTTTTTATATTTTTTAAAAGTTGTGCTAAAAAATTCATAATTAATTATTTAACTAGAAAAAAATTGCAAATAAATATGCATCACATCCAGAAATGAGTCATATACTTATGTCTAAAATATTATAAAAGAATATTATCATTTTATTGCGGTTAGGGTGGCTAGACAGACACCTACTTCTTATTTTTTTCCTAAAATTTAAGTACTACTGTATTGAAATTTCAAATTTTCACCAAATAGAATTTTTTATTTTTTAAATAAACCCAGTAGTTTAGAAACTACATTCAATTTGCTATAGATTCTATTCTTACATATTTTTGAAATAATATAGATAACTTATTCAAATTTTTACGTCAAGTTTCCTAACTTTGATTTTTCTAAAATTTTTGCCACTTAAGGGCCTATTTTTTCCATGATGATCCTGCACATACCCGATGATGGATCTTGACTTGCTGCAACAAATAATGAATAAATATGCCCTTGAATGCCTGAGGAATGCTCTTGAATACTCTATGATGCTCTTGTGAAGTCTTAGGATGCTTGAATCTTGATTGCTTAGTTGATATCATGAATTCTTAGGTGAAATAATGATTTGAAACCTTTTTTATATAGTTTCTTCATCTAACTTACTATTTATTAGATTCCAAATGTTGGAATTCATGAAATTTGAATCCAAAACCCTAATTTCCTGCTCAAAACCTTAAAAAGGAGCCAAATGGGACTCATAAGCCACTTGTGGCATATAGGTTTCATGAATATGAAACTCACCATGCTCCCTTCAGGTTTTGGTTTTTGGCTAAGTACTAGCCCATGCCTTCAAATAAATTCATCAAACCCTTTTTGACAGTCACCATGGCCTCTTCCATGTGCCCACTCATCTCTCCCCAAAGGATTTTTCTCCTTACTCTTCTATCAACCCCTAATATACTCCCACATGTCTTCACTACGGGTTCTCTTGGTTGATTCCTTTCACTTCCTTGTCAGTCCTTGCTTGTGTGCCACGTAGCTTGCATTCACAAAAAGATTCAACAGACCCCACAGGTGGCATCTATCAAATCTTATTGCCACACGTCCCTTCAGAGCGTGCTTCTTCAATCCAAGGAACAAAGCGAACAAAGGGTTGTGATATGCTACCACGTGTTCTAATTGCCTATTCAAGGAGGCAACACTTGTTTGCATAGGACTTTGTTGGGAATGTTGCCATCATTCGCAGGGGATGCACCTGAATGGAGGGTGACCAAATGCTATGGCTCGAATCTTTTCTGTTACATCAGCCGAGAGAAATCATTGCGTCAACATTATTGCTCAGGATTCATAATCATTTTAGTTGTTGCTCACCAGGTGGTGGAGGGTTCACTATAAATACTAATCTTTGCTTCTAAAGAGGGGTTCCAGTCTCCGAGTTTGAAGATTACATGCTACATTTTTTTCAAGCTTCACTAGTTTTGGAATTACAAGATTTTTGGAGAGACCAGGCCTTTTATTGTTTATATTATTGCAAGAACTCATAAACTATGCCATTGTTCACCCTCTCTATTTCTTATGTTATTCAGAAACTTTATACTATGCCATTATTGCTTGAATGATTTATTTGTCATACTTATGCAATATGAATGCAAGTTTTCTAGTTTAGATCATGTGTTTCGACTCTTCCTTTCAGTAAATGGGTGTGATTATTATTTAATGTCATTGAATAGTTGTTCATGCTACAATCCTTAATTTCTGTTATTCTAAGACATGGTAAATTGCTAAGCAGGCCCTTAAATCATATCCAAAAGATAGGTTTATCGTTCCTTTTATCTAAATTTTGGCACATCGCCTTAGTTAGATTTTTTATTTTTATATCTGCTTCTATTTCGCTTCTTTAAAAATCTAAAGGTCACTTAGTTTAGCAAAATAAGTCCCCCATAAACTGAGTTTCGCACAAAGGGATATTACCTTGCCAATTTTTGGCATCAATTTTTTTTCTCTTTCCTGGCATGCCCAGTGGGACAAAGCTTAGATGAATCCAATTTTTAGAAGGGTGTATGATCCATCGACTTGTTACTAGGTTCTAAAAAAAAAATCCTAGTTTATTAGTACCACCATTAGGGATAGTACAACCTGCAACCCAATTAGTGAACATTCCACTTCCTCCTCTCTTTCCGCTAGCCATGTTGCCTACCACTAATAGAAATTATGTGGCATGGGGCACCAAAAGCCCTCTTGTTGTACTAGTAGCACTTTTCATTTGGTCTGCTATCCCAGTTTCTACCCTAAAGGCTATACCTAAATTCACTAAAGATGGCTCAAGAACACCATCTAAATATTTGTAAGATGTTGTAGATGTATGTCTAGAACATGGGGTTACAACCCAAAATGTGGTGTTAAGATTGCTTGCCACCTCTTTCAGGGGCAAGGCACTGGATTGGTACCACACATTGCAAGCAAACATTACCAGTACCTGGGATGAGCTAGGTGAATCTTTCTATCAAATATTTTTGAATGAAGGAGACTGATCATCACTATATTATCAACTAGCAGTTATAAAGTGGGTCGTGCACGAAGCCATGGCTGAATTCAATGCTCAGTTCCATACAAGCTAGCAGCGGACTCAAGTTGATATCTACCCACCGCCCGATCTAGCATTCATGTTCTACTTGAATTCTATCAATCCTGACATTTCAATGATGATCCAGTCTCTTGACAGAACCACATTACTAGGTGCATATAGCATCACTATGAAGGAAGAGAATAATTTGATATACATCAAGAAATTTCCCCCTCAACCTAGCATTCCTATATTCCAAAAAAAATCACTTCTTGCTCAAGAGATGCCTTCTACCAGTGCACCGACTCCTCAATCCATGTACATGTATCTAAGTGTGTCACAAAATGTTGCCTCTACTTCCAGCTCTTCAAAGGAGGAAATCAGTGAGTTCAAAGAAATGTTGCGAACTATTGTCAATGAGATAATCATTATCAAGTGTAACCAACCCGTACCTTTGAAGCTAGGTACCTACTAAAATTATCAAGGTGAAAGGTCCTCTTACCAACAAAACTAGTTCCAAGGAGGTGCCCGCACAAATCTACAGGCACAAACAACAAATCAAATAGTATCGGTACCTTCTCCACTAAAAAGTACTAATCTAAGCTCAAGTAAAGAGTTGACAATGGGGAAAAACAATTTGATTGGTGTCACCAACCCCTGGTGTTTCCCTTGCGGTGATTCGCACATTCCCTGAAATTGCTCATGCAATAACCTACAACAAAAGGTGGCAGAGCAGTGTAACCAAGCCACAATGTCAAACCCCAGAAGCTATGTGCATACGTCTTCACAAATGGACAATGCGGTGCTCACTGGACAAATGTAGGGGATGTCACTGGAGCAAGAAGAAGACATCACTCCTAATCATGCACTCTTCTCATGGATGAAAGAAGAAGAGGCGGTGTTTTCCAATAATGCATCCACATCTAAAACACTGAAAGTACAATCAAACTACAACACTCGCTTGAAGAGGATATTTATAGGTGAACCAGTTGTCCTGCAATTAGTCAGCCTACAATCTAAAAGTGCTTATGACCAGATTCCTAGTACCTCCATAGTGTCGCCACAATGCCCACCATGAAAGGAAATTGTTATAACAAGAGCAAAGGATTAGAAACCCTCAAATCCTCCACTACTTAATATGGTAGAATAATTGAAAAATAATTCGCTAATTATGTGTCTCTGTGAGATATTCTAGCCATCCCAAAATAGAAGACACTACTACAAAAGGCTCTCCTAGAAGACGTAAGGGCAACACCAATGGAGTAGTTTCCCAAAGCAAGGGTTGTTGATCAACCATCTTCTACAAAAGTTCTTACAAATAGCACAACAAAAGCCCTTGCTAAAGTAAGAGATAATTCAAAGCCTCAATCCTTCTTAACTCTCATTATAGGGGATAAATTATTACACAATGCCATGATTGATTCTGGTGCTACCACCACAATTATGCCTAAACAAATAGCTAGAGCTTTAGGACTCAGCTATGAACCCTTAAAAAGAGGATGGATGTAGCTTGATGGAAACAAATTCAAAATAGTAGGTGTCATCAAAGCACTCTCCTTAACCCTATTCACTTGCCCTAGTATCACAGTGTCACAAGACACTATGATCATAAATGTTCCCTTCATGTTCAACCTCCGCCTATCCCGAGAATTTACTTCAAAAGTGGGTAGATATCTATCCTTGGATTGGTCAGATTTGATCCTTACAACTAAGCATGGTGCGAAGGTGAAGATAGAATCAGAAGCTTTGCATTCAGAACATGTAGTCAATGAAGCCATGATCAACTTTGAAGCCATGCATACCTCTATCACCAAGCAAGAAATTTATTGCACTAAGCTACTAGAAGATGAAAAATTCACTAGAGACTTGATTGATCAAGATGTTCTCTTAAGGAAACATATAGATGCCGACCCTTTCCAAAAATACCATGCTATTGGGTTGGGCACCTATGTCATCTATGATGAAGATCAAGTGCTCCCAATGGTTGTCAAATAATTTGAAAGTAGTCAAGCCTCATAACTGTGGACATTGCACTTCGATGGAGTAAGATGTAAGAATGGCGTAGGAGCCTGAATATGTTTAATGTCCCCACAAAATGAAAAAATAGTGAGGTCTTTCCTCTTCTAGTTCACTTGCTTGAATAATGAAACTGAATACGAAGGACTAGCATGCAAGGTATCAGCCTTGCATAATGGATGGGAATAAATAAACTAAAACTATTCAGAGATTTCGAACTAGTAGTCAATCAAGTCCAAGGAGATTTTGTAGCCAAGAATATCCACATACGATCCTATGGGCACTGTGTTTGGGACCTGATTGATGGATTTGAAGCCTTTAACATTTAGATGGTGCCCCAAGAATAGAATACAAATGCAGATCACATGGCATCAATCAGATCTCAATTTGATTTTGCCTCTTATCTCATTCACAACAAACACTCTATATGAGTAATAGTCTGATTGGTGATTCTATATAATGACCAAAGTTGGAAAGTGTTTGAAAGTGATGAAAACATTGCCTTGTGTACCAATGTACTTAGTTTCCACTGGGGCATATGAAAAATCAGAATTTTTTTTATTTTGATCACGGCAAGTTATTCTTTGAACCAACACAACAAGTACATTGCTTCAAAGAGGGGCAAAATGTAGACACATCAAATTTGCATTATGCATATTCATCCACTCAATAAATAAATCAAATGCATCACATCCATTCACCTGGTAAATCAGGTTCTTATCATTTAAATATATCAAAGGATCACATCATAGTTTAATTAAATAAATCAAACTTTATTTAATTAAAATCTCAAAAAAGCATCTTCCATCCTTTTCTGATTTAAATAAATCAACTATATTAAATCCAAAAAGTCAAAATCATCTAAACACCATTAAGCTAACCTAATCATCATTAATTTAATCTAACCATGATTAAATGCTAATCTCATCCCACTTGCATTATCTAGATTTAGCCACTTGCACATATAAATAAATTTATTGATTTATTAAATCCAAGATTTTCCATCAACGTGGCATTTATGGGGAATATTCCCTCAACTTTGAATTCAAAGGCAAGTTGATTTTCTCTTCCAACATTTCATTTATTGCTCATTTTCTTGTCCCCCACTTAGCATTTACTCTCAAATTTGAATTCAAATTTTCCCTCTCATGGGCACTCTTCCCAAATCTTGCACATACATCAACCAATCACATAATGACAAGTGTCCTTCTTTCATTGGTCCAATCTTAGTCCAACATTGGTCTATCTACAACACTTAGCATTTTGAAAATCTATAAAATGGAGGCTTCATCTCTTATCAAATCCTTCACCATCTCTCCACAATCTCTTGCAAGGTCACTCTCTTCATTTGAGAATTGATCTTGTCCATTTCACTCCATCATCTCCATCATCTACACAACTTGATGCAAGGTCATTCTCTTTGAGAATTGATCTTGTCCATTTATCATCTCCATATCCATAGCAATTTCATCACTAGCTTATCAATCAAGGATTGGGAAAGGGTCACTAGCACATGTGACACCAATCCACTATGAGATGAAGTTGATTCATGTTGTTTGTATGCTTATTTGGTTTTTTTTGTTGTTTTAATATCTTACTTAGAATATCTAACATGTTTCATTATCTCATAGGGATGTTGAGGATTATTTTGGTTTTAAAATTCTAACCATATGCAGATTTTCACATCCACATAATCGTGCTAGAAGGAGGGCAGTAGCTTAAAAGTCTTTGTCTACTGTTTGCAATGGCTTAAAAATAAAAAAGTTTATGTCCGCTATTTTGTATGCTACCTGACCAAGGCATTTGCTTAAGAGCTTCTTATGTTTCTTCTTTTACGCATATCCTACATTCATTGCATTCCATGAAATCACTTTTCCTAGAAACAGATGGTCAAACCATTCACGTACCTTTTCCATGCATCCCTATTCCTGCTCGCATATTTACCAGGGCATTTTCATCTACAACATCTGACAAAGTACATCTATCCTATATGCCTTTAGTGGATGTCCATATCCTACTTCAAAAGAAAACACTTTCATGTTTTGCACAGACAGGAAGGGTCTTGGCAAAGGTTGGGGTAGTCGGGTCGGGTTTTACAACTGCTATCTACATTTGCTCAAAGTTTATGAAGCCTTTCTTTTAGATCCACTGGTGTGTATCTTGCAATCATGCTAGTCCTAGTAGTTGGAGATATAGATCCCATACCAATATACTGAGTGAAAGTTGATCCCTTTGTCGATGCAGAGAAAGCAAGGGCATGGACCGTTCCAAATTCTTTCCTAACATCCGAGCTTGCAGAAGCAAAGATAGCTAGAAGAGAGAAGGAAGCACCTTAGACAATCCCGCCATCATCAGGTGAAGCACCAATTCATGCAGCAATTCCTGTTGATCGAGACCGAGATGTTGTTGCCATCCAGTACCTATCACTGTTAATGTTGTTGTTGGCATAAAAAGTGGTAGACTTCTTTGCACCCCCACTATCGTGAAAATATACTTGATCTGTTGGTGTCTAAAAAATTTCTTGTCATTGTCCAATTTTGAACATTATTAGCTGGCAGGATTTGCCTTGATTGCTCGCCTATTTAAGGAGTCGTTGCAGCCATATATAGTAGCTACTTTGCATTGTATTGTATCTATCTTTAAATATTGTTGTATTTGTCTCCTTAATTTTGCTATTAGACATTGAGTATCGTAGAATTTAATCCATTATGACATTTTGTCGAATCTATGATGAATGGTTAAAAAGATAGGATACACTAGGAAAGGCACCGCAATAGTTAAGTAAGCCAAGCACAAAGACAAACGTTGGAAAGTTTGGAAAGAACGTAGTCTTTGAGGAAATACATAAGCACGAAGTGTAAGCATAACATTTGTATGTGGATAAAAACTTTTGTCGACATAAATGTTGTGAGATTATTAGGTAGAAGAATTGGAAACTCCAATGCGAATGAGATTGGAAAGTAGCTGAAATGAAGTAGAGAGTGGACGTGTCACTGCAACAATGGACAATGTTAGTACCAAATCTTCTCCCCCTACTTCGATGGATGCCTTGGTTATAGAAGCTACAACTAAGATCTTTAAAATTTGGAAAGCCCAGTAATCCTCCTCGGGCAGTGTGGACATTGAAAAGGGTGTTGATTGTTTGCAGAATGTAAAAATCAAGCATAGAAGCACAGCTACAGAGTTTGAGATGAATAAATGTACACACCTATCCTCTTTATCATCATTATTTTTTGTCAATTTCTTTATCAAATGATTTTACATCCCATCCACTCACTTATGCGTATTTCTTACTCTTAGACTTGTTTGCAGATAGCCCCATTAAAATGTGTTGATGGAAAGTAGCCATTTACAGATTTAATGTGATTTTCTAATGTTATATTTAATGTTTTGGATGTTTGCAGATTATAAGCCATACGCCAAGAGAATATTCACATGTATTGTCATCTATCAAAATTCATTTGGTCACTATTACTTTCATTGCTCATAACAGATTCGGTCATTTGCTTTCGTTATGATATTTCAATCAATGCTTATTTCTTTCAATCTAATATTTCTTAATTTTTGTCTTGGAATCATTTCATTCTAATAGAGGAGAGCAAAAAAAAAAAATTAGAACGGTGAAGTGGCATTGATTTATTTCTTTTAATTAAGAAGGAGCGAAACTTTAAGCAATTAGTTCTATCTGTTTCAAGCTGCTTCACCACACACAATGTAAAATCTTACATTTTAATGCAATGGCTGCTAATCTTCCATTCCTTGTACCACTGGTATTAGAAAAAAATTATAGATGAAGGCGCGGGTAAAGTGGTGGAATCCGGTTTTACACCTACAAATACATTTGCTTAAAAAAATAAATGTTTTTGAAAGTCTTTTCTATATAAAAAAAAGCGTTTTATGCATATCCTGCAATCAAATCATTCAAAACATTTCTTGCTAAACCATCATGTCAAACCGCTTTTTAGTGACTCAAAAGTGTTATATATATATATTTTTTGGTCAAAACGCAGTGAACATCTTATTTGCCTTGTGTACGTTGTCTTTCCTGCATACTGCCTTCATTATGAACATTTATGATGACATTAATCAGAGAAAGTTATCTTATTAGCTTTAGGACCATTAATCTTGGCATATGTGGTGTGTACAAGTGGGTAGAACAGTGAAAAAAGCATGTGGTTGCGTGGTTTATTAGTGGTCAACAAAAGTACCTCTTGTCATCAAAACATAGCAGACTACCTTGTGCATACAAATTACTTGCATTGTTTTTGTTTGTTTAAAACTTTCTATGGAGGTGATTATTTTGTGATATTTATTCACTTGTAGTTGACATTCTTTTTCCTTAAGAGTCATGCATTTATGTTTTTGCAGGGATCCTCATTAATTGGCGTTGCTCCTTTATGACTTTTTTTTAGGCTAAGTGAAGAGGATTTGAAAATATCACTTAAATTGTTGTAAATATTTGCTTCATTTTGAAATCATTAAAGGAAAATTGAAGTTAATTAAACAAATCCTCACATCCTTACATTCTTCTTCTTTTTTTTCATTTTATATAGGTGAAAACAAAGGAAAAGCGAAAGGAAAAGGCACAAACGAACAACGAAGGCACAAGGCACAAGGAAAACAAAAGGAGGAGGATTTTTTTTGAAAACTCAAAGTGTTTTTAAATGCTTTAAGTGTTTGTTCAACACTTCTTTACAAAATTGTTACCTTTTTGCTCCTAGGACACTAATTTTCCTTTGGGTCTAAAAAGAACAATTTGATTTTTTCCATTCGCAAAAGGTTAAAATTCAAGCTTAGACACTTACTAGATTTTGTTTTTGGCTAAAAATTGGACAAGCAATCCTCACACTTCATTTTGGTGCTTAAGACGAACTCACAAATGATTTGAAGGCTATAAAATTAACAAGTGCTTGAATTGTGTGATTTTGTCTTTGGTGCATTTTGAGTGCGTATCCTCTCCCCTTGCGCTTTGTGCGATCTAGGGTGCAAGAGAAACACTCCAAATGCATTTTATTGTTTTGAAACACTTCGATTTGGGCTTAAAATTGGACAATATCTTGTGTGAGTGTGAGTAGGGGAATTTTAGCATATATTCTATTTCTTTGTGCCGTCAAAGATTGATCGAGTTACAGATTGTGTCTTTGCTTGCTTTTATTTATCTTAGAGAGCCTTCCTTGGGGAAAAAGCACTCACCCAAGGGAATGACTCAACCAATAACACTCTAAAGCCAAGAGTATTTCCAGCCGAGATATAAATGTGGGTATTGGTTAAACACCATTATCACGTGGTTGGCTCTGACAAGATGGATCTGAAAGGGGACTCTTGCCGAATGGGTCAATCTCCACGAACGAAAAGTCCTTACTAGAACCCATGTGCTAGAATTTTCCAAAATCCTTAATCTATTTGTTGGTTCAAGAACGGTCATTCTGAAGCCATCCCACACTTTTATGGTCTTCTAGTAGAGATGGAAAGCATGCCATGGGAGTTTCATGGGTGTTGATGCTTGGCTGCCCCGATTGATGATAATGAGCAGTGGAGGGGAGCTAGTGGGGTCAAGCATCTAACCATCCACTAGAGATAAGCATAGCTAGACTTATCCAAGTGGGAATCCAATAAATATTGTCTTACACATCCATAGGGCTTGTACTTGTTCTTCATTTGAAAACACAGTGTTGTATTCAAAAACATTTTGCAAACAAACATTCAACATGATTTTCAAAATTTCAAACCCTTTTGAAGACAAATATCATTGACTCAATCCATATGTTATTGCTTTCCCTTGGGATTCATGTCCTTAGAGGTTCCTAAGCATTGGATTATACCTCAATTTGTCTTCTTGAGTAAACAATAGGAAAACCCTTGCCTCAAGTTCATTGAATTTCCACATAAAATATCTTGTGGGGTTTAAAGAAATTAAGACATTGGACATTCAGTTTGAAACCTAATCAAGAAGTGTGTTTGTGGTAAAAGTACTCATTAAGCAAAGATAACAAATTGGACCCCACACATGTGCTTGATATCTTTTGGTCATATTGGTCTTTTGATTGCTCTTAGAGAAAAGTGTGTTCTTCAATACCTTGGCCTAGTAAAAAAAGTCTCTCTAAGCCTCTTAGGATCAAATCAAACACTTCATCCATCTAAATATTTATCATCTCCATCCCACCAAATAACTTTAGAGCTTTTGAAAACATCATTATCTAGACTTGGGTACATCCTTAAATCAAAATCAAAATCACCTTATTTAGTTAGGTGTATGGGAATGCATCCTTTCTCATACATCTAATTGAATTAGCAAACCTTTGAACAAGTTCATCCTAAAGATCACATCCAACATCTTAGGGTTTACAAGTTCACTATCCAAATCAACCAATCAAAATCAAACCCTAAGTCTAGCATTGATCCAAAGTTCCTAAACATTCATCATCCATATCATTCACCCCTTTCATCATTCATCCCATTATTGGTCCTAAGAATCTTAGAGGTCACTTTTGCAACAAGGTCAAAACACAAGAGGAACATGGAATATACACTTGATCCATACATCTTGAGTAATCTAAATCAATTGAATCTTCAAAGCCTTACAATGTCGATTGATCATCAAAACTCACACTTATACAATCCATACATGGGACCATTACTTTCGACAAATGTCAATAGAACAACAAGTGTGATTATGCCCAAATCAGAGTTTGGAACACCTTTTTCGATGGTAGATCTAAATCCAAACCTACAAGTCTATCAACTGAACAATTAAAGCATGATGCTTCAAATGAACAACATCATCCCATCAAATCCCTACAAGCCAAATGATAATTTACCAAGCACAAATATTCCAAACATGAACAATGGTCAATTTCAACCCATCATGCCAAAGCTGAGTGTCATCAAAAATCAAAATATTGTCCAAAATCAAACACAACTGGACACTCCAAATCCACTTAAACAAAAGCCAAATCAAGGGAGTCAAATTCAAAATCAGGATCAAATTTCACTAGAGCAACTTGCTTCACATGCCAAACTAATTGAACTATTGGGCCAAGAGATATCTTCACTCCAAAATCAATACAATCTTCCATTGGTTAATCCATGTCATGAAACCATTGAGTTGTGTCCACAACCACAACAATATCTCCAAGGTCAAGAAGTTAGATATCAAGGTCAACCACATCAACAAATCGAACCCCCACGTGTCGAAGATCAATCACCACATCTCCAAAATCAATCACCACAAGGTCAACTTAAAGTACAAATCTCACAAAGAAACAAGAGACAATACACACCACGTGGGAGACCAATTGAATCAATCTTGCAACAATTGGTACAAGAAAATCTCATCAAGCTCCCCATCTATGGGAACTATCAAGAACCCCTAGTTAAACCACCAAGGTATAATGAGGAGCACTATTGTGATTATCACAAAACAAAGGGACACACAACTTTAAGTTGTATTCGACTAAAAAATCTCATCAAGATCTAATTGATCAAAATATAATTGCTATTGGGGACAATGATAGCATTGTCAATCTCTCCACCACAATTGTTGAAAACAATGATCAAGATCAATCCATCAATAAAGATACTTTTGCCTCATCTAATGAGGCATTGACCAATAATCATGTTGAAAATGTCTCTACATCGCCTTATGAGTTAGAGGACATATCTCAAGAATTTATGCCAAAGCATGATCAAAATCCTTCACCAAAGTCTACCAATGGTTCCTTCCAAGGCATGTTGACCCCCTTCAACCTCATGATTACAGATCCTAAAGAATTCCTAAACTTGACACTTGAGAATATTGAACCACTTAACATGTCTAATGACGACATCCAAGAACCCTTGGTAAGAAATCCATCCTTTGAAATGGACCCATGTCTAGAACTTGATCCAAAGCATGTTGAAAGCAACTCTGAAATCATTCAAGATCAAGAATTTGTATCTTCAAGATACTACAATAATCTAATGGACACTCTCCTATCTATGCAAGATGATCATATCCATACTCCTCCATATACCCTTGAGATGCTTTCTATAGATGGACACATAGATGATCTTCATCTAGAACAAGATTGTGTTACACAAAAAGAGTAGATTCTTAACTCCTACAATCAAACAGAATTGTCAACATGAGGGTCAAATATGTCCCAAACTCATATTGAGGACATCATGAATAAAGATATCCAACATTATCCGCTTAAGGAAACAAGTTAGATAGAACATCTAGAGTTAGTGAAGCAGCATATTGAAACATCACCTACAGTGGTCAATTTTTGCAACATGTTTATTGAACAAGACATCTCAAAAACAGCAGAATCAAGGAATAAAGGTGATAGTATCACCATACTGGGGGCAACTTCGTCTCAAGAAAACGTCAACATAGGGAGCATGAAGAGTCCTTATGATGAAACTAGTGTCAATACTGCAACCAACCATGTCATAAATCTTCATCCACCCATCACCCCATCTACATATTGGGACCAACGTCACAAGGAAGATTTGAATCAAAGTACGAAGAATGTTATCAAAGAAAAAGAAGCTAAGAAGCATAATGGACAAATCAAATACAAATGGATACCAAAGCATATGAAGAAAGATCATCCCTATCAAACTCCATTAGTAAAAGAAACTATGGAGCAAAATAAAAGAGGGAAAAGTATCCATCAAAGATGTCCATAAAAGCAAAAGCAGGCTTTTCTAGCGACGTACAAAGTGTATCAAGCAGTTGGTCCTAATCCCATGTACACTTCCGTATCCACCCATCATTGCTCATCTTCCCAAGTTTGGAGAGTCAAAGGTTCCAAGCTGTCAACCAATCCATCTCTTATCCCTAAACACACTCCATCCACGCCTCCACACATAATATCCAATTCTTACATTGACCGTGTATTGGCAATGACCCTTCATCATAAGGATTTTGAAGGCACTTTATTGTAATGTGCACACCAAGACAGAGTTAACTCCAGTATCAACAAAGCAGATCAGGAATCTCAAAAGCTATATTCAAGTGCACATATCTTAGCGAAACAACTTCTTCAGGCAAGATATTGGTGGCACATTTTGACAAAGGCACCTACATCAACAACACCTCATGATTCAGCATGAGCTTAAAATCTTTAGAAAAAATCAAAAAAATCAAAAAAGCAAAAAATCCAAAAAAATCAGAAAAAGGATTGAAAACAATAAAGATAAAAATCATTCTCTAGTGAAAACCACTACGGTGGCACTTTGGGCAAGACCATGATGAAAACCTGGAAAACATGCATCATGTGTAGAATTGAGCATCTACTTGCGCCAGTTCAGATGAAAACATCTCATCCCATCTGTAATAAATTGAGCATTCCATCCATCTTATCCATAATAAATCCATTCATCCATAAACCATCGATCCAATCCATTTTCATCCATCTGCATCCATCATCCGAGTGATCTTGATCTTGATGAAGTTTGGGGCACACTTTACAGTTGCTTATGGTAAACATCTTGACATGGGTCATTTTCATTGGTCCTATCCTATCCAGCATTATATGAGCCATGAAGCATTATCCAAATGAGCATTCGTTATCCAAACACCTTATCACAAGATAATCCGTATCCATCTATCCATACACCTACTTGAGCATCCATCCATAACATTCCATGCATTTCTAGACATTGGGGGCAGATATTTACATCTTGCTTCAGGAATAAATCTTGATCTATATCCTTCACCTTATGTGGCGATCTGAACATTGGAAAACGTGAAATAAAATTGGTCAAAGCATCTGCAATCCAAAATCCAAATCATAGCCCATGGCATATTTTGAGGAGATGACATTCCATATCAATCTTCATCATTCATCGAACATCAATTCGAACAATCAATATTAGTTGCATCTAACACACCCTTCAAATGTCACATCCAATCATTCAAAACAACTTTTGTTCTAAATCAAGCTTCATCAATCATGATCAGTCAAATCCAATCAAAACATCAACATCAACCCATCATTATCTCGGGATATCATTGTGTTGCTTAACACTATCCTTGCATTGTTGTGCATCCTCAACAATGTTATCATCATCCATCCTTTCATTGTTGTGCATCGTCAACAATGTTATCATCATCACTCCTAATCAATCAAATCCTCACATTGTTGTGTATCTTCAACAATGTTATCATCATCATCAATCCATCGATTCAATCAATCAACATTAGCTTGGTCTTCAACAAAATTCCAAATAGAACACTGATATCATCACACATATCCATATCCAAATTGTCAAAATCATGCGAAAATCCAAAAAAATCAAAAAATCATCAAAATCCATAAACATCGAAAACATCAAAATCCAAAAAACATTCAAAAACATTAGAAAACCCCAAAACATCACAAAAATCAAAAATGAAAACATTTGAAAAATCTAAAATCCAAAAATAGCCTCAAAACATTTCAAAATGTCAAAAACATCCAAATATTTAAAAAAAATCCACCCATCCCATTTCACTTTCACCTGCAATAATCAATCATCCATAATAAATTGATCATCACCTTCATCCTTTGTCAACACAAACAGAAACAATCATAGCAGTCAGCAAAAACAAACTTCAATCATAAAATCAAAATCAAAGCAACAAATCTTTAAAACAAAATCAAAGTCTCAATCATTTTCAAACATGTCAGTCAACCTTATATCAATAGCCTATCAATCAACTTATCAAACCATCATCATCCTATACAATGTATGTCCTCGGATATATCGTTCTGGCAACGGGCATCATTTTGGATATCACCTGGATTCTTATCCTATCAAAATAAATCCCTTTGGCTAGAGGTATGAAGAACATTGACTTGTTTGCGTACTTGATCTTTTCTTTTGATTTATCTCATTGCGCTCATTCCAAGGACCTCTCGATGATATCCGAACAAAGGATTTAGAGAGATAGGAATGGGGCAACAATCATCATTTTTTTGTCTGTTGTGCTTGTTGGACGTTCTTGTAAAATAACTTGGTGAATACTTACTTTGTTAGATATGTATAGAGGATTTTTTAGATAGCTTGTTGACTATTGCATTGATTGGTTATACCTTTCCATGTTTTGGTCCGAGATGTTTGAAACTTCTAAAGTGCATCCTAGCAAGGTTTCCGTATGTCAGGTGTGAACAAGAATACTCCTATCTATTTGTCGAGTCAAAGTCCATCACACTAAGTACAAACAACATCCTGGTCCTTTATACCTTGATGTATCGTGCTTAGGCGTGTTATCAAACATAAAGTAAGTGACCCTTTTAAAACCCCAATCCTTGATAAGAAAATCATCATCATTTATCATCATCATCATCATCATCATCTATCATCATCATCATCTCTAATAAAGTCTCGACCAATCATGGACTTGTTGGATCCTCTTGTCATCATCTAATTTCTTCATCTTCCACACTAACATCATAGCATAAATAGTTAATCATCATCACTAATTCATCCATCATGCATCCGTCATGCATCCATCATGCATTCATATCATCATCATAATATAGATCTGTTAGTCTAAGCATCTCATAAATCATACATTTGCATAATCATAGCATATCACCTCATCAATCTCATCCATCTCATATCAGATAATCATTTAAGTTGTTTAGGATAATATAGATTTGTTGTTCTAAGCATCTTAAAACCATATAATTTGCATCATTGTCCATAACCATCCATTTTGAACCTCTTTATCGCGAGATCGACCCTCAAATCAAATCTTTTCGCTCGATCTCTCGAGGGGGCAATGTACAGTGTACTTACATTCCGCTAGGGCATCCAAAAAATCAGAAATTTTTTGATTTTGATCACGGCAAGTTATTCTTTGAACCAATGCAACAAGTACATTGCTTCAAAGAGGGGCAAAATGTAGACACATCAAATTTTCATTATGCATATTCATCCGCTCAATAAATAAATCAAATGCATCACATCCATTCACCTGGTAAATCGGGTTGTTATCATTTAAATAAATCAAAGGCTCACATCATAGTTTAATTAAATAAATCAAACTTTATTTAATTAAAATCTCAAAAATGCATCTTCCATCCTTTTCTGATTTAAATAAATCAAATATTTAAATCCTAAAAGTCAAAATCATCTAAACACCATTAAGCTAACCTAATCAACATTAATTTAATCTAACCATGATTAAATGCTAATCTCATCCCACTTGCATTATCTAGATTTAGCCACTTGCACATATAAATCAATTTATTGATTTATTAAATCCAAGATTTTCCATCAACATGGCACTTATGGGGAATATGCCCTCAAATTTGAATTCAAAGGAAAGTTGGTTTGGTCTTCCAACATTGCATTTATTGCTCATTTTCTTATCCCCCACTTAGCATTTACTCTCAAATTTGAATTCAAATTTTCCCTCTCATGGGCACTCTTCCCAAATCTTGCACATACATCAACCAATCACATGATGACAAATATCCTTCTTTCATTGGTCCAATCTTAGTCCCACATTAGTCTCTCTATAACACTTAGCATTTTGAAAATCTATAAAATAGAGGCTTCATCTCTTATCAAATCCTTCACCATCTCTCCACAATCTCTTGCAAGGTCACTCTCTTCATTTGAGAATTGATCTTGTCGATTCACTCCATCATCTCCATCATCTACACAAATTGATGCAAGGTATTCTCTTTGAGAATTGATCTTGTCCATTTATCATCTCCATATCCATAGCAATTTCATCACTAGCTTATCAATGAAGGATTGGGAAAGGGTCACTAGCACATGTGACACCAATCCACTATGAGATGAAGTTGATTCATGTTGTTTGTATGCTTATTTTGTTTTTTTTGTTGTTTTAATATCTTACTTAGCATATCTAACATGTTTCATTATCTCATAGGGATGTTGAGGATTATTTTGGTTTTAAAATTCTAACCATACGCATATTTTCACATCCACACCTTGTTCATCCAATAGTTAGGACAATTTTTTGACCAACTCCAACTGAAGATTGTTGAAACCTATGAAGGAAAGATCGTCCAGTTGAAATCCAACAAGCTTCCAAAAGTATTGGTCACTCTCGAAAGCCTTTTTGATTGTGACGATGCAAGAAATGACAAAAAAAAGTTTGTAGTAGACAAAGGTGACTATGCGGCCTTTAGGTTAGAGATGGAAGAAATCTCAAAGTTGGGAAGGACATCTCACATCACGATAAAGAAAGACTTATTGACTTTTGCAAAAATATGAATGAGTAGTAGCCTAGTTATATGACGACCTTAGGGGATATGATCCTGATATCATTCAGCACACAATACAATTGGCATAAGGCGCAAACCTAATCTACCAAAAATAGAGGCTAGTCAATCCCAAGATTGAAGTGCTAATGGCACAAGAATTAACAAATATAATCTAGTCGCAAATTGTCTTCTCAATCAAGCATAGCACATGGGTATCCAATTTGGTCTTAGTCTAAAAGAAAAATGAAGATATTTTCCTATGTGTAGACTTTTGGAACCTAAATAGAGCATCCATGAAAGATCATTACCCACTACCTTCAATGGAGTCAATCCTGCAAACAGTGGTAAGATCAGAGATGTTTTCCTTGTTAGATGGCTTCTTTGGTTACAATCAGTTAAAGAGGAGGATCAACATAAGAAAAATTTCACTACCAAGAGGGGGACATTTTCATATGCTAAGATGCCATTTGGCCTCTCAAATGTAGGAGCTACCTTCCAATGGGAAATGGATATCACTTTCAACAAACTAATCAACAAGATTATCCTAATCTATTTGGATGATTTGATGGTGTTCTCCAAGTTCAAGGATGATCATTTTAATCATCTTGAGATGGTTTTTAAAGAAATGCCAAGAGTTCTGGATATCCCTAAACCCTAAAAAATGTGTCTTTGGAGTTCCACAAGGCAAGCTATTAGGGCATGTGGTGTCCAAATAAGGGATTTCAATTGATCTTGAGTGGGTGAAAGCAATAAAAGAGCTTCCTCTCCCAATCAACAAGAAAGTCATCCAGTCCTTCTAAGGGAAGGTAAATTCTATTAGCAAATTTATTTATGATTTTGCAAGAATAATTAGGCCAATTACCCTAATGCTGAAAAGAGATCAAACATGTAAATGGACAAAAGAAGCCAGAGAAGCCTTTGAGAAAGTCAAGGATGCTATCTCTTCCGATCCTATTCTGGTCAACCCAAACTTATCAAAGGACTTCATAATGTATGTATTTAGTAGCAAGTCAAGCATTGCTACTGTCTTAACTCGGAAAGATGACAAGGGAAAGGGAGAACATTTGATAGCATTTCACTCTCAGACCCTGAAGGAATATGAGACAAACTACAAATTTGTGGAGAGGTGGGCATTTGCAATAGTTAAGGGACTCAAGAAGTTCTGACACCTAATCTCTTGCAATAAGGTGAATATCTATGTTACACATTCTAGTGTACGTGAATACATCATGGAGGGAGAAATCACCGAGAAAAGAGGCAATTGGATCACCAAGATCCTCAAGTACAACATTGAGGTTAAGCCTACAAAAACTATTGAGGGAAGAGGATTGTGTGAATATCTTGCACACGATGAATAAATGGCCACCGAAGAAGAGCAGCCAAAACTAGTCCTAATGAACAAGTTGGAGTCTGAAGGTTGTTGGCTAGTGGATAGAATAAGATTTATGCAAATGGGAAAATATCTGCCATGCCTTCCTTCTCAGAAGAGGATATTCTACCATCTACAAAACAATGAATTCACGCTCATTGAAGGGATATTGTTCAAGAGGAATTTCAACGACATTCTATTACGATGTGTTACCACAGAGAAAGAAAAAAGGATCCTTGAAACTTACCACAATAGCCTTGCAAGCGGGCATTTCTCCACAAAGTCAACTGCCATCAAAATCATGTGCACAAGGTACTTTTGGTTGATGCTATTCAATGATTCCTACTCCTTGGTAAAATCTTGCAAGGAATGTCAATTCTTCGCTAGAAGAAAGAATTCTACAATTCCTATCAATCAGATAGTGGTTGATGAGCCATTCATGCAATGGGGTTTGGACTTCATCGGAATGATCAACCCAGCCTCCAGCATAGGACATAAATGGATCTTAATAGCCATAGATTACTTCACGAGATGGACCAAAGTCGTACCACTAAAGAATACAATAGAGGTAGAGATAGTCAATTTGCTAGAAGAATTGGTGATGAGATTTGGCCCAGCCAAAACTATCATCTCTGACAATGGTAAAGCATTTCTAGGCTCCAAGGTAAGTTAATTCGCACTTACAACATATTCCTTAAAACAATGTCAAATTACTACTTGCAGGGGAATGACTTAGCCGAATCAACAAACAACAATCTGGTCTAAATCCTCAAAAGAATTGGGTCAGAATACTAAATGGAGTGTCACGAAAACCTCTGAGCATCACTTTGGGTGGACAACAAAACTTCAAAGCAAGTCCTCAAGACTTCATCGTATGAGCTAGTTAATGGAAAAGAAGCATTATTTCCTATCTCTATGGATATCCTAGTGTTGCAATTGCTAAAATCTCTCAAGGTGGAACAAAATGATGCAATGGAAGAAAGTGCGGCTAGCTGAGTTGCTAGAAGTACAAGAAAAAAGAGAAAATTCCCTAAAAACCATGACTAACCACCAATAAGTGATTAAAAGGTGGTTTGACAAGAAAGAATTTGATCAAGGTCTAAACTGCAGAGACTTAGTGCTAAAATTTGAGGAAAGGGTTGTGAAGTTAGGTCAATACAAGAAGTTGTATAGCCTTTGGGAGCGCCTATTCATAATAATTCAATGCAAAGAGAACAATGCATATGAGTTAGAAACTATGGAAAATGAAGTGCTGAGAATTCTGGTCAATGAAATTCACTTGAAATTATTCAATTAAGCTTGCTTACCATACCCATGTAAATATGTTTATATTCTTTTCCCTTATTTCCCTTTTGTTTTTTTGGCCAGTCTTTTTATTTATTCTATGGTTCAAGGTGGAAAAGAACAAGTGACCCATTATTGCAAAGAGTAAGGGAAATAAACTCATAGCTAGAAGGAGCAAAAAAATTAAAAACCCATATGCAAAACTCATACATACATGCTGAAAAAGAAAGGATGACCCAGTTGCAGAATCAAATAGAAGACAACAAGATGATTATATAAGGATATATTTTCATTATATATGCTTCAATTTTTACATTTTCAAAATGGCTCAAAGGCCATAGTTCCAAAAGTATATAAGTCTATTTTTCTTATTTTATATATTTTATGAAAATCCTTTTCAGGCATGTATACAAAAAACAAACTAATCACTATGATATTTTTAGAAAGCAAAGGAAAAAACACGAGTCTTCAATTCATGGTGTGGGCAGTAGAAATGGTTGCATCAATGAAAACATGCACAATATCCTCATCCATAGGGGCATTATCAGTAGCAACAACATCATCAAATGGAGAAAAAGTAGGTGGAGAGAACACTAGGTTCCTAAAGTTTGTGTACTAGTTGATGTCATAGAACAACACCATGTTGTAGATATGAAACAGGAAATGGCAAGCTTGAGTTACCCTCTAACAGTGCTCATATTGTGATTGAAGGTGAAATCCACTTAGAAATGGTAGTAATGACATGACTTCATCCTCTTCTATGAACCTTCGAAGTTCGTTCATAATCGGAATTCCCCCACCATGTGTAGCATTTGCAGCGACCTCCCTGAGGCTATTCAGGTACTTCTTAGGAAAAATTTCCTTTACCAAGCACAAAATAAAAGGCATGGAAATTTCTATATCCAACATGGAGGTGACAAAGTGTGATCACACATCAGTGTTAACTCTATACTTGTCCTCATACTCAAGGCAGTCTTGTCCCAAGACCCATTTTATGGCTATGATTGACAACAAGTGCTTGTTCTTCGTCATCCTTTTTAAGCGCCTGGTAGAAATATCACCTAAGCAGGTAGTATGAGACTTATATGACACTATCCTAATTGGGGTGTTCATCCTATCAGACTCTCTGTGAAGACCTTAAAACTATCCCTACAAAGCACCTAAGTCTAGCCTATGAGAACACTATGCAATTGCAAATGCTAAACTGCTAAACCAATTACCTAATATCAATTCTACTCAAAATACTATGTGTGATTTCATTACTGCTTAGATGCCTATTTATAGAAAATGTGAGGAAAGGTGTGGTAATATGATTTCCATAAATGTGATATTAATTGAGTACCAACTTGAAAGCTACACCTAGGCTTGCTCGAATTTCCCACCCAGTTGCATCTGCTGAGTACGGTTTGATGTTTGCAAAACTAATAAGAGCTAATTAATTAGCCTAAGCTAGTGGCAGCAATTGATTGTGTTCTAGATGCACAAGGACTAAGTTGTCATTATCCAAGTATTTTTCTTATTTCGAGGAAGAGCTCATATCTTTTCAAATATTGATTACATCTTTGGCTTAATCATTCCTTTTGTGATATTAATTGCCAACGCATACAAATGCTTAAGCTGCTAGCAAAGTGTTAGCTCAAGTTCCAAGAAAATTACATTGTACATATAGTTTCCAATTATATTTATGAATTCTTGTCAAATAAAAATGACAAGTAATTCATTTTGTACAAGCCAAAGGGTTAGCAGTACATGTCGAATTAAATGCAAAAAGGCAGCTCTCGTCTACCACCTTGAGAGAAAATAGCTAAGTATTGCATGCAAAAAATTTAGGCAATTAAAAGGTCTTTTCAAATACACCACCTAGAGCCAAAGAAATTCCTCGCACATAGCCAAAGCCGAAGTAATTGCACAAAAATTCAAGCTAAAGAAAAAAGCTTCTCATAAATTAACAATGGCAGAAAGTTCAAGCCAAGAACCTAGACAAGTGAAGACACAAAGCTTAGCTAAAGCTATGCGAGGAGCACTAGCCATTAATGTATTTGAGAATTTTTCTTATTCTAAACTGGTTATTCCTAACAAGACAAGATGGGAAAACACAAAGAATCTAGACAAGCCCAAAAACTACAGAGACTAGAGCTTAATTCAAGAAGATTGGGATAATGCTCATGATCCCTTTCTTGCAAAGAACCCTAAAGGATTGAGGGAAGAAGCCTGCAAGAGATGAAGGTGTCCAAAAGGGAAATGTCAACTATAGAAAAAGTAAGGTTCAGTGGGATTCCTCAATAATGGTCCCATCTATGCACTACTGCCCATAATTAGTCGATGTGGCCATTAAGTGTTTCAACCCAAGTACCAACACTATTGAGGGTTGGACTCTATCATTCAACATCAGCCTAGATGCCATCTGGAATATGTTGTGCATTCCAGATTCTATGCAAAGAGGGATGGAAGTGGAGACATTCACTCCTAGACTTGGAGATCATATATGGAGCACCACAAATAAGGTTCTCAAATTTTATAATGAAGAAACCCAAAGGATTGAAGTAGAACAAGAGAAGCCACCAAGAATCCTTGCACCGCATGGTGATTTCAAGGAAGACCTACAAGATGCCTTTTTAATGATGGCATTTGTTCTCAATTCTAGACACCGACCAAGAGGTGCAAACTTTCCAATTCTGTAGGAAAAAATATTACTTCTGGTATAATTTTGTAAAGCACCTTGCAAAGAAAAGGCTAGAGAAAATTGATAAGTACCAAGTTGAATGGAAGTTCATATTTCTCTCTTATCTTGCTCATATGTTTTTGTATAAAAACTCTAATTTATTTGATAAGCTAGTGAAATTGTCTATCTTTGATGAAAAGAATAGGAAAGAACCAGTTTCTATCTAGACCCCTCTCCTCTCTTCTACTTTTGATTATTATGTATTTTCAAATTATTTCTTGACTCTGATTTTGCAAGATTTGCAAGGAGAGGAGGGTATTAATCAACTCACCTTAACTCAAACAAAGTTTATGTAGAATTTCACCCCCAAATGTGACTGGTTTTTTAGAGCAGATCTTACATTCATTCGAATGTGAGGCTTCACTAAGGATCCATTCTATCTTCCAACATGTGTTACAAATCAAGTGTTGTCCATTGAATTTTTCTTGCAAGCGTGCATTATTGATATTACTTTTTGTAGTAGGAAAAAGGTCAAGAAGAAGGGATTCTTCGCCTATTTACAAAGCTTCAAAATAGTGGCCATGAAAAAGAAGCAGACACACCCGCTATTGCAGGCCAAGCTAGCTCATTTAGGATTGGTAATGATCTGTGACAAATGGGATTACAACCCTTTCAATGATTTACCATATGAGCATCTCAAGGTAACTCACAGACCTTGGCCTTACTGGGAGAGGAGACGCAAATTGCTAGAGGATGAAGATGCATTGTTGGTTGACCTTATTCATATCCCCATAGAGGACAATAGGTTGTCGTGGAATGGGTTTTATTTTGTTCTAGTGGATGAGAACCACAAAATGGGAAAGGATCTGTACAATAAGGTAAGGAATGAAGAAGAATGTACTAATGAAAGGATCAAATCCTTTTGGATATATCACTAGGAGACAAAATAGCCTAATGCACCTTATGAAAGAATAAAGGAAGATGAATGGTTTAATGAGCTTTGGGGTGATGAGCACCCTACTTCCGACTCAAGCACTAGCAGAGGTGATGACCCCGATGAAGGAGAAGAGAAAGTAGAAGAGGAAGCTGAGACATCAACGTCCTCTATCCAATAAAGGAGGAAGTCTATAGGGCATTTTCCTATGTCGCTTCAAATATGCGATTGAATATGTCACGAGCCTCGTGGACACTCACCTGAGCCTCAAAAATAACAAGAGTGCCTCAACAACTATAGTTAAAGACTATAGAAGTGGGAGACACCCTGCCAGCTAAATGAAAACATGCGAAAGCTATTCTAGGAGAAGGATCACAAGGAGCAGTCACAAGCCAAGTGCTCGGGGTGAGCCAGGAGCTTGAAGTAAGGAGCCAACAACGCGCAAACCACCACCATAATCCAGTCAACAAATAATATTCGCTTCCGCTTTTCTTACTTCCCAATTTTTGGTATCCTTTTCCATTTCCACACCACCTCTTAAAACAAGTGTTGGCCCTACTTTATCTACCCCTACCACAATGTTTGCAAGATGTTTCTCCCAATTTTCCCAAATTGGGCCATCTATCTTAACACCTCTATGAACCTTTACACTAACCTTCGTTGCTCAATCTCTCCTCGCCTCTCTTTCTGAAAGCTCAATCGCCATTGGCACCCCTATTGCCTTTTCTACCTTAGGTCTGACCAAGTACGCCAAACAAACAAACTCGATTATGAATAGCCCATCACCACAACAACTAATGAGCCCTTCCACTGGTTCACAAACCGAACTATTGCAGGTTCTCTTTTTCTCCTTGAAAACTATCAATCTCCCACCAAATAAAATGCAAGGGCCTTCTACACTTGTGTTCCCTTTTTCCCTACCTCATGGTACACCTATTTCTAGTGGACTAGTTCAGTCACCATCTAAATTCATATCTCAGGTAGAAGCCTCAAAGAAAATGTGAGACCTCAGAATCCAAAAGTGAAAAGTGAAAGATGATAAAATGGAGGTAGAGTCTAAGGTGTATACAGTTTACAATGAAGCACAACCAACACTGAATTTTTCCACCATGTACTCAAATGATGTAAAACCATAGGGGGAAATGTTGCTGGGTGATTACAACATGTATGCCATGGGGCTTGATCTCGTTGCAACCTGACTACTAGATAAGATACAACTCATGGAGGAAATGCAATTGGTGGTGACAACCGACTTCCTAAAGTTTTCCCATCAATTGAAGAAAAGGAAAGAGGAGCTAAAGCTTGTGAAGGAAAGGGTCAGTTTTTTGAAAATGAAGGAGAAATCACTAGAAGCAAAAGTTGCAAGCCTATCTGAGAAAGTGTGAGTGGAAGAGTTGGAGCAGAGAAAAGTCAAAGAGGAACTCAATAAGTCCCAATTTGTTGACCCCACACTACTCAATGAGCTATAGGTGAGGAACCAGAAATATTAGAGCCAAGTGTACTTGGCAGAGCAAAATCTGCAACAAAAGGATAAAGAGTTGGTAGGTCAAGGTGTTCTATATGAGCAGGAATTAGAAAAGAATCATATGGAATTTGAAGGCTGAAAGGCTCCACTTAGAAAATGAGCTTCAAGAGACAAAGTCCTCTCTTGAAACAGAATTGGTGAACCACACCCGAGCCAAGGAGAACTAGTATAAATAGATAAGTAGCTTCGGGGAGCAACTGACATCCACAAAAGAGAGAAATAGGGAAGTAACAGAGGTTATTAACTCAAAGGATGCAAAGATATCCTCTCTAAATATCTCTCTCCAAGCCTCCGCTACATAGCCATACCTCATCCCATTAGCTTGACAATGATATATTTTTTATTGGGAAAAGGTTAAAGCCTTCTGCCTAACACTACAACCAACACTCTGATACATCTTGAAGGCAACAAAATTGAGCCAAGAGGCTCACAAAAAAATTGAGAAATTCCCATAGTTCATCTCAGAGAAGGTTCCTGAAGCAAAGAGTTTGCTTAGCAAGATATATTTGGTCTCTGATGAAGACCTGGCCAAAGTAGGGATCAAAGATTAGGATATTGCTACCCAGATTACAAATAAGTTCATCCATTGCCACTTGGCCTTCCAACAAACTAAAGTTTTCATAGCTACTTTGAACCAGACAATGGAAAATATGTGGGAAAAATTATCCCAGCTTAGTGAGATGGGTTTTCCATCCCCCTTTCTTGAAGATGGGTCGATCGCCACAACCAAACGAATTGTAGAAAGAATTGAAGAATATTAGCAAGACCCAACTACTTTCTAGAGTTTTAGCCATCCTCCTACCACAACAGACATTGAAGATGTTATTCATCCTCTTGCATAGTTACTTTTCCATTGTGAGGTAGGGGTCAATTTACCTAAGAAACTACCTTATAAAGAAATGCTCGACCTGGGTGGAGCATATGAGAATTTGTGCAATATGGCGAGACCATCTGAGGATGACTAGATAGCCCTATAGGAAACCCTTTCCAAGCCCTAATTCCATTACCAATGGATGACACTCTAGTCTATGAACAAAATAAAATTTTGGGTTCCACATTCCTCAAAGTGAAATGCCCCTAATAGTCACTAGAAGTTGTGAATATGAAATTCGCCATGCTCCCTTCGGGTATTGGTTTTTGGCTAAGTATCAGACCATGCCTTCAAATAAATTCATCAGCTCCTTTTTGATAGTTATCATGGCCTCTGCCACATGTCTGCTCATCACTCCTTGAAGGATTTTTCTCCTTTCCCTTCTATCAGCCCTTGATATACTCCCATGTGTCTTCACCGTAGGTTATTTTGGTTGCTTCCTTTTCCTTCCTTGTCAGTTCCTGTTTGTGTGCCACATAGCTCCCATTCTCAAAACAATTCAGTAGACCCCATAGGAGGCATCTATCAAACATTATTGCCATGTGCCCCTTCAACACATTCTTCTTCAACACAAGGAACAAAGTGAACAAAGGGTTACAATATGTTGCCACATGTTCTAATTCCCTATCCAAGGAGGTGAAACTTGTCTGCATAGGACTTTGTTGGGACCACTTTCATCATTCACAGGGGATGCACTTGAATGGAGGGTGACCAAATACTATGGCCTAAATATTTTCTGTTACAATGATTGAGAGAAATCATTGCCTCAACATCATTGCTCAAGATTTAGGGTATGTGCAGGATCATCATGGAAAAAATAGGCCCTTAAGTGGCGAAAAATTTAGAAAAATCAGTGTTAGGAAACTTGACGTAAAAATTTGAATAAGTCATCTATATTATTTCAAAAATATGTAAGAATAGAATTTGTAGAAAATTGAATTTAGTTTCTAAACTACTAGGTTTATTTAAAAATAAATAAAATCTATTTGGTGAAAATTTGAAATTTCAATGCAGTAGCACTTAAATTTCAGAAAAAATAAGTAGGTATCTCATTGCCACCCTAACCATAATAAAATGATAATTACTTTTATAAAGTTATATATATAAGTAGAGGACTCATGTTCGGATGTGATGCATATTTTTGTAATTTTTTCCAAGTAAATAATTAATTATGAATTTTTATTACAACTTTTAAAAAATATAAAACGTATTTTTGACCACCTTAACTTGGTCAAAACTTCATGAAATTAATTTTTATTTTTAATCCTATAGTATGTGAAGCATAGAATGTGACACATGTTTCAGATTCAAAAGATGTGATACCATTTGAAAGTTATAGATGTTTTTCAATCAGCCCATCAATCAGGACTTTAGTCATAATTCTAATAGAAAATGAATAATAATTATTTATTAAATTCAAATTAAAGCATAATTTATATTGGTGGAAAGTTGAGAATCTCCTCTAAAAACCCTTTAAGTTTCATCAATTTCAAGTAAAAAAAAAAGTCGTCAGCCACATACCCTACAAATACCCATAATATTGCCACTTTTTGGCCCATCATGATCCTGGACATACCCTTCAAAATATTTTCAGTTGCTACTTTCCAGGCGGTGGAGGGTTCACTATAAATACTAATATTTTCTTTTGAAGAGGGGTTCCAGGTTCTGAGTTCGAAAATTACATGCTACATGTTTTTCAAGCTTCACTAGTCTTAGAATTACATGATTTTTGGAGAGACTAGGCCTTAAATTGTTTAGATTATTGCAAAAACTCATAGATAGTTCCATTGTTCAATCTCTTTGTTTCTTATGCTATTGATAAAATTTATACTATGTCATTATTATTTGAATGATTTATTTTTCATACTTCTATAATTTGAATGCAAGTTTGTTGGTTTAGATCATGTCTTTCGATCCTTCTTTTTAGTAAATGGGTGTGATTATTATTTTATGTCCATGAATGAGTTGTTCATTCTGTAGTTTTTAATTTTTGTTATTGTAATACATGGTAAATTTCTAAGCGGGCTCTTAGATCATATCCAAAAGATAGGTTTATTGTGTCTTTTATCTAAATTTTGGTGCATTGCCTTAGTTAGATTCTTTATTTTTGCATCTGCTTCTATTTTCCATTCCAAAACTCCAACTACAGAAGAAGCTGACTTCTTTAAAATCAGGAGGTCACTCAGTTTAGCGCAATCAGTGAGTATGTGTAGGATCATGATAGGCCAAAAAGTGGCAATATAATGGGTATTTGTAGGATGTGGCTGATGACTTTATTTTTTCCCAAAATTAATGAAATGAAAAGGGTTTTTAAAGGAGATTCTCACTTTCCACCAATATAAATTATGCTTTACTTTGAATTTAATAAATAATTATTATTCATTTTCAATTTGAATTATGACTAAAGTCTTGATTGATAGGATGATTGAAAAATATTTATAACTTTCAAATGGTATCACATTTTTTGAATCTAAAACATGTGTCACATTCTATGTTTTGCATACTATAAGATTAAAAAAAGAAAAAATGAATTTCATAAAGTTTTGACCAAGCTAAGGTGGTTAGACATATGACTTTTTCTATTTTTTAAAAGTTGTAATAAAAAATTCATAATTAATTATTTACTTGGAAAAAAATCACAAAAAAATATGCATCACATCCAAACATGATTCCTCTACTTATGTCTAAAATATTATAAAAAAATATTATTATTAAATTATTGTGGTTAGGGTGGTTAGATAGACGCATATTCATTCACCAAATAGATTTAAAAATAAACCTAGTAGTTTAGAAACTACATTCAATTTTCTATAGATTCTATTCTTACATATTTTTGAAATAATATAGATAACTTATTCAAATTTTTACGTCAAGTTGTCTAACTCTGATTTTTCTAAATTTTTCGCCACTTAAGGGCCTATTTTTTCCATGATGATCCTGCAAATACCCAAGTCTCCCATAAACTTTGTTTCCCACAAA
Source organism: Sequoia sempervirens (assembly GCA_007258455.2). Classification (NCBI taxonomy): domain Eukaryota; kingdom Viridiplantae; phylum Streptophyta; class Pinopsida; order Cupressales; family Cupressaceae; genus Sequoia; species Sequoia sempervirens. The sequence goes on along the minus strand of VDFB02281492.1, from coordinate 804,324,906 downwards.
GGGTTGTTAGCTTACCAATTTTTGGCATCAACAGGTCCCATCTGGGTGGGACTCATATGCCCAAGGTAGCATATGGGTCCCACTAGGGCTTTTCAAGTAGAGAAAATGTCGACAAGTTAAGATATTAAGTTTATTTGATGAATATGTTGGGATCTTAGTTGAAATAAGCCTCAAGATGCATAATAAAGGGTCTTAGGGGCCTATTAATGATGATATGAAGGTATTTGGTCAAAGTAACAATAAAATGGAACTCCATCCTTGGAATTTCAGAGTATACCTACCAGTCAAATTGTGGGAGAGACCAATTGAAGAATACACCATGCATGATGTTCTAAAAACAATGTTTAGGTTGGATTCTTCAAGGATGGAGGAATGCATTCAAATTATTCTAGGAATTGAAGTTACTAGTCCTCGAGCTTTTTTTCTCCTCCTTCCATCTTAGGTGATATCTACATTCCTTTCAAATGCATTGGACCTGATTCAACCCTTAAACAAAATTGAGGAACTTGCTAGGAAATACATCAGGTTTTAATTTTTATTGGATAATGTCATCCTTCGAGTAGTTCAACAATATAATTTTTAGAGTGGAGAAGGGTTTATTGGAGGCTTATTTCCTAGAAATTTCATGGAAATACATCAAGGTTTCAAAGAGATCTTTGACACCATCAAGCTTGCACTCCAATACAAAAATTATCAAATTTTGTTACAGGTTTTGAGAAAGAATCGACATAATGTATGCTCAGTATTGGAGTTGGAAATCAAAGAAAAGTATTTCACTATGTCCTTCCTTCGAGTGCATTCCTCTCACACCACAATTCATGGTTTGCAATTGTATTTACAATTGAGAGTAAATTTTCTAGCTTGGTTCCTAGCTCATGTCCAGAATGAGCAAGATCAATCTGCAAGTCATCCCTAGGTGAAATCAGATGTTGCCAATACAAGATTCCCATAACATATGCAGTTTCAGAGAGGACAAATTGGAGGCCAAAGAATTTTTGAAAGAGTCTTATAGCTAGTACAAAAGGGATGGAAGAAAACTCAGTAAATGGGGTTTCTTCAGCAAAGTAATGCTAGCATTTAGTGGGATTTTTTGTCTTTCAATTATAGGATTATAGTAAGGGGTAGGTGATCCCACAATAGTGGTTTACAATTTTTGGCCAAACTTGACACTGAAATAATGTTTTTGAATTAAATCTTCACTTTCGGGAACCTATAGCAGGTAAACTGTGAGGAATTTGAAGATGATGCAAACTAGAGTTTTGTGAAATATTTTCTATACATTCTAAATATATTTTTTTCAAAAATTTTGGAATCAGATTGCACTTCTTTTTCCATCTCCCTCAAAAACTAGTTTTTTTTTTAGAAAACAACATTTTTAAAAAGTGACTCTCACCCTATAATGCATGACTTTTTTTCCATGAAGGATAAAATTCTAATTTTATCGAATTTAGATTCATAACTCTAATATCTAATGCTTCCACTTGGTTAGATAGTTTTTTATTGAATATTTTTTCTTTAATCAAGTTTCGAATTCAAACCAATTATAATTTAGACATAGAGCGGCTGTATAATGCATAATTTGTTTTGTATGTATCGAAATTCTTTTTTTTTTCTTTGTTGGATGAAGGACTTTAATAACTGGTGCATTAATATATATATATATTTTTATAATCTACTATTTTTCCACATATGTAGAACAAAGAGTTTGATTTTCGGTGAAAATCTACATTCACAAGAAATAAAAAATAAATATAATAATTAAATTAAATTTATTTAAAATTATACTTTTTGGGAAGATTATAATAAGGAATACATAATTAAAAAAATAATTTTAAATGAATTCATTTGATCCCCCAAAAGGTAAATCAAAAGTTATTTTTTATCAGCATTTTGATAGGTGTAAAGGAGACTCCGTTATAGGTATGGTTTAAAGCTAGTGGGGTTATATCCAAGGGGGGTTGATTTAAGGTAGTTTGATCAAGCACTCTTCAATTGGAATTCTTTAAATGAAACTTTTTAAAGCTTAAATCATTATATTTTCTAAAAATATTTGATTTCAACAAAAATCAGATCCTCCTAGAAATTGTAAACTAGCTTTGTGGGATCACCTGGCCCGTTTAAATATTTCGTTTTGATTTTTGATTAAGGGTTGGAATATAATCAAATTAGGATAAAATTTTGTTTAGTGGTGATCATAGAAGTGATTGTATAGGGTTAGATAGGGCAAGTAATTAGGAAGAAGAATGTTGAATTTTGAATTATCAACATGTTTAGTGCAAATTATGCTTTGGATTTTGTAATCATGTCAATTTCGTACTTTTGGAGCTATAACCGAAGGTTTTCTTACTGGTTCTTTCCTTTTGGTATACTCCCCAGAACCATATTTTGTACTATTTATTTAAATATAAAATATATTATAGTGGCTTGTCACTTTTGCTAAAAACAAAGCATGATATGAAGGTCATGAATATAAGAGGGCCCAAAACTTAATGTGAAGGTGTAAATAAATACACTTTACAACACTAAAGGAAAAAATAGGTCTATTTAGCTTTAAAGGGCCCTAAATTTCATTTGAATGTGTAAAACATATTACAACACTAAATCAAGGCCACATTAGGCTCCTTTTAATGTTAATCATTCCCAAATTAAGTGTGAAAATGTAAATGTCGATATTTTTCTACACTACATTTAGCCCCCACTTTAGTCAAAGGATGAACTTGCTTAAAACTCACACTAAAGTAGACATTCAAGAGGGGTCCAAGTGTACTGATGTGGATGGTCTAGGATGACAAAGAATAAGGGGGGTGGTTAAGACCCCAAGATCCAAGATCCTACATCAAACCAACATAAGCACAAAGGGACACACACAAGGTATATGATATCCAAAAAAACAAGATACACAAATATGGAATGTCAAAGACATAAAGATGAAATAAAAATAAAGAAAAGGTTGATCAAGCTTCAACCATTTGTCTTGCACGTTGTGGATTAGATCTAAGTTTTATGTCCAAAAATATGTGCTTACTCTGAGGCAATGGAACTCCAGGTTGTCCATTGGATGAGTATCCAAAAAGGGTGGTTTACAAGTGGAACACATTTTCCACTATGAAAACAAAATGCATGCTCACAAGGGCTAGTTAAACCTTAGGTTGTCTACTAGGTGAGCACCTAGAGAGGTGAGACACATACACACACAACTAATATTCACTCACAGACACATGCAAGTGGCTATGGGAAAGTCACACCTATGTTCAATTCCCATACATACAATTGAACGAAACCTATACCTCCTGATAACTTTGATAAGGCGCCACACAATAATGAACTTCAAACTTCATGAGGCAAGCAAAGCTTTGTATGCTTGACACTCATGCACAAACATGGTGGCTCCACAAGCAAGCAAAGTGTGTCATGCAAGGTGGCCATATAATGATTATTGTAAATGCAAAATAGTTTAAGGTACATTCAAAGGGATTTTTCTTAGTTCATGTAAGGTCTCTTCTTAGGGCACATCATGCTTAATGTCTCTAAGAGAGGAAAATTCAAATAAATATCACACTCTCAAAGGAAATCAAACCCAATGATACCACCAAGAAAAAGATGCATCTCAAGAAGAAAGAAAATCACATAGTGAAACATGGGTGTCAATGTATGCCACCACATTAAAGTAGTTGTTAAAATTATTACTATGAGCAATTGCTTAAATAAAGTAGAAGAAGACATGAGAGGTTATTCAAAAATCACTATGTCAAGTCATATGTTTCCAAATACTACATCATCAAAAGGGGTTGCATAACTTAGTACGTCACATGCAAGCCAACTTAAGGCATGTCATCCAAATTAAAGCTTGCTCTTATATATACATGGAAAGTCATCAAATAGCCAAAAGAGACAATGACAAGTGTCATACAAGGACAAGGCTACCTAATCCCTTTGCCTGCACTAAGTGTAAGACAAGGGTGAGTTGAGGTGATTGATGAGAAACATGCTAGAGTGAAAATTAGTATCAATTAGAGGAGTTAGGTGCTTCAACAAAACTTGGAAGAGCACCACAATCCTTAAGATGTTGAATTTGATTACTCAAAGCCTTAAATTCATTAGTAGAATGACCATGAACTCTATGATATGCACAAAATCAACTCTTTTAGTATAATTTATTTTGTGTTCTTGGAGGGAGAGATATCAAATGATCTTGGAGGAGTCTCAACAAGATACTCTCTTGATCAAGGGTAGAAGATGTTCCTTTATTTTGCAACAAAGATACCCCTTGCTTAGTACATGATGTCATAGTTACACATGACTCTTTAGATTGCAATATTTTGTTCTCTCCTTTATAGGAGGGCATAAAATATATCAAACTCTAATGATTAGTGTTTGGTGTGATGACATTGATATTAACTGAGGATTTTTTCTATTTCTTTCATTTCTTTCAAAGGATAATAATGAAGACCACTAGTTTCTATCAATTCAGGATGCATTAATGTTAAAATTGGCTTAGAGGAATCTTTTGTAATAGTGTTGACATTAAGTGAAGGCTTGTTTATTTCTTTTGAGGGATAATAACCAAGACAATTAGTCATTCCTTGCATGTTTGGCTTTATAGGGACAAAAATACCTTATTCTCTAGCACCACACCCTTTTCCACTATATCCAAGTTGTTTCATCATTTCATAACCTTTTCCATAAAACTTTTTTGTTTTCTTTAGATTTGGTGGTTGTGTGTAATACGCTTTGGTCATGCCCACAAAAGGATATGAAAATCATGACAAAACCTATCCTGGGAATTGGAAATTCTAGCAGGTGACTAATATCTCTTCATGGATGTTCATTTACTTGTCAAACCAGGGAACGTATACTTTGAATGGAGCAGCAATATATGTGCACTAAGAACTAGCTTCAGTCACAACTTAACAGAAAATGAATACTTGAAAAGAGATTCTACCTATGCTACAGGAAGGTAATGCAAAGTTCTCTTAACCTAACCATAATTTAATCAAAGCATAAATCTTAACAGCTATGACTGAGAAACAAACTATGAACTGGCCTTATGCTGCAGGAACAGACACAGGGATGGATTCCCAATGCTGCAGGAACAATATAAGACTGAGTTTGCACAGAAACTTCAAAGATGGAATCTAGCTGATGATCAACAGAAAAGAAATAGCTAACTAACTAACTACTGATACTTACTAAGTGGGACCCCTTAGCAAGCATCAACTAATTATGCAAGTGCTGAACTCAGAACTTCATCATGTTTTATTCATAAACTCATATTGGTATACATTGCTATGTTCACGTGAAAACTAACAACAAACTATGTCTCTTCTCATACAGATTATGCTTTCTATTATCATATTAACTCTTACATGATATCCTTCCTATCAGTATGCTTCTATCCTTCTATGATTGCTCACTTGCACAGGAGGAGCACTTATTTGAATCTAGAAAACAACTAACTAACTAACCCTAACAGAGAAAGACATGGTTATGAAATGTATCCTGAAATCGAGGAACAGACTTCATAAATGAGTTTATCCGTTCAACCTGATCCAGAGAGAATCTAGTGCTCCACTCTTTCCAGATTGACTGTCATTTAAAATCCTTCCCAACGGTTTCGGTCAAAGAGTCTTCGCCAGAGCTTCCTCGACATCGTGCAGGAAATGGACTTTACTGCAAGGTCGAGATTGGCTGCACTTGACTCGATCATACTTTCTTCAACAACCTACGAAACATAAGGTAACAGATGCAAAAGAAAAGGTCCATGGCACATACACAATATCCATTCATTAGTCACATATTTAAATTTATTTCATCATTCAAAAACTATATGTGATATACTAGTCATTTAGGGAGTCAAATAGGGTAATAAATATAGACAAGTCAACATAATAGGTTGCAGGAATCATGAAAGTGTATTGCTACAGGATATCCCAATAAAAGGTTTCTTAAAGATTTTAAACAACCATAAACAACAGAAATGAGGGTAGTAAAAGTACACCAAGATATCCAAATTGTGAGCATATTTTGGGCTCATCATTTTCCCCCTACTTATCCCAATGCTGGTCCTCCAACATTACACTTTCTGGTTGTCTCTCTGAAATCAATGATTGTAGCATGACTCTGAAATGGAGTTCCAAATTTGTAACAAAAACCTTTGAAACTCTACCACCTTTCATGCCTACGAGCTTCAATATCTTCATTGATGTTTGTAGCTTGGTAAGGATAAAAGGGCCACATTAGCACAGGAGGTCTAAATGTCAATGGCAACCATAATTCAAACCTCTTTTGAAGTCCCAGTTGTATGTATTTTCTTGATCGTTTGAGAGCTGCTGTAAAGTTCAGGGGACTATGAGGCTCAAACTTTCTTAGCCCAGCAATTAATCTTTCCCACCTCTTCTCAATTCTAGTGTATGATAGCCTCCAAAATGAGTATGGCTATTCCTGAAACTCCTCATATACCTATTTTATGAGATCAAATACTTTCATCCTGGATATATCATTATTAAAACCATATGTCAGAGTAAACCAGGTTTTTAACATTGCATGGGGGTCTGAACTCTTAGGGAACAATGGAACAAGCTCATTCATTTCAGCTTCATATGTTTCCCATTTCCTGCCATAATTTGCTTCATTTTCTGCCCAAGACATAAGGGATCTCAAATGGATATCGCCAATGTATAGCAAGGGATTCCACTGTGTTTTAAATGGAATTATAAAGCCATGTAAATAGAATTCACACAAAGAATTTTCCAGCCAATTGGGAGCTACCTGGTATGCATCGTAGAATTCTCTAGCAGTGTGAATAATAGGATCTTGATTTCTGGAAATTCTCATTAGTTGGAACCACAAGAATTGTTCCTTAAGCCACATAGCATAAACTCTAGGTGGTGGTCTGCATTCCATAATTTGACCAGTTACCTTTAGCATTTCATCCATTTTCTATTTTAAATCCTCAATTTCCTATTTTTGACTTTCAATTTCCATTTTCAGTTTCTTCTTTTCCTCCTCCCATAGACTTTGTTGCATCTCAGTCTGGGCTAGGTGGCAAAAATTCAGGGTTTGCAATGTAACTGGTTTCCATGTAGCTTTGACATATTCCAAAAACTTAATCAAAAATATATTTTTATAGACAACAATGGCTTGACAAGTTGTTGGGATAAATGTAGCTTCACAGTCCATGTCCAATTGTTTAGTTTGTTCCTACTCTTGCTGCAGTATGAATTCCTGTTGCTATAGTGGAGAAGACTGTGCTTCCTTTGAAATCTACATAGCAGCAGTAGCCAAGTCATCGAGACTTGGTACCCCTCTTTCATTATGCTCAATTTCTCTTATCTCAATTTGTTCTTGAAGAGGAACATATGAACTCTGTGCAACACTCTTAGACACATTCTGAGAAATATCACATGTAGACTATAGATTCTTCTAAAATTATAATAACCTCAGGTTGGGTGAAGCAGGGGAGTCTTTATGTTGTTTCCTTGTGGAAACTCTTCTTGGCAATGGTGCGGCTGCAGGAGGTTCTCTCGTAGCCTTCCTCTTCTTGAACTGTCTAGAGGGTTCTGCCTTGTCAGAGGATGATGGTGAACTGGTGATGGGAATAGGTGTTGTTGTAGGAGAGTTTGTTGTAGGGGAAGATGCTGCAGGAGAAGAGCATTGCCTTTTCTGAGAACAAGGTTCAGATTATGGGATTTGTTCTGCCCCAGATGACTCTCCTGCCTTTGTTTTTCCCTTCTCTCTCCTAGCGGCAGACCTAGTTTGTACCCAAGTAGAGGACTCTGGTGTAAGAGCTATAGGACCAGGTGCTATAGGAGCAGATGACCCTTTCCCTATTCTTCTACTGGTAGATGCTATTTCTTCTCTTTTTCTCTAAGGCCATGGGGCAAGTTCCCTAGGGGGTTCTGGAAGTTGCAGGCTCTTCTGGGCAACAAATTGTTGCTAGGAAAGAGGTGATACATCTCTCTAAGATCAGACAATCAATAGTTTTATTAGGCCATGGTGAGCAATAGAATTATCCTTCCCCTATTGGGTTCCATGGGCACTTTGTTCCAGAAGTTTTAACAAGAAGTTCATAACATTTATAGCTAACCCATGTCTCATGTGACTTAGTAATTTGAAATGGTAAGAATGCAGGTAAGAGAAATGGCCTTCACATGTTAAATACCTAATTATGAAAGCGGCATATTCTGGATATGGAGGAGGCAATGACACTCGCTTGCATCCCTACTTGGAGACTTCTAAAGGTCCATCAGTGGGTATTGTAAATTCTGCCCTTGCAGAGGTAGCATCCGAAGAAAAATTCTCTCCAACGACTGAAAGACCAATTACCTCTACAATTCTTTCTTCAGTTACAACAACTATTAGACCCCATACAGTAGCCTCTCCTTCAAAAAGGGTTCTTAAAAATTCACCTGTAGCCTCCTCATTGAAAGTGTCTAAACTCAAAAAATAATTCAACCATCCACAGAGGCTAAATGCCTGGACTGTTTGAGGTTTTTGCAATAATAACTCATGAGCTACAAGCTCATGTCGCACCAACTGACCACCCATGTTCATAGTTTTTCCTTAGCTGAACTCAATTCTTTGCTGAAAATCCAAAAAAAATCCATTCTGTTTCCCTTGCTGTTCTAGTTATTTCTGTCTCGCTGTCACTTTTTTCTTCTTTTCAAAAATGAACTTTTTAAACAAGAAGTCTTAATCATGATTTTTCAATGAAAAACATGCAATGAAAAAGATATGCAATCGTATTTGGAAAGTACCAGAAAAGAATAAAGAAAGGTTATCTAAGCAGTTATGGCAGCGGTGAAAAGACAGGTTTAAAAAGTGGATTATCCCGCCCCCTACTTAGAGTATGACATGTGTCCTCACATGTACTAAAGAATAGGTGGAGATTGGGTAATAATGACTGATACAAACATAGTAGTAAATGAATAAAATGAAATAAATCAAAGATGTGATAATAAAAGATATGGCATACCTTTCAATAAATATTTGTACGTGTTGAGAAAGATGACGGCTTCGGCATGAGGTGATAGTTGGGAATGATATCATAATTAAGAGTGGTGCAGATGAATGAGGTGGATGGGTGACATGGGCGGACGAGGTGAATGGATGGGATGGATGGTATAGAAGATAAAGAAGTGAGATGTGGCGACAAGTGGAAATGAAGAAAAAGGGTTTCCTTAGAAAGGAAACCTTTATTATGAGCATGCATTTCAAAATTATGGTGAAGCTACAGGAGAAAGGCTAAAGCCTTCAGCTACAGGAAGAGTAGTGGCAAGATCTTGAACGAACTACTGCATGAATTTTCTTTTGAGACTGGTTTATGGTACAACCGGAGTCGGTGTCCATTAACTAATAGCTTGAATCTAACAGGATCAATTGTAACAAGTTGAACCGAACCATTATCAAATACATTCTCAATTTCATATGGGCCCAACCATCTGGTCTTTAATTTTCCTAGACTATCCTTGTATCGTGAGTCATAAAGCAGAGCCCAATCTCCTACTTTGAATTTCTTTTCCTTAATGTATTTATCATGCCACCTCATTCGCTAATTATGTATTATCTCAGTGTGTTGCAAGGCATTCTTTCGGAGCTCATCCAGAGCATTGAGTTGCATGATTCTATCATTTTGTGCATTTGTTAAGTCCATGTCCATCTCCAATGCTATTCTCAGAGTCTTGTGTTCAAATTCTATTGGCATCATAGCTATTTTACCATACACTATTTCAAATGGTGTATATCCTGTCACAGTTTTCCAGGTAGTACGATAGGCCCATATAGCTTCTGGTAACCTTGTGGCCCAGTCCTTTCTATGCAAATTTATAGTTTTAGTCAAAATTGCCTCTATATCCATATTGGTGACCTCAACCTGGCCACTGGCCTAGGGGTGATAAGGAGTTGATTTCCTGTGCTATATATTGTATTCATTGACTAAAGTTGTGATAAGTGCAGAAGTAAATTGTGCCCCTTGATCTATCACTATCTCCCTTGGAACACCAAACCTAGTGAATATTTCCTCATAGAGGAATTCAGCCACTTTATTATCCCTAGCATGTTTTATAAGTTTAGCCTCTACCCATTTTGTGACATAATCTGTGCATACAAGGATGTAGGACTTACCATTGGAAGGTGGATCAATTGGTCCTACAAAGTCCAGTCCCCATTTGTCGAAGGGTGTAACTACAACTTGTGGAAATAGAGGCATCTCATCAAATCGAGTTTGTCATCCCATCCGTTGGCATCTATCACATCTCTTGGTATATTTGGCTACATCACTATGCAAGGTTGGCCAATAGTAACCAGTATTTAAAAAAAAAATTGCTGTCCTTTTGGCGGCAAAATGTCCACCACACAGCTCATCATGGCTTGCATGTAGTATATCATGAGTGTCCTCTTCTGGTACACATCTCTTCATAACTTGATCTGGCCCTGTATAAAACATGTAATTTGTAATCCAAGAAAAGTTAAAACTTTTCTCTACTAATAATTTATTTTCCTTAGGGGAGAATTGAGGAGGAGTTCTTCCTATTGCCAGATAATTTGCTATATCAGTATACCATGGGTGAATAACCTTGATTGCAAACAGGTGCTCATCAGAAAAGGAGTCTTCAATCAGTGCAGATTTATCTTGCCTTTGAATTCTAGAAAGGAAATCAGCAACTACATTGGCTTTACCTGGCTTGTCCACAATTGTAATGTCAAATTCCTGTATCAGCAATAACCATCTTGCTAGTCTCCCAGATATTGAGGCTTTGTTCATGAGATACTGGATTGCTACATGATCAGTGTGGACAAATATCTAATAACCAGTCATATAATGCCTGAATTTATTGAGGGCATAGATGATTGCCAACATTTCTTTTTCTATAACAGTGTAGTTGAATTCAACCCCTTGTAGATTTTTGCTTATGTAGTAGAGTGCATGTTCTAGAAAACTGTCCTTCTATCCTAACATTGCTCTAATTGCATAGTCTGATGCATCAGTATGAATATGAAATAGAAGTGACCAATCAGGTCCTTTTAGAATAGGTTCCTGTGTAAGGGTGACTTTCAAGTCAAGAAATGCTTTTTCACATTCCTCAATCCAAAAAAACTATGCATCTTTCTTTAGCAGACTGTATAAGGGACTTTCTATTTTACTGAAGTCCTTGATGAATCTTCTGTAGTAGCCAACATAGCCTAGAAAGCTCTGTACCTCCTTCTGTTTAGTAGGAGAGGGTAACTTGGAGATGACCTCAATCTTAGCAGGATCAACCTGAATTCCTGTAGTAGAAATATAGTGACCGAGCACTATTCCCTCCTACATCATTATGAAACACTTTTGACTATTCAACGATAGGTTGTGATCTTCACATCTCTGTAGTACTTTCTCCAAGTTGGCTTGAGCTTCCTCAAATGTCGTACCATAAATAGTAAAGTCATCCATGTATATTTCCATGCAATCATATGAGATGTCTGAAAAGATACTTATGACTGCCCTCTGGAAAGTTGCAGGAGCATTACAGAGACCAAAAGGCAAAACTGAATAGGAAAACATTCCCCAAGGGCATGTAAAAGTAGTCTTTTCTTGATCCTCAGGAGCAATCTTGATTTGATTGTATCCATTGAAGCCATCCAAGAATGAGAAGTATTTCTTTCCAGCTAAATTATCTAGAACTTGATCAATGAATGGAAGAGGAAAGTAATCTTTCTTTGTTGCCAAATTGAGCTCTCTATAGTCCACACATACCCTCCATTTTCCTCCTTTCTTAGGAACAATGACCAAGGGGGAGACCCACTAACTATTAGAGATTGGGTAGATAAAACCAGCTGTTAACATTTTCTGCAATTCTTCTTTAACAATTTCTCTCAAAGCTGGATTCATTCTTCTTTGGGGCTGCCTAATAGGTTTGAAGTCACTATTGATATATATGCAATGTGTATAGAGTTTTGGGTCTAAACCCTTCATATCCCCATAGTCCCATGCAAAAGCTCTATGGTGGGATTGCAGCATTGAGGCTAAGGAAGTTTCTTGAGACAAAAACAACTTATTATTAATATGCAGACAATGACTTGGAGATACTTCTATCTGTTTAGTGAGATCACTTATTGAGGTTGCTGATAAAGGTGGTTCCTGTACATCACATAATAGCAAATCATGATGGCTCTCAAGATTCAGTTGCTGCAAGAAATATTGTTGAGAATGACTATCCAAAATAGATGGGTTATTCAACTCAGAACTAAACTGCAAAATGTGTAGAAGCAGGTTATCTTCACTCTGAAGCTGGGAAAATGGATCAGTTTGTAGCATCATTAACTGAGCTAATGAATTGACTTCTTTAGTTTCCTCTCCTAGATCTAGCCAAACTGATTGAGACAAATCTAGCAGAGGTTGTGCAGGTGGGTATAAAGCCAGTTTCTTCCTTGACTAACTATCAGAAATTGTCATGTCCCCTAAACAACATCTTATAAGGGCATCAGTTGTAGCTAACCAGGGTCTGCCTAGGATGATAGGATATCCTCCTAAGGTTGCTTTAGTGGAAAATATGGTGAAATCAACAGGGTATTCCCAAGATTCAAGGGTGACAATGACATCTTCAATCACTCCATCAGGTGTAACCGTGGAACTGTCAGCAAACTATAGGATAGTTGGTGTAGAACGAATATTTGGGATACTCAAACTCTCCATAGTGTGCTTGGTCATCACATTAATGGCTGCACCAAGATCAACCAAAACATTTGTTACTACCTGACCATTGATATTTATTTTGACTACAGGACTTCTAGGATCAGTATATTTTTGGATGACAACCTTCCCTAACATAATATCAGCTAACTGTCCTGGCACATGGATAGTTTGGGGATCATTTTTCTTTCTTCCTTGTTTCTTTAGACATGCCTCCTTAATGGCTTTTCCATAAACTGGAACATCTTTAATAGCTTGAAAAAGAGGAATTTGAACTTGAACATTCTTCAACTGCTCTAGAATATCAAAAGTAGGCTCTTCAATGGTCTTGGGTGTAGTAATTTGTAATCTTTGAGGAAAAGGTGGTGTAGCCTGAGGCAGTAGCTAGTATAGGTATATCTTCTGCATGATCAGCAGGTTGTTCAGCAGCAAAGTCTAGAATCTCTATAATTATAGGTGGCTGTGGAGCAGGGAGAGTGGTTCTAGACCTAAGACAAATATTATTGATGTCCAGGGCATAGGGTAGATACTGGTTGACTTTTGCAGAATACATAGGTTGTTGTTATTGCTGCTGCTTATTACTAAGATTTGGTAATGGTTGAGCAGGCATAGGCATTTGCTTTGGAGGGCCAGTATTTGCTGCAGGTGCTGCAGGAGGAGGCATAAGGGCCGGAGGTTGTGGCTGCTGAGACTACAAGAATCCAGGAGGTTGGTTTTGCCATTGCTAAGGGCTTCTCCATTGAGGGTTCTGCTGCTAGTTACCTGGAGGTGGAGTCCATTGTGTTTGTGGCAGCTGCCAACCTCTTTGAGGGGGTTGCCATTGAGGGCTCTGATAGTTAGGCCAGTATGGTTGAGGAGCATTCCAAGGTGGAGATGGGCCATATGTAGGTTGACATTGGTTATTATAATTAGAGTAAAGATTACCATAAGTCAAGGGATCTTGAGGCATACCTTGTCTTGGAGCCCATGGTCTCATTTATGCGACAAAGAAGACTTGTTCATCATCACCTTCTATCATCTTAAAATTAGTAGGTAATTGTTTAGCTTCCATGTTGGCCACCATCTTGCATCTGCAGTCATGTTTCTTCTGTCTAAAATGTGGACAAAACTCAGCCAGAATTGCTTCAGCCTCTACATGTTTTTTGTGAGCTTGCGTGGTATCCAACTATGTAGCCATGTTGTTTATGATGTCCTACTTGAAATATGACAACAAATTTGTGATCTCTATTCAAGAAACTCCACTGGAAGAAGACTTGTCCACTGTAGCTTGATTACCTCTACCCTTCTTCACATTTTCTCAGGAGTAATTGAGACATATCTGCTTGATATCATCCCAAGATGCTTGAGTTATGTCACCTCCTCCCATCAGGTCCAAGGCATCTATACAGGCATCACTGATTCCCCTTAGAAAAAGTAGTTTTTAAGATTCTTTGTTGAGAGTATGGTTTGAATTCTTTTTCAGGGAAAACAAGAATCTTGAGATATAATCCACTAGACTTTCATCCTCCTTCTATTGAATTCTAAATATATCATCGCCTTTACTACCACTCTTACAATATTCCTTGTATTTCTTAAGAAATTTTGTTTGCATGACTGCCCAACTATCAGCAACATTCCTTCCCAAACTCATGAACCATCTGAAAGCTCCCTCCTTCAAGGTAGCAGGAAAAAATTTTAGTTTGTGAGCATCTGTAGTGTAGTCATAACTATGGCAAAGGATATCAAACTCAAACAGGAAAGTTTCTGGGTCCTCCATAACTAGGCCATAGAAATTGGGAAGTAATGAAGAAGGAATATTTTTAAGGTTATCAGTATCTTGCTTGGAATTAATGGGAAACTCAAAAGCAAGCAGTGGATTAGGTGGATTCTGTGCCATATTTGCTTGCTAGAGTATTAGAGCAAATGGATTTTCCTTAGGTTCTTCGTTAGCTGGGCCAAATGGTAGTTCAACAAATAGGTTTTCAGGGAGGAACCTTCCCAGTGCGTCTCTTCTTCTATGCATGCAATAGAACGAATGGTGATTTTGAAGGATTTTGAAAAATTCTTGATTAACAATCTAAACTAATGCTAAAAATAACTTCTGATAGGTTCTTAGCTTGACACCATCCCCAGCAATGGCACCAAAAAATGGTCATGCCCACAAAAGGATATGAAAATCACAGCAAAACCTATCTTGGGAATTGGACATTCCAACAGGTGACTAATATCTCTTCATGGACGTTCATTTACTTGTCAAACTAGGGAACATATACTTTGAATGGAGCAGCACTATATGTGCACTAAGAACTAGCTTTAGTCACAACTTAACAGAAAATGAATACTTGAAAAGAGATTTTACCTATGCTACAGGAAGGTAATGCAAATTTATCTTAACCTAACCATAATTTAATCAAAGAAAAAATCATAACAACTACGACTGAGAAACAAACTATGATCTGGGTTTATGCTATAGGAACAGACACAGGGATGGATTCCTGATGTTGGAAGAACAATATAAGATTGAGTTTGCACAAAAACTTCAAAGATGGAATCTAGCTGATGAACAACAGAAAAGAAACAACTAACTAACTAACTACTGATACTTACTAAGTGGGCCCCCTTAGCAAGCATCAACTAATTACACAAGTGCTGAACTCAGAACTTCATCAAGATTTATTCATAAACTCATATTGGTATACATTGCTATGTTCACGTGAAAACTAACAAATTATGTCTCTTTTCATACAGATTCTGCTTTCTATTATCATATTAAGTCTTACATGATATCCTTCCTATCACTATGCTTCTATCCTTCTATGCTTGCTCACTCGCACAGGAGGAGCACTTATTTGAATCTAGAAAACAACTAAGTAACTAACCCTAACAGAGAAAGACGTGGATATGAAATGTATCCTGAAATCGAGGAATAGACTTCATAAATGAGTTTATCTGTTCAACCTGATCTAGAGAGAATCTAGCGCTCCACTCTTTCCAGATTGACTGTCATTTAAAATCCTTCCCAATGGTTTCGGTCAAAGAGTCTTTACCAGAGCTTCCTCGAAGTTGTGCAGGAAATGGACTTTACTGCAAGGCTGAGATCAGCTACGCTTGACTCAATCATACTTTCTTCAACAACTTGCGAAACACAAGGTAAAAGATGCGAAAGAAAAGGCGCATGGCACATACACAATATCCGTTCATTAATCACATATTTAAATCTATTTCATCATTCAAAAACTATATGCGATATACTAGTCATTTAGGGAGTCAAACAAGGTAATAAATATAGACAATTCAGCATGATAGGTTGCAGGAATCATGAAAGTGTATTGCTATAGGATATCCCAATAAAAGGTTTCTTAAAGAGTTTAAACAACCATAAACAACAGAAATGAGGGTAGTAAAAGTACACCAAGATATCTAAATTGTGAGCATATTTTGGGCTCATCAAGTTTCATAAAAAAATTTCATGTAATTTGATTCTTCTAAAGTGTTTGAGGTGGATTCTTTTAAAGGTTCTTCTAATTTTTTTGTTAACATTATTTCTTTTTCTTTTTCATTCTTCTTTATTATGATTTTGAGTTTCCCATCAAAGCTAGGTGTGAAATCTAACGATCCCAAATCATCTAGCGATAACATTGTAAAGGGTTTAGGATACCTATCTTTCTGTTCTTCTTGCATGGGTTCCACTTGTGTAGTTGGTGTCAATGTTTTCAAATGAGTTTCCTTTTCTTTTTCAAGTTGTAAAACATTGTAAGGCTCATGATCAACATCAAGTGTGTACAATTTTTTTTGTAGGCATACTTCATTATACAATGAAGAGTAGAAGATACCCCATTCATTTCATGAATCCATGGTCTTCCTAAAAGAAGATTATATGAAAGATCATGAGGCATAACATTGATCAGTGTTTCTAATGTGGCCTTTCCTGTTGTAATAGAAAAAGTGATTACACCAAGCTGTCATTTTCCTACATTATCAAATCCACTAATAGATAAAGAGGTAGCCTGAATTTTTTATTTATCCAAACCAAGCCTATCCAAAAGGTTTACACTATACACACTCTAAGAGTGGAGCCATTGTTGACAAGGGTTCAATTTATACCTGTGAGCTATTATATTAAACTATTACTATGAAAGCATCACTTTGTTTTTGCAATTCCAAAGGAGGGAGCTCACTTTGGTGGAAAGCAATGTTGACCAACATTCATTCCTTGAATCATGGTTGCTATGCCATTTGGGTTTGCACTAGAGGGAATCACAACTTGTTGCAAAGCATTTCAAATCATGTTTTGATAATGAGGAGAGGCTTGAATAAGGACCCATAATGATATCTTAGTAGGAGTATTGTTTAGTTTTTCAACAAGATTGTACTCCTTGAAACAACGAAAAATTGGGCTCAAAGAGATTTCTATCTTTGAGGAGATAGGGATCCTCCTATTTAATACTCTTGTTTCACTAAAGGAAACCTTAGAGATCTCACTCTTAAGATGGAATGAAAGAAGGAGATCTACTAAAGGTTGTCCTAGGGTTTGATTAATGACTAAAAGAGGGTTCACCACCAAGCTAGGGCTTGAAAAGACAAATGATATGCAAGACCTAATTATCAAACCTAATGCAAAGCTTCATTAAATGACCTAGAAATGTATGTAAAACATAACAAAAAATTAAGAAATCATAATGGTGCACCTAAGGTTCTAAATTAATGTGTTTAGAATAAGCTCTGAAATCCTGAAAATGAAAACCTTAGGGTACATTGGGACTCATACGCCAAGTTGGGCATATCAATCCTAGACTAGGGGTTTTTGGGCTATAGCAAGAATCTAGCAGTGTAGACTCAAAATCTTTTAGAATTTGGAAAATTATCTGTATTGGGACTCATACGCCACTTGTGGCATAATAGTCTTGTTTTGATTTTTTGGAAAGTCAAAGTCTAGATCTTCTCTCCAATCCTTGCTCTTCCATCTTAACTTGATTTTTGGATTTGAACTTGTAAAAAGACCTAAAAAATAGAATGTGGGTATGTGAAGGATCATGATGGGCCAAAAAATGGCAATATGATGGGTATTTGTAGGGTATGTGGCTGCCTACTTTTTTTTAACCCAAAATTAATGAAATGAAAAGGGTTTTTTAAGAAGATTCTCAGCTTTCCACCAATATAAATTATGCTTCACATTGAATTTAATAAATAATTATTATTCATTTTCTATTTGAATTATCACTAAAGTCCTAATTGATAGGCTTATATAAAGACATCTATAACTTTCAAATGGTATCACATTTTTGAAATCCAAAACATGCATCACATTTTATGCTTTGCATACTATAGGATTAAAAAAAGAAAACTTTAATTTCATGAATTTTTGACCAAGTTAAGGTGGTCAGACATACGAGTTTTTATATTTTTTAAAAGTTGTAATAAAAAAATCATAATTAATTATTTACTTGGAAAAAAACTACAAAAGAATCGGCATCACATTCAGACATGAGTCCTCTACTTATGTCTAAAATCTTATAAAAAATAATTATCATTTTATTGTGGTTAGGATGGTCAGACAAACACCTACTTCTTATTTTTTCCCTCAAATTTAAGTACTACTATATTGAAATTTTAAATTTTCACCAAATAGATTTAAAAAAAAAAACCTAATAGTTTAGAAACTACATTCAATTTGCTACAGATTCTATTTTTATATATTCTTGAAATAGTATAGATAGTTTATTCAAATTTTGACGTCAAGTTGCCTAACTTTTATTTTTCTAATTCTTTTGCCACTTAAGGGCTTATTTCTTCCATGATGATCCTGCACATAGCCATGTAGTGTTGATTTACTTATGGGGGGTTATCCTTGGTCAAACCCCTAGTTTTATAATTAAACCTTGATAGAAACAATGAATCTTGAATGTAAATATAAACATAAACCGTAAACTTTAGTGTATCTAAGATTAGGAAATCTAAAATGCAATGCAACCCTATCCTAAAGTGCTAGAATGAGATGCATGAATGGAATATGAAGATGATGACTCACTTAGGGAGATCTCTAATCACTACAATAAAACATAATAATGCATGTACCTTCCTTAGGCTGAAAGTAGAGTGATAATGGAGGATGGAATCACTAAGGAAACAAGTCATTAGGCTTGGATTGATGGCTAGTTGCATCTCCCCAACGTAGAATCCATCATGATTCACCATAGGAAACCATAATCAATCCTTGAAAATGCTAGATCTTGAATGGAAATTAGCTTGAAGACCTATAAAAACACTTTAATGCTGCTCCAAGAATTCAACTTTGCTTGCTACTTTCTCTTATGAAATAAGGCTTGAATGCTTGTGAATGCTTAGATCTTCAACCACCTTCTCTAGATGAAAATAATGACTTGAAAGCTTGTTTATATAGGCATTAAACCTAATTTACTGTTATTTAGATCTCAAAGGTCGACATCAGCCAAAGTGTTAAATTAAAAATTTGAATTTCCCATTGAAACCCTAAAATAGGCCACACGTGACTCATATGCCACTTGCGGCATTTGGGTTCCACCTAGGGGGACTCATATGCCCAAGGTGATGTATGTGTCCCACCCTAGTTTTTCAAGGTGGGTCGATGATATGTTGCTAGAAAATTTAATACTTTTGTTGATTTTGTTAGGATTTTAATTGAAATAAGCCTCAAGATAAAAAATAAAGGGTTTTACGGGCCTGTTAATGATGATTTAAAGGGTATTTAAATGAAAGGGTACTAAAATAGGTAAAAATTAAGCTGGGTATTTTCATTTTCGCACTTCTTTTCATTATGTAAATGAAAATGAGGACTACGAAAGATAGGGTGAGGTAATGGGAGGGATGTTGAAGGTTTTTTCCTTGGTTGTGCATTGTTTCTAGTGTTGTATGTATGAGCAACAGTATTATAACTCAGTTGTTGTGAAACATTATTCTTAGGTGGGTACATGATAAGTTTGGGTTTGTTTTGTGTTTATGGTCAATGTGAGGGTGGGTAAAGGATTAGAGGATTCTTAGGATGTCCCACAAGGTATGTAGGAGGTCCACTAATCAATGGGGATATAATGGACACTTACACATTCATAACCACAATAGTTTTAGTTTGATGTCTTTCTAATGAAGGGGAGTCTAGTGTCATGTTTTCACCATCATCCAAGGAAGTCGCATCACTATTGTTAATGTTATAATTTTCTTCCACCATAATATCCTCCCTAGGAGGAGATATTTTAGGAGAATTACAAACTAGATGTTCATGACATTCAAAGGTTAGTTCTTCTAAAATGAATTCATCACAAGTAAGGGAGTTATCAATGGTTACCAATGATAGAATTTTCTTATTCAATGATGTTTTCTCTATGGGGAGAGAGGAAAGTAATATTCTCATGAATCTCATTGGTTTGATCTTTTAACATCAATATATCTTTTTTACAACTAGGAGAGATACTAGGAAAAGAATAAATGTGGTTGTCATGATTTTCCATAATTTCATTTCTTTGTCCCATAATGTATTTTAAAATAGGGTAGGTAGGGGAAGAAAAATAAAGAGGGTTGCCATAGATATTAAATATTTGAGCATCTAACACAAACATATCCTCATAATTTTAAACATTATCACAAGAGGGGAGGATGTTGGGAGATGAATGTACACTAATTGAAGTGCTATTTATGTAGGTTTCAATGGTTTCTTTTTGTGTTATGTGATGATCATGATTACCTATGGTTGTGCCTTCTTGTTCAGTAATGTCTTGCCTAATAAGAGAGGTAGGAGGAGAGAAACAACTAGGGTTCTCAAAAATCTCATTGATTGGTTCTTCTAACACCAAAAGATCTTCTTTACAACTAGGAGAGATATTAGGAGAAGAAAAAATATGATTGTTATGATTACGCAGGGTTGTATTCTCTTTCACTGGGCTAATCTCACTCATAGAAGGGATACTAGGAGAGGGATCAATGACAAAAAAAGAGGGGAGAGAACTTCATATTCATATACACATAACAAAAAATTATTATAGTACCCAACAAGATTTGAAAATAGAATGTGAAGTACATGATAACCATAGATTTTTGTAATGAAAACATGATGTAATAATTGTCCTAGAAATTTGAAATGCAACAATGATAGATCAAACTACAAAAGGATAATGCAATTTTTAGATTTATAACATGATAATTAACTGAATATGCTATGTAACAATCTAAAAATGAAATGAAATATAAATGCCATTTTGAATTTAAGCAATGCAATCAATGAAGCAAATTAAGCTAGATGCAATGAAATGAATGAAACAAAAAATCAACAAATTGAAACATATTACTAATAGGAGCAAACAAAAGCCCAAAAATGATATTTTTATTGTTGTAAAGTGAAGTTTTAGGTTTGATCTAGGACTACATCTCCTAGAGGGGCGTATGAGTCCCAGTCAAGGTTTTTGAAGGGTTCAATACTAAAAAATTCACAACATAGAATTCTTAGAAATATAGGAAAAACACTTGTATTGGGGGCCCAGTATGTGCAGGATTATGATGCACCAAAAAGTGGTGATATGATGGGTATGTGTAGGGTATGTGGTTGGCAACTTTTTTTTAACACAAAATTGATGAAACTAAAAGGGTTTTTAAAGAAGATTCACAGCTTTCCAACAATATAAATTATGCTTTACTTTGAATTTAATAAATTATTATTATTAATTTTTTATTTGAATTATGACTAAAGTCCTAATTGATAGGCTGATTGAAAAACATCTATAGCTTTCAAATGGTATCAAATTTTTGGAATGAGAAACATAAATCACATTCTATGCTTCATATACTATAGGATCAAAAAAAAAAGATTGAATTTCATGAAGTTTTGACCAAGTTAAGGTTGTCAAACATATGAGTTTTTATATTTTTAAATTTTTTTAATAAAAAAATCCTAATTAATTATTTATGTGGAAAAAAATTACAAAAAAGTATGTGTCACATTGAGACATGAGTCCTCTACTTATATCTAAAATTTTATAAAAAATAATTATCATTTTATTGTGGTGAGGGTGGTTAGACATACATGTACTTCTTATTTTCCCCTAAAATTTATGTACTACTGCATTGAAATTTCAAATTTTCACCAAATAGATTATTTTAAAAAAAAGTAAACCTAGTAATTTAGAAACTACATTCAATTTGCTATAGATTCTATTCTTAAATATTTTTGAAATAATATAGATAACTTATTCAAATTTTTACATCAAGTTGCCTAACTCTTATTTTTCTAAATTTTTTGCCACTTAAGGGCCTATTTTTTCCATGATGATCCTACACATAGCCTGGGACTAAATCACCCAGAGGGGAAAATGAGTCCCAATTAGCGTTTTTACACTGAATTAAGTAAATTTTAAGTTGATTCTATGGTTTCTATCTTGTATGTTTATTTTACTATTTGAAATTGTAGAATTTTAATGAAATTGAATGATCTAAGATGCAAAAATGCAACCTATATGAACTTTCACCAATGCAAGATTTAGAAACCCTAGATGAAAATTAACTAATGCAAAATCTAATGCAAATTTAATGAAAGGTAGATCTAGGATTATGATGCACTCCAAATTAGGCAATAATGTGTTCTAAAGGGTAGGTTCACTAAAATAAAACATCAAAAATTGTCGTCCTATATTTTGAGGGATAGAAGAACTAATTTTCTCTAAATTTCATTCAAGGAAACCTTAGATATCTCAATCTAAGGATGGAATTCGGGAAAGAGATCTACAATAAGGTGTCCTAGGGTGTGATTAAAGGCTAAAGGGGGTTCACCACCAAGCTAAGGCTTGGAAAGAAAGAGATGAATGCAATGTGAAAACCTAACTATATGGCATTGAGTATGAAACTAAAATATAGAATGACAAATAGAGAATGAAGAAAAAGGTACCTATAGGAAACATATGGTCAAAACAAGCCTTGAAACCCTAAAATTTTGCTGCTAGATGCTAACTGAGACTCATAGACCAATCTGGACGATTTAGTCCCAGACTAGGGTTTTGTGTAGAAACTAGTATCTTTTAGTAGCTAAGTTGGATCTCTTGAAATTTGGAAAAAGGTAGTACTAGGATTCATATGCCGCAAGCAGTGATTTACTCTGAATATTAGGGTTTGGCTGAAATTCTAGTATTCTCTAGTGATTTCCTATAGCATTCCTCTTGTAAAACATCTGAGTTTGAAACATTGAACTCTACTCTGCAGGTGAATTTTTGTGAAGATGACATCCTTCTCACAACCTTGAAAACTTTCTTCAATCTTGCAACTTAGTCTTCAAAGGATCTTCTATCTCTAAAACACCTAAATCTACAATCACACATGTAGAGAGAGAGAAAAACTTGTTGATTGTTAGGAAATAGGGGTTTGCCTTGTTCAAACCCCATTTAGGTAATTAAACCTTATGATGAAACAATGAAACATGAAACATGAAACATGAAAAATAATACCTTGAATGATGTCTTGAAATGTAAGCTAGCAATCCAACATGAAGTGACCATGTAGAATGTAGATCTTGATCTTAAATTAGATATGAAAGAATGCCTAACTTAGATGATGAATACTAAATCAAAACACTATCTCAAAAACATGCTTGATGCATTGTTCCTTTGACATGATGATGGATCTTGACTTTCTACAATAGATGGTGAATAAATCTACCCTTGAATGCCTTAGCAATTCTCTTGAATACATTATGATGCTCTTATGAAGCCTGGAGATGCTTGAATATTTATTCTTAAGTTGATATTATAAATGATTACATTAAATAATGATTTGAAACCTTTTTTATATAGGAACTTCATCTAATTTATTGTTTATTCGATCTCAAATGTTGGCATTCATGAAATTTGAATCCAAAGCCTAATTTATTGCTCAAAATCCTAAAAAGGGGTCAATTGGGATTCATAACCACTTGTGGCATATAGGTCCCATTTGAGTGGGACTCATATGCCCAAGGTGGCGTATGGGTCCCACCAAGGATTTTTCAGGCAAAGGAATGTTGGGGAGTTAAGATATTAAGTGTATTTGATGACTATATCAGGAACTCGATTGAAATAAGCCTCACGATCATAATAAAGGGTCTTAGATGCCTATTAATTATGTTATGAAGGTCATAAATGTAAGAGGGCGCAAAACTCAATGTGAAGGTGTAAATAAATACACTTTACAACACTAAATTAAGGAAAAATTAGGTCTATTTAGCTTAAAAGAGCCCTAAATTTAATTTGAATGTGTAAAACACATTACAACACTAAAAAAATGCCACATTAGGTGCATTTTCGTGTTAATCATTGCCAAATTAATTGTGAAAATGTAAAGGATGAAATTTTTCTACACTACAAATATAATAATCAAATTGAATATATTTACAATTATACTTTTTGGGAAGCTTATAATAAGGGCTACATACTTACAAAACATAAATTTTAAATGAATTAATTTGATCAACTATCCACCTAATTTTTGGAACTCAAATTCATCATTTCATTCCTCATTTTCATCGTCACAAATCTTCATACAAACAAACTATAACATTTTTAAATTAAAAAAACATTAATGTTATGGTGATGATTTTTATTCATATTATTCAATTCGTAAGCAAATTGCTTCACTACTCTCAATATGTGGTTACATAAAATCCTAGTGTATAAAAGGTAACATAAAATTTTACATATATAGATAAGTTACTAAAACTCTGTAATTATAATAGTGAACTATATTCTCACTAGGTACATCATTAACAGATAATAAAATATCCCCATAGGTGTTATAGGGAGTGAGATTGGTGTCTTTACATATCCATTTTTGGCTCTTACATGTCATAATAATCTATCATAGTTTGTCATAGGATATCACCAAAGAAGGAATCCCAAATCTAATAAATAAATCTAAATAAAATAATTCTTACAACACCTTACAGGACACTAACACATGGCAAATTATGCCTCATAATATTTACACTCTCCATTTTCATATGAAGCTAGTTAAATTAATAAAATATGATAATTTATAACTAATTATGAGAATATATCACTACAGGAACATTAAAACATGGAAAATAATTTAATAAAATGGGAACACTACCACTAGAATCTAACTGGTATGGGCTAAGAGGCAATAGTCCTCAAACACCATCTAAAATTATTTTTGTTCATGGGATTAAATAATGCATCTAAAAATTAAAATAATTCCTATATTTTCTAGATTCACCCTACCATACATGCTTATATCTCTCCCAAAATGATGTTTGGCATCTATATGCTTAGTTCTAAAATTAAAAAATATGCTCTTAACTAGGCATATAATAATTTTGACTATCAAAATAAGCTATAATTTCTCTCTACTTTAATCCACTAGTTAA